>PVKB01002141.1:272935-316173 GCA_004027205.1 Ctenodactylus gundi
AAGGGAGGGGTAATCCGGAGAGCAGACTGGACCTTTAAGTTTTCTTTTTAACCAAGAGCAGATAGTTTTAAAAGAAAATTCCAGAAACAACTATGTCAGGGCAGATGTTTTAGTCTTAGGACTTTTACAACCAGAAAAATACTGTAATATAAATACACATTCTAGCTATCGTGTGCTCAAAATGAACAATCTCTTCCTCCATTCCAAAGTGTGTCACTTTCCACAGTACGACCTTATTGCCTAGCATGTCTCATCATTCAGATGCTGTTATTATGCACACCTTAGCATGCAGTTGTTGACTTATAATAATGGGAAAGTTATTTTGACTGCAAAAAGATCATAAATCTGGCCTGTTTTGCTTCAGTTCCGTTGTTTGGGTGGCCATCTGGCAAGATGATTCAACACTGCAGACAAACTATTCCTCAGTACAAGTCAAATATTTTCTATTTAAAAGTTGATGTTATGCCTAAGGCTGAGCTCTAATTCTTCTTTCATTTTCTTCTCTTGGCTTTTTATAGCCAAATAAACAAAGAATTTGACTTGGGACTTCTTGTACTTCTGAATCCATCATGTGATGGTACAGTAATAAAACTGCTTCCACATGCCACATGCAAAAACCAGGGTCATAATTTAGAGAAACAAGAACTGGCTGGAGATATATCTGCCTTCTAGGAGAAAGGGGACATTCTCCTCCAGGTAGACAGGTCTTTGGTTCCTTAGGAAAACACTTCCAGAGAGTTTTGCCAGTTCATTTTTAGTGGAAACAAGTATTTTGGGCATAGCTTGAACAGCCAGTTTTTCTGCATAATGAACTGATAGAATTTGGACAGTCGGGCTGGATACATGTGTGTGTCCATGTGGGGATGAACAGGGAGAACGTGAGACGCAGGACTGGGAAAGGAAGCAGGAAGATGTCAGCAGAGGACAATACTATCTCCCACAGAACTCTGCCGTGAATCAATCAGCCACTAGGGCTGGCCTATACATTGTCTACCTCTGCTGGCAGTTATGGTAGCCCCTGGCCACGTATAGCAGCTGAGCACATGAAGCTTGGCTGGTGTGACTGGAAAACTGAACTTTGCACTTTAAAGTTATATTAAAATGGTCAAATACAGCTATTGGCACCCAACTACACAGCACAGGAGCAAAGAGCCTCTCATACTGCTCTTCCTTTCCAAACTTGAGCCACAGCAGCAGGGAGAGTTGTGAGGAGACGGGCAGCTTCTCAGAATATCCCCAGGTAGGGACAACGAAGGACTTTCAAGGTCCATAACAGAGATGGGCAGGTAGCTCGCTGGTAGGGAGGGCATTTGCTCAGCAGAAGCAAAGCCCTGGAGTCAATCCCTAGCCCAGCACTGCAAATAAAACTCAGTTTTAAGTTGTTGCCGGCTCTGTATTTCCGTTCTGTTGTCCACAAACCTTCAGTTAGTGCCTCCTATTCTAAGGCAACCGTTCCTGTCAGCTAGCTGGGACTGCCCCTCTGCGCTGGAGGTCCTGCTGTCCTTACTAACGGTCCCTGCTTTGCCAGCAAAGGCCCCTTGGATCGTATGTCATATTGACTCCCTGGTCTCACCGCCTGGTCTTCAGGTGCTATGAGAAAGTAAAGGCAGGAATGGAAAGAGCGGCCCAGCCTTCCTGCCGCCTCTCGCGCAGCCTTGGAGGAGGAAAGCGAGAGAAGTGGAAGAGCCAGCAATATGGCAGGCGTGGGCCACTTGTGGGCTGGCTGGGTGTGGCAGCAAAATCAGATTCTCCTCCCCCAAGTAAGCTAGAAGATGAGGTGGGGACAGTGACAAGGTGCAGAGGCAACTCCAGAAACAGATGGAGAAAGAGATTTTCTGGAATTTTGAGATCAAGCAAAAATGGGCAGATTAAATGTCGATTTCCCTGTGCTGGATAAAATCATCTCTCCAGCTGCTAAACCTGCAACAGTACCTGTACCATTCTTCAAATCTTAGATCATTTTATTTTGAACTTGAAAATAAAATGATCTAAGATTTCCTCAAGGATGGAATAAAATGAAGCTTACATGTCTGATAAATTAAAACCGAGAAGTTAATAGCCTGAATTTTGACTAAGGTATGTTAGACATTAACTTTTTTAACTTTAGATCCAACATCTTGTGTATTCGTGTTTTTTAAGGTCTCGCACGGGAAGGAACATCTTGTGGTTTCTGCTTAGTGCCTCTGTAAATGAGAACTGCACGTGTCCTAACCCCGCTGGATGTAAGAAACATTTGAAGGATTTTTTTCAGACATATACAAGATGTAATTTTTATGATCCAAGCCCATAAATCCCTGGAATGCACTTCACAGTCCGCTACATGTCACTGAGGTGACAGGAGCAAGAAGCAAGATGGTGGAGACACACAGGGCGAGCTCTGGCCTCTGCCTGCTTGAGATCCCGTCCTACCAATGGAGCTTGCTTACCAGTAGAAGCATGATCATTTCAGTATTGCCTCACAGGGCTGTTATGAGAATGTAACGTTAGCCTTTTCCTCACGCACTGCTCTTCCGGACCCTCGGAGCTCCTCAAATCTCACTTGAAAGTACCAGAGAGAGGTCCCTGAAGCACCCAAAAGTCAGCACCCTGACCCTTTCCGGTCAGCGCTTCTGTTCCTTACTGAACAGCGTGCATTCCCTACTCGGATTTACGCTTTGACTCATCCATCCAGTCTTCAGCTGAAGAGCATTCCCACTTGGCTTTCTACTCAAACTTCCACACCTGACGATCAGGGCAGGGAGAGGAACACATCTGCCTCCAGCCACGGCTACGCAGACCTACTGGGACACAGACTACCCACCATCATCACTAGGAAATACCTTCAGCTTCTGTGCAGCCCCAGAATGTTCTCCTGCTGATGGCAGCCAGTCAACCAAGTCCCTTGAATTAAACCCCCCCCCCCCCCGGAAAAAAAGACTCAAGAAGCACCTCTGGGATAGTGTATATTAACCCCCCATGCTGACAGATCACTTCCCTCCCTGCACTGCTGCAGACTGTGGCCCTGGTCTCCCATCACCAACTGGGCGCAGCCCAGGAGAACAGCACCTGGTTCAGCCTGCCTGCCCAGAGCCACAGGCAGGGCTACACACACACACGTGCACCTGCTGTGTCTGCTGACCGGAACGCAATGGTAGCCTGAGACTGGGCCTTCAGACACGGCAGACTTCTAAGTGCAAACAAGGGGAGAAAGGCCCAGAGGCATGAGAGTGGAGCACAGGGGAAACAGCCTAGTTTTCTAACACACAAACCCCTGGAAGGACACACACTGCAGATTCTCTGTGATCTTGCCCAAGCGAGGACAAACTGCCTTTATTCGGTGGAAAATGGTAGCAGCTCACTAGGAATAAGCTACCCAGGAGCTTGGCAAGAGTCTGAAAGTGAACTATGGCCTAGTCTCCAAGCAGGATTGTTTCTGAGGTGTGATCAAATATATAGTGAATGTTGACCTTTTTTAAAAAATGTATTACCGCAAAAGACACATTGCCCTTAACCTTCCCCAAAACACTCGTCCTCCTGTCACACATCTGCCATTGTCCTCGCCACCTTCTGAAGCAGGCCTGAAGTCCTCTTTTGTGCCTTTAAGAGGAGTGATTAAAAAAATTACAAATGCTGCTGGTGGGTGCCATCTGATGGAAGGGACAGGCTGGTGACAACACTACAGTGTGCCCTCATTTACCTTACTCACCAGACCTGGTGCCATGGGACTTCTGGCTCTTTCTAAAGACCATGAAACGTGAATGTTATGGTTCAAGATACCAAGTCAGCCACAACAGAAGATATTCACAAGAGAAGCCTGCCAAAAGGAAGTGGGTGAAGCTATGGGATACATATGTTTGACACGGGGAGAGTATTTTGAGGGAGAATGATGGCAAATATCTTTTAACTAATTTTTTTAAAATTACACATCCATCATATTTTTCAATCACACCTTTTATCTCTGGCAAACAAAAGAGGCTTCCCAAATCAAGGCCACAAAAACTAAACAAATAATACAGGATGGAAAAACTTAAGATTTTGTATGTGATTTCAACTATCCTAATACACAATCTTGAAAACGAGGAGCAATCACCAGAGGTATAGAGTCTAGAGCCACTAAACCTGTGTGAGGCTTCCGGGTCAAGATGGCAGCCAAGTAACAAAGCTGCACAATGTCTCCTCATCAACCCACTTAAAAAGTCAAGAATTTAGTCATAAACTGCCTATTCAATGTAGCTAGGACAGGGAAGAGCACCCCAACAACTGAAAAGAGGCCAGGGGAAGGCCAGAAATTCCAAAGGAACATTAAAGGCTGGCTGCAAATGGCTGGAGCTGCAGGCATCAGCAGATGGAGGAAAGCCCGTGTAAAGCCCAGAATATCTGACGGAACTAGGAGAGGAAGGAGCACCTCAACAACTGACAGGAGGCCACAGGAAGGTAAGAAATCCTGAAGACATATCAGAAGTGGAGAAAAACAGCAGCCAATTGGGTGCAGCCCTTAGCTGCTGGCACCCACAGATCACAGAAAGCCTGAAGGCCAGAACCTCAGCCTGAGGTAAGCAAATCCATGAGAAGTGGGAACTGTTGGCAGCGGACAGCCCCAACATCTGAGAAATGAATCTGTGAGTAGTGTATACTACAAAGGCAATGTGCACTTCCCCTAGAAAAGGCCCCTGGGAGCCCAGACCAGTAGCAGCACTCGGCAGCCATACCAGGCAATGACGTAAGCAGGAGCCATTAAGAAAGAAAACAAAGAAAAGAAAGGAAAAGAAAAGAAAGAAGAAAAAAGAGCCCAAGACTGAATCTATTAGAGTAAAAGAAAGGTCAGAAGAGCACATCAGGGCTTTTGGAGTCACCCTTAAACAGTACCTAGGAAGACACTGGCACAAGAGGCAGTTGCAGAGAGAGGAGAAAGGCTGCTGACCTCCTGGGTTCACTGTAGTGGGAGCAGCTCCAAGAGCGGAGAGCCCCGCCCTGGGGGAGGGAAGCCAGGACAGGTGGGAGAGCTTTGCTGAGGGGTCTAGGGTGAACAAGACACCTCAGAGGTCATCTGACTGGCAGGTCTCCCCTCACTGTCTGCTCCCAGCACAGGACCAAGAGGAATTGCAGCTCCCCACCACACACCGTCATAGCCATTCAAAGAAACCTCTTGGCTAAGTCTCTAAAGTCCCTGAACACCAGAAACATGGAAAAAGACAGGGCAACAGGGATCAAACAGAGATGCCTGAGACTCCAGAAACTAATGTCATAGGCCCTGAAATAGTGGAACTCATAGGAAAGGAACTCAAAAAGCAAATAAGCAAGTCAAACAACCAGTTCAAAGAAATACAAGCAATGATGAGCAGGCTTAAAGAGGATCTTACTAAGCAAATAATGGCCCTGGTGGAGACAAAGCTCACTGAGCATATTGAAGCCATAAATAAAATGTTGGCTGAGGTAAATAAGGAAACACAAGATATGAAAGAACATTTTAATAGAGAAGTGGAAAATCTAAAGAGACATCTAGGTGGCTGAGGCCAGGCTCAGCGAGAACCAGGCTGGGCTGCTTCTGAGGAGGGAGGTGGTCAGCTCGGAGGCTGTGATTTTCCAGCCTCGGGTAAAGCCGTGCCGGGGTGGGTCCACAGGGGAAACCCAGGGACAAACAACCAAACACAGCAGAACCATGAGGAAACATGGAAATAAATATCCTTCAGAAAGTCTTGATATACCAGAAGATCATACCAGAAATCTTGAAAATGCAAAATCTAAAGATAAAAATGACAAAAACTATGGTAACTTCTGGATGCAGAAATACATTGAATTAAAGCAGGAATTAAAACAGGAATTAATGCAGGAAATAAAAGTCATAGAACAAGAGCTACACCAAGACATAGCTAAGCTAAAAGCAAGCTTTGAGAAGCAAGTAGAGGAGATCAAAGAAGAAATGAACCAGAAGATAAAGAAGGCAATACAAGAAATGAGAGAAGAACACAACAGAGACATAAGAAAAATAAATGCAGATGTCCAGGAAGTGAAAAACACACAGGCCACAATAAGCAACAATATCAAACAACTTCAAAATAGATTATCACACTTAGAAGACAAAATGATGGAGCGGGAACAGAAAGACCATAAAGAACACAAAGTAAAAAAAGAAGAAAGTGATTCATTACAACGACTGATAGATGATTCAAAGAGAAACAACCTGAGAATTACGGGAGTCCAAGAGAAGACCGAGGATGAAACAAAAGGCTTAAAAGTCATATTCAAGGAAATTATGGAAGAAAATTTCCCAAAACTAAGAAGAGAAATGAACATTGAACTACTGCAGGCATATAGAACACCAAACAATCTTGATCAGAAGACAGCCTCAACATGACATATCATAATTAAAGCACTAGAAACCCAGCACAAAGAGAGAATGCTGAAAGTGGTAAGAGAAAAGCAGAAGGTGACCTACAATGGTAAGCCCATCAGGATAACTGCAGACTTCTCAACCCAGACTATAAGACCCAGGAGGTCATGGAGCAATGTCATTCAAACACTAAAAGAATACAAATTCCAACCAAGACTACTATATCCAGCAAAACTATCTTTTAAACTAGAGGGAGAAATTAAAATTTTCCATGATATAGAAAGCTTAAAGAAACTTGCAGCCACTAAGCCATCACTGCAGAGAATTGGATAGTGAAAGAGAAGCCAACGACACAAGCGACCTCAGAGGAAAAAAGAAAAACAAACAAAAGCTTGAGGAGAATGAGCTGAAAAAAAAAGTAAAGCCAGTAAACAACATGGAAAAACTAAAACTATGGAAGGACACATCAAACATACCTCAATAATTACCCTAAACGTGAACGGCCTCAACTCACCTATCACAAGACATAGACTAGCTGACTGGATCAAAAAACAGAAATCCACAATTTGCTGCCTACAAGAGACACACTTCACCCACAAGGAAACTCACAGACTGAAAATAAAAGGTTGGAATTCAATATTTCACACAACAGGTCCCAGAAAACAAGCAGGGGTAACTATATTAATCTCAGACTCATCAGATTTCAAAAGAAAACAGGTGAAGAGAGACAAAGATGGACATTACAAGCTGGTTGAAGGAACACTAGAACAAGAAGAAATCACAATTATCAATATATATGTGCCCAACTCTAGAGCACACAATTATGTAAAACAAAAATTACTAGATCTGAAAGGACACATAGGCCCCAATACAATTATAGTAGGGGACTTTAATACCCCACTATCACAAATAGATAGATCAACCACACAAAAAACCCACAAAGATATACAACTGCTGAAAGACACTATAGAAAATTTGGACATAACAGATGTTTATAGAGTTTTCCATCCAACATCAACTGACTACACGTTCTTCTCAGCAGCACACAGAACATTTTCTAAAATAGACCACGTCCAAGGACATTAAGTCATCCTTAAACAAGTACAAAGGGATAGAAATAGTTCCCTGCATACTCTCAGACCATAGTAGAATAAGACTGGAAGTTAACAGCAGCAGAAACAGAAGAAAATACACAAGTACATGGAGACTTAACAACTTACTACTGACAAAACAATGGATTACGGAAAAAATCAGGGAAGAAATGAAAAACTTCATAGAGTTAAATGATGATGGAAATACATCATATCAAAATCTGTGGGACACAATGAAAGCAATCCTTAGTGCAAAATTCATAGCCATAAATGCACACAACAAAAGAACAGAACAGTCACAAATAAATTCACTAATGATACACCTTAAGGACCTAGTGAAACAAGAACAACTTAACCCAGAAGGCAGTAGAAGAGAAGAAATTATAAAGATCAGATCTGAAATAATGAGATCAAAATTAAAAAGACAATAAAAAAGATTAATGAGTCAAAGAACTGGTTCTTTGAAAGAATTAACAAAATTGACAAACCTCTTGCTAACCTCATCAAGAAAAGGAAAGAAAAGGCACAGATTAGCAGACTTAGAAATGAAAAGGGTAGAATTACAACAGACTGCAGAAATCCAGATTATTAGAAGAAATTACTTTGAACACCTATATTCTAACAAATTAGAGAACTGGGAAGAAATGGACGACTTCCTAGATACATATAAAATACCAAAATTAAATAAGGAAGATATAAAAACCTTGAACAACCCCATCACGCACACAGAAATTGAAGCAGTAATAAAAGCTCTACCTACAAATAAAAGTCCAGGCCCAGATGGATTTACACCAGAATTTTTTCAGTACTTTAGGGAAGAACTAACTCCAATACTCCTCAAACTGTTTCATAAAATAGAAAGTGAAGGAATACTACCAAACTCATTTCTTGAGGCTAGCATCACACTAGTCCCAAAACCAGACGAAGACTTAACCAGGAAGGAAAATTATCGACCAATATCCTTAACGAATATAGATGGAAAAGTCAGTAAGATTCTGGCAAACCGAATCCAACAAGTAATCAGAAAGATCATACACCATGATCAAGTGGGCTTCATCCCTGAGATGCAAGGTTGGTTCAACATACAAAAATGAATCAATGTAATACACCATATCAACAAAAGCGAAAACAAAAACCACATGATCATTTCTATTGATGCAGAAAAAGCCTTTGACAAAATCCAGCACCCCTTCATGATAAAAACACTGAGAAAAATGGGTATAGAAGGACCCTACCTAAAACTCATAGAAGTCATATATGCCAAGCCTACTGCAAATATCATAGTAAATGGAGAAAAATTGAAATCATTCCCTCTCAAATTTGGAACAAGACAAGGCTGCCCACTCCCACCACTCTTATTCAACATAGTCCTTGAAACACTTGCCATGGCAATCAGACAAGAAAATTAAATAAAGGAATCTGCGTTGGAAAGGAGGAGGTCAAACTTTCATTATATGCATATGATATGATTATCTACATGGAAGATCCTAAAAACTCCACTATGAAACTTCTAGAAATAATAAAAAAAAAACTTAGCCAAGTCACAGGCTACAAAATTAACACTAAAAAATCAATAGCTTTTCTCTACACTAACAATGTACTTATTGAGCAAGAACTCAAAAAAAAAAAAAAACAATTCCATTCTCAATAGCTCAGCAAAAAATTAAATACCTAGGAGTATACCTAACCAAGGAAGTAAAGGACTTATATGAAGAAAACTACATTACATTGAAGAAAGAAGTTATAGGAGACACTAGAAAATGGAAAGGCATCCCCTGCTCTTGGATAGGCAAAATATAGTCAAAATGACTATACTACCTAAACTGATATATAGATTCTATGCAATTCCTATCAAAATACCTACAAGTTTCTTCAAAGAACTTGAAACAATTCTTAAATTCATATGGAACCAAAAGAGACCAAGAAGAACCAAAGCAATCCTGAGCAACAAGACCAAGGCAGGACGCATTACAGTTCCAGACATCAGGCTGTACTATAAAGCCATAGTTGTAAAAACAATTTGGTACTGGCACGAAAACAGACAGATAGACCAATGGAACAGAATTGAAGATGCAGAGACAAACCCAAATATCCTCAATCACTTACTCTTTGACAAAGGGGCCAAATGCATACAATGGGAAAAGGATAGCCTGTTCAACAAATGGTGCTGGGAAAACTGGACACCCACATGCAGAAGAAACAATCTAGTCACACACCTATCACTATGCACCAAAAATCAGATCAAAGTGGATCAAAGACCTAGACATTAAAAGCGAAACACTGAACCTCCTAGAAGACAAATTAGGCAGATGTCTAAAAGACACAGGGGTAGGCAAAGACCTCCTTGACAAGACACAAAGAGCAAAAGAAATTATGCCCATTATTAACAAATGGGATATTGTCAAATTAAAAAGCTTCTGCACAGCAAAGGAAACGATCAACAATGTAAAAAGAGATCCAACAGACTCTGAAAAAATATTCACCACCAGCAACTCAGATAGGAAGCTCGTAACCAGAATATACAGGGAGCTGAAGAAAAGTAAGCTTACCAAAATAAAGGATCCTACTGAAAAGTGGTCAAATGAAATGAAGAGACAGTTCATTCACGAAGAAGTACAGGGGGGCAATAGATACATGAAAAGATACTCAACATCTCTAGCCATAAGAGAAATCCAAATCAAAACAATGCTAAGGTACCATCTCACTCCAGAGAGAATGGCCTATATCAACAAGTCAAATCATAATCAGTACTGGCAAGGCTGTGGGGAGAAAGGAGCCCTCCTGCACTGCTGGTGGGAGTGTAAATTTGTACAACCACTATGGAAAGCAGCATGGGGATCTCTCAAAAGACTAGAAATAAATATCCCCTTCCATCCACTGACACTCCTCCTGGGAATATATCCAAAAGAGGCCAAAACAACACATAACAGAGACTATGTATACCATACATCATATACCATATGTGGATCCATGTTCATAGCAGCACAACTAACAATAGCTAAAATATGGAAGTCACCAAAATACCCATCAACGGACCAATGGAAACACAAACTGTGGTATTTATACACAATGGAATACTATGCTTCTGTAAGGTCCAACAGCGTGGAGGCTTTTGTGGGCAAACGGAAGAAACTTGAGAACATCTGCTTAGTGAAGTGAGTCAGAAGCAGAAGGTGAAACATCTAATGGTCTCTCTGATATAAGAGACCCAGGTCACAACTCTTATGGAACTTAAAATCAAAAACAAAGTGAAACAGAGGGGTAGGAAGGAGGAGGGAGAGAGGGAATGCGGGGAGGGACAAAAGGAGAGTGGGAAAGTCCTTGTCATCTTGACAAGATACGTATGTGCACAAAATGTTCAACTTCATTGTAAATCTTAAATCTTGCACTAATACATATCAATAAAATGGAGAAAAAAGGAAAAAAAAGAGAGACATCTAGATGAAATTGAGGACATGAAAAATATATGTGACAGCAGGGGAAAACAGCTCACATATTGTGAGGACAGAATTTCAGACCTTGCAGACAAGGCTGAGGAAACAAATGATATAATCAGGCATCACTCCAAAGTTAGAAATGATCAAAGTAGGTGGATAAATAGCTGATAGGTTATTCAAGGAGAACCAATCTCAGAATTATGGGTGTGGGAGAAAGAGCAGAAGACAGTACAGAAGGTATAAAGAATTTTTTCACTGAAAGAATGCAAGAAAATTTCCCTCATCTAGGAAAAAATTTAACTTCCAGATACAAGAAGCTTATAGAACACCAAATAACCTCAACCAGCAATGAGACTCATCACAACATATAATTAAAATCTCAGAAATATGACATAAAAAGAGAATATTAAAAGGAGCAAGAGAAAAACAGATATTCTACCAAGGCAAACCCATTTGAATCACTGTAGACTTCTCAATGCAAACTTTAAAGGCCGGGAGAGCCTGGAGCAAGATTTTTCAAGCTTTAAAAGACAGCAAATGTCAACCCAGGTTGTTATATTCAGCAAAATTACCCCTGAAAATTGAAGAAGTAAAATTTTTCATGACCAAGAATCCCTTAAGAAATCTGCAACCACTAGCCTAGCACTGCAGAAAATACGTGGAAGAATCTTTGAGAGAAGGAGAAAGACAAGCACCACCAAAAAAACATAGAGGAAAGGAAACACCTAAAGAGAAAGGTAACAACAGAAAAATATTGGTAATTGAATCATTTGATTGTTATCCTTCTAAAACAGTACCAACTGTCTCATAAAATCTGTGAATCTTCCCCCATAATTATTATTTTCAATAGTATGTAGGTTTAGAAAGCATAACAATTATATTCACCATGGGGAAATAATATAAAATCTTTTAAAATATGTATGCATGAAGTTAGGGATGGATAGGTAGGTAAAAGGATAAACCAAATGTGACAAATGTTAATAATTAGTGAAATGTGAGTAAACAATTTATGAAAGTTTAAAAAAACTGAAATAACTAAGCATGCCAGTCTGTTGTTTTAACTGGAGTATACTTATGTGATACAGATTTAAGTTCATCTAATGTAGCAAACTGATATAGACTTAAGCTTGTTTAGTGTAGCAATTCACTTTTTTTGATGTTGGATGTAAGTTTACCCTCTTTGAGAGAGGCAGAGTGATAAGCAGCACCAAAAAACAGAGGAAAGAAAATATCTAAAGAGAACACGTAACAAAAAATAAACTGGTGTTTGAATCATTTGATTAATATACTTTCAAAACAGGACCAGCTGTTTTATAAAATCTGTGAAATGTCCTCCACATAATTATTATTTGTAATAGTATATTAGTTTGCAAAACAGAATAATTACATTCAACATGGGAAATTGGTATGAAATCTTTAAAACTATGTATGCATGAATTTATGCATAGATAGGTAGGTAAAATGATAAACCAATCTGCTAAAATGTTTGTAATTAGTGAAATGCGAATAAATAAGTTATGAAAGTTTAAAAATTCTGAAATAACTAAGTATGCCATTGTATCTATTGCTTTAAGTATACTTATGTGATATAAATTTAAGTTCATTTTAATGTAGCAATTCAATATAAGTTCATTGTAGCAATTCATTTATTCTGTCTTTGCTATGTTTATCCTGAGAGCTGATTGACGTAATGATAATGTACAAACATTTTGAATGAATGTACATACATTTGCCTTTCAGTACTCTGCTAAGGCATTTGAAATATAACTTCTCTCTTTTTCTTTCTCACATTCTCTAGCATTATGAATTAGATTTTATAGTTCTTATGTGGACTGGACTGGGGGGGGTTGTAAACTAACTGAGGTCAGGTTAAAGAATCTCAACAAAGATACAGCAAAATAAGAAAAAAAAAAACTTTTGGCAAATATCCCAACAAAGGAATCTGTTGGACTCAGAGAAGAAGCATCAGGATTTGACCACTGCAGCCCATTCTAGGGATAGAAAGCTGAGCTAAAGAGTGGTGATTTGAGGGAAATGAGTCAGATGCTGAAGATTAAATATGTTAAGTATCACGTGGTTTCTCCCAGAATCCAGGCACTCTGTGGAACCACGCGGTGTGATAGTGGCAGCTAGCAGGGTGGGGAGGAGGTGGGACGACCAAAAATGGGAAGAGATTATAAAGTCAATGTGACATATATGTGCACAAAATACGCAAGTTCATTGTAAACATTATGTATTGCATATGTATATTAATAAAAATGGTGGGAAAAAACCTATATAACTGTCACCCTTGCCTTCTGAAGACCCCCTTCATGAAGCGTCATCAGGAGGCCAGAAAGAAACGCCGATCCAAAGGCTCAGCTCCCCTCGGGGACCGCTCACCGACCGAACTAAGGCGACCACGTACCCTCAGGCTCAAGCACTGGGAGAAATGCTAGGCACGACTCGACGTAGTTTCCTGTCCTTGGTTTTGGGAAAGAGCAAACCAGCTGCAGTCGGGCCATGACTCCCCCTGTTCGTGCCCCCGCGGTGCAGGCATCCCCTCAGGCTCCAGCTCAGCACCCGGGTCTGCCGGCAGGATTCTCTCTGACACCAACAGGGGAAGAAAAACAGACAAAACCCAAGTTTTCCTGCCGTGCAGACTAAGTCCCACTGAGGAGATAAAGTAGAAAACGTTCCGAGATCTCCAAGCGTGTTGACCACCAGCAGCCAGCAAGGGCGGGGTGTGGGCAGCACAGTATGGCCCCATTTGTACACAAATGTGTATGTGACATATATGTGTATTGGATAGGGGTGTTTTCTGTGTGAAATGTTTCTTAATGACATTTTTTCAAAATCACTGCTTGTGTTTACATCTGGAGAATGGGATTCGAGTGACATTTTGAACTGTATAGCGGCTTATACTGTTGTTAACCACGAGCATGTGTCTCTTGATTTTTTTTTTTTTTTTTTTTTTTTTTTTTGGTAAACACAACAAAGAAAAGTCAAGCAACACCACAAGGCAGGAAGTAATTGCGTGGCAGGTGAGGAGACAGCGACATCGACTGACAACCTTCTGCGAGGCAGGCCTGATCTCCGCCCCCGCGGGCGTGGGGATGGTGTTCCTGGCCCTGGAAAGCAGCCTGCAGCCGCCTCTCCTGCCGCCCGCCGCCTCAGTCAAACCCACAGCTGGCTTTGGCTCCCAGCTTTTTCTAGCATATGGAACGCAGCCAATTTTGGATGGTTTCCCAGGGAGGGTAAATAGTGTGCTGGAGATCAAGTTAAAACAACCAAACTCCTTTTTTAGCAAGCCAATGGGATCCATCCGGGGCTTGTAAAGCACTACCTAAATCGTTTTTGGTTCCTTTGATTGCGTCTTTCATCTTGAAAACTGTAAAACAAACCCACCCTTTCCAACTTAGGACAGGCGACTTTAAGAACAGTTGACTCCCTGCGGAAACAGGGACATAAAAGGAAACACATATATAAAGCCTCTCTGATTTCGCTGGTGCTGATGGAAGGAAGCACTTTGTAGTAATATCATTGTTAATGAAGCAAATGGAGTGTTTATGGTTTCTATGAATTATAGTATTTTTTCAAACCTTTGTCAAATATCGCCCCCTGGTGGACTCGTCAATAACATCATTTAAATTGCTCCATAATTAAATTCGTCTTACCCAGTCTAGAATTTTAAGATATATGTTAAAAGAGAACAAAATAAATGTGTGCACATCCTTTGAAATTAAATATCTGCCACACAGAAGTCAATTAAATTACTTCTTTCATAAAATTTTGGCACTGTCTCTTGCTTATTTTAAGAATGAACGTCGGTGGGAAATGTTTACTTTAACGTATTAACAAACCTATTTCTCAAGGCAGACTGGACACTAAGAGCACTTTAGCAATTTTTTAAAAAAATGTATTATTTCCAGGGTTGTCTGAAAAAACATAATACTTTTAAAATCATTTCTTAGCAACCCTCTTCTGAGTTTCAATATATTAAGGCAAAGCTTTAAAACCCAAAACAGCAATTCGAAGAAAGAGAGAGAGAGAGAGAGAGAGAGAGAAAAAACAAGGAGGAACTTTCACAGTGCGAGCCCACTGGAGTAGGAAAGCAGTATGGCACCCGTGTGAGCTACAGGTCCTTCCTGTAGAACATGTTGGCAGGCGCCATGAACGGCCCTGTAGCTTTCTGCCTCATTGCCTGCAAGTCATTCATCACTTAGCTTAATATAACCGTGGACACACACACACACACACACACACACACACACACACACACACACACACACCCTGCATTTAAAAGTACCCTTCTGGCCAGTCCATACTTTTTATTTACAATACGTATCTTCTTTTCCCCTTAAGAAGGCAAAAATGTTTTGCCCAGCTCTCCACGGAGCAATCTGTAAGCCCGTCCACCTCCATCGGAGGCTGGGGAAGGGAGAGCGCAGGCGGCCAGCGTCTGGTAGGGTCCCTGCAGTTGACTCTTAACTCTCACTGGGTGCCTCGGCCAGCAGTCAGCTTCCACATCAGACCCACGCAAAGACAGGGAGCGGAAAAACCACACCTAAAATCTGCCAGAGCGTGTGTCTTCCACAGCAGTCCAGGCAACCAACCGCTGGGTGCTGACGGCGGTAGGCGACTTGCATGTCAAGGGTGCGGGCTGGCTGGGCCGGGGAGGGCGCTGTCGAGAAACAGCCCTATCCTCGCAGGCCCACCCTCCTGGTCCCCAGGGGCCAGCTCTCTGTTTAGAAGGCACTGAGCAGAGTCAGCTGAAGGACACGAATGAGTTCATTCTGTTCCCCACGCGACCTTCATGCTCACACCCAGCAAGGCCCCCGGCCTCACACTCCAACTCACTGTCATTATTTACCCTGCACACCCCAACCTCCTCCTGTTCCACATCTGCATGCATGGACGTATGTGCTCACTCTGGTACTGAGGGTTGAGTCCAGGGCCTCCACGTTGAGCTCCATTCCCAGCCCATTTATATACATTTTTTCAGACAGGATCTCACTAAGTCACTAAATTGCCCAGGTTGAGCTTGAACTAGCGATTACAGACCTGCACCACTTAGGCCAGCCCTGCTCCACATTCAGAACGGTGCTGGGGGGGGGGGGGGGGGGGGGGGGGGGGGGTAGGGGGCGGAGCTCAGTGATCAGAGCTCTGATCTAGAAAGCGCAAGGCACTGGTTCAATACCCCAGCACTACATACTAGCTGGCCATGGTGGCCTGTGTCTGTAATCCAGCACTTTAGAGGCTCAGGCAGAAAACTGTCCTGAGTTTAAGGCCAGCCCAGGCTATATAGAGCTCAAGACTAGACTGAACTACAGAGTGAGACCCTTTCTCAAAATATATAAGTAATAAAAGCGTATGATAAAAATATGTATTAAAATGAAGGGGTAAGGGAGGAGTAAAAATCACTAAGATGCCAGGTGTATGTGTATCACTTCCCCAGGACAAATGTAATTGTCACATATCCCAGATGCATGCTAGCAATAAACAAAACGACCAGAACACATTAAGTTATCAGTGTTTGAAAAACATGGGCTCACAACAACATTCAAGAGGAAAAGTAGAAATAACTTGGAGAGAATCAAAATTCCCACACCAAAGAGCTTTAGGGAAGGTTCTGCAGTAAACCCTGCCTAGGCCCCACCACCCCGCAATGTCCTCTCCTTGGATTCGTGCTAAATGCCCGTCATTATCACCTCTGTTAGAAAACTCTCTCCCTTAACCGACAATTATCGCCCTTTCATCCTTGCTGCGGGTCCCTTTGATTTCTTCACTGCGTGTGGCTTCTCCCGGTGGCCTGGAGTCCTCAGCTAATCTTCACCACACTTTCTTAAATTTTGCCAACACTATCTTCTCCTTTCCCTGCTTACTTTTTCAGGCTGGTACAAACTCAGCCAGGGTGGAAATGCTAAATTTGAATCAGGCCTTAAAAAAATAAAAATAAAAACTAACATTTGTGATAAGATGGTGCTACCTTTTAAATTTTTAATGGATAAAGTACTGCCTTACACAGGTTTTGCTTGCGTCAGAAAGATTAGAGAGGAGGAAGTGGGGGTGGGTTAAGAAAGGGCCAGAGAGTGTCTCTTGTCGGCCACAAAAAAAAAAAAAAAAAAAAAAAAAAAAAAAAAAAAAAAAAAAAAAAAAAAAAAAAAAAAAAAAAAACAACTAACTCCAGCTTCCTTCTTCCAGGATTTGTGGATGAGGACTCAGGGTGCAGGACCTAGTGCTAAATGAATGAAGGATTTCAAGTAACGACAGCACAACAGTCCACCTATAGTCCCACACTGTAGAGCTGGCTCTGCTCCCTGCCATAAGTCAGGACAGCGCTATGCACTGATATGGGGTCCCCAGTATTGTTAGCCCCTAAAGGATGACCAATGTGTCCCGTTGGCCAGGAGCTACTGCAAGGGTAATATTATCCCCTTAGTCTCAGTCCTCTGCGTGGACTGGTTCTAGTGAAAAGCTGTCCTCTGGTCTACTGACCTTGGTCTCTTCCCCTTAGAAGAAGCAGCGATTTTAGGCCAAGACATCTCCACGCTGGGTGTGAAGCTATGCCCAATGTGCACAGATTGAGTCTGTATTTTTCATGTCCCCAGGGAGACGGCTGCTACAACACGATTTTGGCTGCTCATGCGTGGCAGAAGCCAGCTGAAAGTGTGCTCAGCCATGGCGGCACCTGCTGGAATTTCTTGTCATTTCTTAGATCCCGTGTTTGGAAACAAAACTGCATTTCACCATTGGAAGGTGCACATCTTACCAACTTCTACGGTGTGATAGTACTCCAATGATCGAGGGACAACATCTTCCCTCTCAAAACAATCGAAGGCCTGGGGGTGTAACTCAGCAGCAGAGAGTAGGCTTAAAGTGTGAGGGCCTGGGTGCAATCTCCAGCCAAAAATACTGTGTGTGGGTATACATGCACATACTTATGGTGCATCTATGAACAACTGTTTTATTGGTAGGGTTGAGGATCAAACCAAGGGCCTTGCACGCAAGGCAAGCATTTTACCACTGAGCTACATTTCCAGTCAAGCAAATTATTTTTAATGCATAAAAGTAAAAAAAAAAAAATCTTTCTGTATATGTTTTGTTCCAAGGCAACAGGTTAAGCTAAAAATTGACTTTCATGTCCACTTATTGTTAAACATAAGTTGATCACTTGCCAAGCACCTTGCAGGCCAGGAGATATAGTGCCAGGCAATCTCTAGAACTGCTTATAGGTTAATGTACTAATCCCAAGATCACTTCATGTCTTAATTACTTTTTGTCATTGTGACTCAATACCCAACATCTTCAATGTTAGGGAGGAAAGATTTATTTTAGCTTACAGTTTCAGAAAGTCACAGTCTGTTCACAGGTGGGCAGCTGGAAAATAGTAGAATCACACAGTGAGGCCACAGCTAAAGCCAGAGCTGATGCTCCGGGAGACAGATATTCTCATAGGAGCATGGTGGAACAGAGAAGCCCTGGAGGAAGGGCGGAACCAGCACACACCCCTCCAGGTCAAGCCCCAAGCTCCAGCCCCTTCCAGCCAGGCCCCACCCCCCAACCCTACACAGTGTCCATAAGTACATGAAGCTTCTGGGGGACACTCCAGATCCAAACCACGACAGTTCACTTCTTTAAACAGTTACTATTTCTCCCTATTTCCTACCTCTTTTCACAC
This sequence comes from Ctenodactylus gundi, assembly GCA_004027205.1. Lineage (NCBI taxonomy): Eukaryota > Metazoa > Chordata > Mammalia > Rodentia > Ctenodactylidae > Ctenodactylus > Ctenodactylus gundi. The sequence continues at coordinate 291,434 of PVKB01002141.1, forward strand.
AGCTAACAGTTAAGGCTACACTTCATGTTCTCACATATTCTCCACTGAACAGGAGCTCCTGCAAACTTCTAAGTGTAGCCAACCTCCCTGACTGCTCCTGGCCCGCTTCTTGTAAGCCACAGCACCATGCCCTGGTTGCCGAGTCCATCCTTTCTTGGCTCCTCAAAGACTCCCTCTCCACAACCAACCCACTTTAAATGTTCTTCCTCTTCTGCAACTCAGATAGTCACCAGAGGGTGGTCCTTGCACCACTAGAACCAGCAATACCTGAGACTTATTACAAACATGCATACATGGGCCTCACCCTGCAGCTACGGGGTCAGAAGAGGGGCCTGTTGTGGTTAGGATCTGGAGTATCCCCCAAAAGTCTCATGTATTTTAATGTCATGGATTGTCTATGGAGCCATGCAGTGTTGGTGGATTGGGGTCTGGTCTGGAGGGGTTGATTGCAGTTGTTGGGATTAGGGGCGTGTGAGTTAAGACTAAAGGTGTGTAGTGGCCACACCTTCAATACCCGAATGCAGGAGAGACTAAGACTGGGACTTGGACTAGTCTCGATCAGTCTCACTTGCCTGGCAGTGTGTGATGTCCTGAGAAGCTGCCTCCACCTCTCTCTCTGCCATGTACTTCAATTGCTGCCAGTCACCCCTGAATGGACTGTGACCATCTGAAACTGTAAGCTAAAATAAACCTTTCCTTTTCTAAATTTGTGCGTGTCAGGTATTGAGTCACAACAACGAAAAAGTAAGACAGGGCCCAGCAACCTGTGTTCATGAGCCCTCCAGGTCGTCCCAACAGACACTTAAGTGTGAGACCCACTGACCAGCGGCTGAAATTCCTCTGTTCCCAGCATACTACCTCTCCTCTGTCCAAAAATGAGGTGGTGGTGGGGGTTGGGGGGACAGGCCACCGAGACCCTAGTGACAGCTCTCTGGCCCAGGCTGGAGGCTGCTCTCCTTAGTGCTTTCACACCCTACTTTTATTAATGACTTGAATGGAGGCCCAGGTGGCAAAGAGTAGAATGGGGCAGGAGAGATGTTGAATGATGACATGGGACCCTAAAACACAAAGTGATGGTCCAAATCTATCAAGGTGAAAGTTAACATGATATATATCAGGAATACATTCAGCTTTGAGAGAAAGAAAACCCAAAAAAATGGCTTATTAAGGCAGACATTTCTCATTCACATAAATGACCTCTGAAAGTAGCAGTCAGGGACAATGCAGTGGCTCTGCTCCCTGCAGTTCCTAGGACCCCAAATCACCACACCATCATTCCAAAGACAGGGCTTCCTCCACCCTCAAGTCAAAAATGGGGACATTCATGTTTCAAATGAAGGAAGCAAGTCCAGGGAACAGGGGTGTATTCCTAGTTTTTAGTTTTGGGGAGGTTTTGGTTTTGTCTGTTTTTGAGGCAGGTTCTCACTCCATACTCCAGGCTGGTCCTGAACTCACTATGTAGCCCAAGCTGGCCTCGGAATCCCAGCAATCCTCCTGCCTCAGCTTCCGGAGGGCTAGAATTACTCAGTTGATGTGGTGCTGGGGAATTGAACCCAGGGCCCTATTCACACTTGGAAAGCACTTTACCACTAAGCCACACCCAAGCCCGCTGCTGCTTTTCAATATTTCACACGCTTCTGCTTGTATCTTATCGGCCTTACAGCACAGCTAGAGTGAAGGCTGAGAACTGTCATCTATTTTTCTAGGCAGCTTAGCTAACAATGTCATTACATGGACAAAGAAAGACCAAATGCAGAAACACAAAAAGCAGTCCATGAGTGAAAACAAAAATAAAGTCCTGAAGCCCTGGAGCCCAAGCAAGTTGCCAAGGCTTGGGAGCCGGGAGGTAGTTAAGATGCGACGGCCATGCAGGCAGCCCTCCGCTGGCTCCCTTACACATGCAGACCCCATGCCTTGCTTAGGGAGAAGACGCAGGTGGGATACATAGTCAAGACTTCCAGAAATAGTACCTGCTGCAGGAAGACCTCAAACAAGGTCACTAACAGTCCACTCTTCTCTCTCGGTCCCACTTCGCTGGGCCTGTTCCATGCTATCTGAGTTGCAAGGTATTTGCATCCGGTCCAGGTCCCGAACCCCTGCACCTGTCGGTAGGCCAGAGAGAGCTTCAAGTGAACTCTCCCTCACACCTTGTTTCTTGGGCCAGCTTCCTCCAGAGAAGTGGTTCCTACCTGGTTACTCAGGGAAATGCCCTTGGGAGCTTTTTTTTTTTTCCATTTTTATCAGTACATACATGCAATACACAATGGTTACACTAAGCTTGAGAATTTTGGGCACATATATATTACATCAGCATCACAATCCCTTCACCTCCCCCCTTCCCACCCTCCTGGCATCCCCCATGACTCCTAACATCTCATCCACTTGACTCTATTACTTGTTTTCTGGGTTTCTCTTATTAGAGAAATCATGCAATACTTAACTTTCTGAGTCTGACTCACTTAGCATAGCAGTCTCAAGTTGTGTCTATTTACCTGCAAATGATTCAAATTTATCTGTCTTGATGGCAGCATAATACTCCATTGTGTACATATGTCACATTTTTTGCATCTATTGGTCTGTTGATGGGTATTTTGGTATCTTCTCAGTTTAGCTATTGTTAGTTGTGCTGCTATGAACATGGGTGTACATGTCTCCCAGTAATATGCTGCTCTTAACTCTTTTGGAAAAATACTGTCAAGTCGTATCACTGGGTCAAATGGCATATCTATTTTCAGTTTCTTGAGAAATCTCTATACCACTTGTACCAGTGTACAGCCTCACCAGAAAAGTAAAAGCATTTTTTTCTCCCCACAACCTCGCCAGCATCCAATGCTACTCGAGTTCCTGATATAAGCCATTTTCATTGGGGTAAGGTAGTAAGTACCTCAGTGTTGCTTTGATTTGCTGAGGACAACTCGCAGACTGCCTTAATGGCTAAGGATGCTGAACATCTTTTCATGTATCTGCTGGCCACTTGTACTTCTTCATCTGGGAACTGTCTATTCATTTCAGTTGTCCATTTTTTTAAACTATGTCTTTGACTTTGAGAGATCTATTTTTTCTTCAGTTCTTCATCTATTCCACTTATTAGCCTCCTAGCTGAGGTGTGGGTGGCAAAATTTTTTCTGATCTGTCCATTCTCTCTTTACTCTGTTGTTTCCTTTGCTGTGAAAAGGCTTAAGTTTGCATATTCCATTTGTTGATTCTGGGGGTTCTTTTGCATCAGGTGTTCTAATTTTGCCCACATCTAAATCTCCAAAAGTTTTACCTATTTTGTCCTCCAGGAGATTTAGTGTCTAATTTTTAGGTCTTTGACCCACTTTCATTTTAGTACATGGTGATATGTGTGTGTATCTAGATTCATTCTTATGCACGTGGATAGTCAGTTCTCCCAGCACCACGTACTGAAGAGGATATCCTTTTTCCAGTGTATGTTTTTGGCCCTTCCCTCAAAGATCAGAAAGCTGAGGGTTCCTGAGGTTGTTTCTGTATCCTCAGTTCTGTTCCACTGCTCAACCTGTCTAGTGTTATGCCAATACCACATGGTATATCACTGTTGCTTCGTAATATAACTTGTTGTTGCATGGAATCATAATGCTACCTGTTTTTGTCTTGATCAGGATTCCTGTGGCTATTCTGGGTCTATTTTGGTTCCACATGAATTTTAGAATTGTTTCTCAAGTTCTGTGAAAAATATTGTTGGTATTTTTATAGGAATTGCATTGCATAGTTTTGGCAATATAGCCATTTTGACAATATTAATTCTGCCTATCCAGGAACAGGGGATGCCTTTCTACTTTCTAATGCCCTCTTCAATTTCTCTTTTTCAGCATACTACAGTGTTCATTATAGAGCTCCTTCACTTCCCTCATTAGGTTTACTCCTGAGGAAGAGAGCCAAGGAGACACTCCTGGGTTGCACTTCCATCCACCTCCCCAAGATCCCTGCCCTTGGCTATCAAGGTTGACTTTTTTTTTTTAACAGAAAGACTAGAAATTTTTTTCTAAGAAAAAGCAACTTGGGAGCCATTCACTCAAACTACAGTAAAAATCAAGGTCTAAGGCTTGAAGAATATCAAAAATTAAAATCTCCATAGTGAGGATTAACAGAAGAAGCAAGGATTACTGCTGAAAGTTCACAGGACCCACAAGGGATGCCTAAAAGCCAATCGAGGCTGCAAACTATCAGAAGAACTAGCATGCCCATGTCACTTTTGTCCCATGACCCTCGTCTGTTACCATCTAGCCTGGAGACTTCTTTCAGTTAAATGTGAGACACACAGAACAACAACAGCATTGCTCCAAAGTTCACGTGAAGTTCAAGTTACTACCTTCAGATAGATTTCTCTGCAACAAAACAGAGGTTCATTAAAGGCTAGAGATCGGTGAGCTTCTCAAAAGACGGGACTCCTCAAATCTCACAAATATTTTCAGTTTCTTGAGAAATCTCCATACCACTTGTGCCAGTGTACAGCCTCACCAGCAAAGTAAAAGCATTCCTTTGCCCCAAAACCTCACTAGCATCCATTGCTATTCAAGTTCCTGATATAAGCCATTTTCACTGGGTTAAGATAATACCTCAATGTTGTTTTGATTTGCTAAGGATGACTCACAGACTGCCTTGATGGCAAAGGATGTTGAACATCTTTTCATGTATTTGCTGGCCACGTGTACTTCTTCATCTGGGAGCTGTCTATTCATTTCAGTTGCCCATTTTTTGTAATTATGTCTTTTTTTTTAGAGATCTATTTTAAAGGTGTATGGTTCCCAAATGGTGTGCGGGGGTATCCTGGGTCAGAGAGTGAGTCGGATGGACCCTGCAGGGTGTATGTATTTTTTTCCTAGTACTAAGTATCAAACCCAGAGGCTCAAATGTCCCGGGCAAATGTCCTACCACTCAGCCAACCCAGCCCAGTTTGAGGAGAAACAACATCTGTATCTGTCAGGCACTGTACAAACTAAGTTATTCAGGCCTAACATGTAATAATCTGAGATGTGACATGTATATATTTTTAAACTGGGACCTATAAACAAGTTTCTGGTGACCATGAGCATGAGAACTTCTGAAGCAGGTAAACCATCCCTCGGCAGATTTCTCTCTTCATGTTGCCAACATAGGAGCTGTCAGACTAAAATATGAAACCTGAGAACACAGACATTTGTTCAAACAGCTCAAAAAAGGGCTGTTTCCATGGGAAAATTATCAACAACTTGTGGGTTAGATATCAGAAATTCCAACAGAAATCTAAATAACATACTAAATTATTTTGAACCCATGACATATGAAGAAACCTATATTCAGAACATCATCAGGTTGTACAGCCTTTGTTTTTGGCAAAGCATTTCAGGGTGCATGCTTTAAAAACAAAAAACCTGGGGTTCCCAGCACTGAGAAAGGAAGGAAAGAAAAAGATAAAAGAAACAGAAGCAATCAAATAAAACCATGAGGTTAAGTCACAGTCTATCTCATGTTTAAGACCATTCACTTCGTCCCGTTCCATGAACAAGGGGAAGCTTCTGATTAGGCTCTGTATCCGTATTTGTCAGGATAGTCTGGGCTGTGTTTCAGCAAGTTCCAAAAGGCAAACCCTGAATATCAGTTGCTGAATTCAAAAAAGTTGTATTTTTCACGTATGGTCAGATACAGTTTGGATGTTATTTCTTCCACTCTGCGTCCACTGAACCACCAGGCCCAGGGTCCTCAGTTGGGAAGAAAAGCATGCAACAAGCACTGAAGCTCTTAATGTCAACAGCCCAGGGGTAACACGGGTTATTTCCGGTCAGTTCATTGGCCTACATTTGTCACATGACTATAACCTCTCTGCAAGGAGTACTGGGAAATGTAGAGAACACGGAGATACGGGGAGCACTCCCTTTGCCACAACCCACTGGTTATAGTGACAGCAAATGAGATGGATTTATCAATTCACTTATTCATCAAAAACATGTATCAAGGACCTCCATGTGTTGGATTGTGTGCTTACATTCTAGACGAGACAATAAACAGCATAGTAAATAAATAAGAACATGACCATAGATTGAAGTGGAATGCTTTATCCATTCAAATGGTCTCTTGGCTATGGACATTCACCTATCTTTGGATTCTAGGTAGGTACTGATAATCAACAGGAAGGCTATTTGTCATTCACTACACATTGCTATACTTAACTTTCTTCTATACTTCTATTATTGGACCTCAGTGTTCTGATTCTATTAAATTTATTAACATGTAAGCTTTTTCAATATATGCTCAATTAAAAATTTAAAATTCAGGTTAAAAGGTCATATGCACATAATAACAAGAAAAACTAGACTATATGAAAAATATGAAGTCTGGATATTAAAATGCTAACAGAGCAAATTCTAGATGCTGGAATCAAACATAATTTTCCTTTTTTGTGGCAATACTAGGGGCTGAGCCCAGGACCTTGACACTGAGCTACATTCCCAGCCCATTTTTAAATTTTTTATTCCAGCACAGGATATTCTCCAAGTCAGTGAAATGGCCCAGATTGGACTCCAACTTGCAGTTCTCCTGCCTCCCCTCCCAGACTATACCACCACACCTGGTTCCTTTTTCATATATATCATCTGCAATAAGCACCGGTGATTCATATAAGAATGAAAAGTGAAATGTATAAAGATTCCATCTGAGTAGAAGGCAAAGTATATAAACAACCCCAGGAGAACACAATTTTTTCTTTAAGTTTGCTCTTAGGAAAGACAAAAAGGCATCCCAACTTGGAGTATGTGGGCGTTTCCTCCAGATTTTCCTCTGAGGCGTAGAAAAGGTGGGTTTTCTAGGAAGAGACAAGAGACACACACAGCGCCGTGAGGCGGGAATACGGCCACCCTTGGGAGGGAGTCTGAGAGCTTCCCGCCCCTACACGCACGTGCTGCATGATCATCAGTCCTGAGGGAGTACATAACACAAGGCAAGCCCTGCAGGTGCTGGAAGTGCGCCTGCTCATGGAGTTACAGGAGCGTGGGGCGGGGGCCCATTCACTTTGGCACCAGCAACGAGCACCTGAAACCTCAGGATGAGCCCAGAGTCACAGCAAATTAAGTAACTGTGGAGAGATGACGAGACTGCTTGGCGGTCTTGGGCACTACAACACTCACCATGAAAGGACGGGGCTGAGAGGGTAACCATCATGGGGTCTTCACAGAATGATGCCAAGGAACATGCTGCCGACGGTATCTGTTTTGTCTCATTCAATGTATTGTACACAGATTCACTCATATCCAGGTCATTGCTAATATCATACTACCCTGACCTATTCTGCACCACAATACTCACAGGAAGGTGACGTGAGAAGGAGAAACCTTCAAGGTCTGGGCGGGTTAACAAATCCCACTCCCAAGAAGAGTCCTGGAAAGCCAGGACCCATGCGGCAAAGGACACAGACGTGAGATTAATGATAAAGTGATTTGCTGTTTCTGGGTAGGAAAAAGTTCTGGATTGGAAAGTATTCTTTTTTCACTGAGAATTGACTCAGGAATTTCCTACTGAATGTCAAATAAAGACGAAAAGAAGGCCAGTGGAGAACGAACCAGGAGGTGGCAAACCACCCTGGTTCTTTCTACAGCCTTCCGCAAGGCATGCATGCATGTCACATGCTTTAAGTCAACAGTGAAGGCCACAAGAAAAACCTCAACAAGTACCTCAGGTGGCTGGTGACTGAGGAGTGACTGCAGACTATACCCGAGAGGATAGCCCAAAGGCTGCCCACGACCACACTACTATCTCTGCCACAGAAAATCATACTAAATGCAAAAAAAAAAAAAAAAAAAAAATCAAAATGTAAAGAGCCCCCTACCCATGCAGGTCAGGTGGTGCAAACACTTCATAGCATGGCCGAGCCCGTCGCGGCTCTAGGACCCTTGGAAGTCCCGGCTCTCTTGGCTCTTTTCCACCCATGTTACTTACTCCCTGCAAACACACCTCCAACAGTTCCCATGGCCTGCTCACCCACACTTGAGGTTTTTTAATTGTTTTTAATTTTAGTTTTCAGACTTTGAAGCATTGGGAACTGCTATAACGGATTATAACAGGATGGGACTGGAGAAATGGCACAGCAGTTAAAATACTTGCCTAGCAAGCACAAGGTCTTGTGTTTGATTCCCCAGCACCACATAAAGACAGGCATAGTGATGCATACCTGTAACTGTATTCCCAGCACTCTGAAGGCAGAGGCAGGAAGATTACCAGGAGTCCAGGACTAACTTGGGCTAGTGAGTTCAGAATCAGCTTGGGCTATACAGCGAGACCCTACTTCAAAAAAAGGATTATAACAGGATTAGAATCTATAATTAAAATTTTCACAATGTGTATGTATTTTTTAGCAAAAATACCATAATTCATAAAATCTGTAAAACCAAAGAACAGGTGAAATTCTGTTTCTGGCTCTCTGAAAGGCATTTCCTCTAAGTGCGCTTTATGTGGGCCACAAACTCATAAGCCTCGGCCTTCCGTTTAAAAGACTCCCTTTCCTCTGTCTTCTAGCTCGCCTTCCTGTTCCCCACACGACTCAGGTCTCACACACATGGACAGGTGTCTGACTCTCCGCCTGCTATTCCAGGAGGATCTAGGCTTGATGCTTTCGACTCTGTTCCTCGCCTGTGCAGCGGGCTCGTTTTAGCAGCTGCACATATCCAGAACCTGGCCCTCCTCCTGTGTGTCCCGACTTCCACCAACGGCCACCTGCTACGTCCCAGGCTGCCCTCCGAATGCCTCCGCCCCCTCTGGTCTCTCAGATACTTTCCCCTCCCAAGGCCCGATTTGTTCTTTCACTCCTCACACCGCTTCTCAACTCAGCCGGGATTCATTCGTGGTAGCGGCCTCCTTCTGAAGCTGAGGTAAGTGACAACCCGCTCAAGAAGGCGCACCGGCCCTGGGGTTGGGAGAGAGGCTGCCAGTCCTACGTGTGCCTCCTTCCCTCCGTGGGCTTATCAGAGCCACCCGGGATCCACTGGGGAGATCCGCTGCGGCTTTCCTCCAACCCTCTCCTTGCTCAGCTGAGCAACGGTCTAAAGGTGTCTTTCTCAGGTGCATGAGCCAAGGCGGCTCTCGGAGGCGTGCCGAAGCGGGACGGTGCAGGGAGGGTCCCCCCCGGGGAGAGACAGGCGTGCAGCGGGGATAGGAGGTCCACACGGGGTGGAGGCAGCAAGGATGCTGAGGGATCTGCTAGACATAAGACGACTGAGCGAGGCGTTTCTGCTGACAGGCCATGCAAGTTTCACTTAGCTGCGGAAACGGCAAGACACGAGCTCCGTTAACGAGAAACAAAATCCCAGATCGGTTCTATGTCTCCTTTAGGAATAGACGCGGCTTTAATTATAGAGGAACTATGAGGCAAACAATAAAGAACTAAAAAGTTCTTCACAGGACAAGAATTCTCCCCTAAAGAAGGGGCCTGCCAACAGAGCTCTTTAGATCTCTGAGCCAACCAAATTTGTGGCCACATAGTTAGCAGCTTTGGTTTTTATCTGTCCAACCCAACTTTGCCATCATTTCCGGGACCAAAGCTCTCCCCGCTCTTCCATAAGAAGGGAATGCCACTAGGCCTTGGATCCTCATAGAACCTTCTTCCTGTCTGGAGTGACTGGGCCAGAGCGCAGCATACGACTCACAGGGCGAAGTGAAGGCCTCGGTGAGACTTCGCTAGTGAGACTTACGGGAAAGTCTGGTTCCTCTTGGACCGAGAGCTAGGTGCATGTCGCCCCAGCCTCGTGGGCAGTCGGAGCCTACCTCACGGAGAAGCCCGAGGGAAGAAGACGTAAGCCCGTCGCAGGACGCAGGCGCGGAATCACAAGTCAGCCCTCCTTGTGATACTTCCGGCAGAGCCGGCTCTGTTTCTGTCACAGCTGCAAGTCCCACCCAGTCTCATCATCTACCTAACAACCAACAAGCAGCCCAATGGGCCTTCGAAATCACTGACATTTCCACGGTGCTTGGCATAACTTCTGGTAGCCAGCACACCTTGGTGGTGGCCTGCAACGACTAACAATCCCAGCAACAAGAAAGACAAAATCAAAATATGGGGAGCTATGAGCCAGGAAACATCCTCTTCTCTCTTTGGGCCATATAGAACAGCAATGACTTCAGAGCCTCACGTACACATGGTCTCCATGTCATCTAGCAGAAACCATTCATCATGTTTTAAAGATGAGGCCCTGGATTCAATCCCTGGTACCAAAGAAAAAGCCATTTCCTGATTTTGCTGCTGCTGTTGTTTCCTTGTTTGGTGCAACTGGGGATTGAGCCTAAGCCTACAGCCCCCCAGCCAACTTTTTTTTTTTTTTTTTTTTTGAGCCATCTCGCTAAGTACCAAGTTGCCTGGGCTGAACTCAAACTTCCACGCCTACTATTTCCACTTCCCTGAGTGCACGGATTAAAGATCTGTGCCACTGGGCCCAGCTATAAATCTCTAATTTGTATAAAATCTCTAATTTTTACAAGATATATATTATGGACATTCACCATTGCAACATAAGATTTAAATATATTTTCTCAGCTTTAAATATAAAGGCCTCAAATTAATACACATCACTCTTCAGGATGGTTATCCTATTGCTTTTGCCTCATCTGAATTTCTCCTTCTGTGAAGCAGGGGTCACAACCAAAGCGCCTCACGGACGCAGAAACCCAGACAGGTGAGGCAGTAAGGAAGAGAGGCTGGAAGGTGAAAAAGGAAAGGAGGATTCTTGACCTCATGAATTATCACTAACTCTGAAAATAGCCATATTTTATGATTTTATTGAATTTTCAAAAATATATGTATAGATAATTCTGTGTGCCAACTTGGCTCAATGATGGTGCTCAGATTTTTGGTCAACATCAGTCAAGATGTTTCTTTGAAGGTACTTTTTGAAAAAGTTATTCATTCATATTTTTATATTTCTGTGGAATCAAACCCAGGGCCTTGGACATGCGAGACAACCTTCCACTGAGCCCCGCTCCTAAGCCAGCAGCATCTAGTTTTTAAATCAGTAGATTGAATCAAGTTACCCTTGACTGAGGTTGAGGAGAAAGGAATTCTGCCTTCAAATTCAACCTGCGCCATTGACTCTGGGGGGAACTCCAAGTCCCTACCATGCTCACATGGATTGGACCTGCCAGACCTGCAGTATCTGGGGAGAGTTCCTCAAAATCTTTCTCCCTGTCTGTGTTGATAGAGAAAAACCACTTTTTTGTTTGTTTCTCTGAAGACTTATCTAATACATACAATAAATATTTATATTTCAAAGGAATAAAGTCAGTCTCTGGAGTAAAATAACCTGACAGTCTATTAAATTAGGAAACACTGTGGAAAGAAAAAGTGGCAGGATTGTGGTTAGAGCTTTACATTTAACTTTACTTGAATCCTTCACTTCAGCTTAATAACACTATACTGGGATTTATTCTAGACGTGGAGTTCCAAGTGATTTGCTTCATAGTTTCTCTATAATTAAACCCATTTTTATTCCGAAAGGGGTTCATTTTACTGATTTTGGATTTTCTTTTTTATTAATGAAGCTTGTGTTTTGCTATTTCCACAAGAAAATGAGTTACACAGCCTATAAGCCTGGCTTCTCAAACTTTAATATGCAGAGAAATCACCTGGGATCGTTTTAAAATGTAGAGCCTAACTTCTTAGGGCTGAGAGTCAGTCATCCTGTCCTGTCCCGCTCATCTCCATCCCTCTACCCCAGGTGATGTCAATGGGTTGGCCCACTGCCTGCACTTTGAAAAGCGGGAACCTCCATCCCTACTTCTTAGGCTGAAGCTAACACTAATTTACCTACGAAGCCTGTTAGAAAACAGATTTCAGGCCTCACACCAGAAGTTTATGATTCAGTGATGCGGAGTCGGACCCAAGAATTTGCACTTCTAGATGCTACATACAGGTGTTGCTTGTCTGAATTCCTCAGTTCGAGAACCATCAAGCCACAGTAATGGCTCCCTAATTATAAGAATCACCTGGAAGTCTTTTTTTTAGGTTTTCGCTTTGTCTTCCACCCTCTTTCTGCGTGTTTTTCGGGCTGGTTTCAAGGGTTCCACCTGCTTCAGCCTCCCAAGTAGGTGGGATCTCGGGCGGCGTCTCCACACCCAGCCCGGAGAGCTTTTAAACCATGGATCCCCAGTCCACTCTCAGAGTCAGATTCATTAGATTTAGGGAAGACCCAGAAATCTGTGCTCTTAACAGTGTCCCAGTTACTCTTTAAAATGTAAAAGTCTGCTTAAAGAGCTTCCTCGGTCTGGATGTTCTTCAAAATACACATCAGTGTAGAAACTGAAACAGCCTGGACACCCTGAGTCCCACCTGTTAAAGTAAGCATCATATTTACTTATTTTTAACTTTCACGAGTGGTTCTGACATACCACAGACCTAAAAGCCAGCTGAAGATGCGGCCCCCACTCTGGCTGCAATATTTATGTACATTTTAGTACACATCCCTTCACTATTACCATTCGGGCTGGGGCAGTGTGTTAGTCAGCTTACACCAAATCTGAGATAAAGAGCTTTTAAAAAATGTTTTACTCACAGTTTCTCAGATGTCAGTCTGTGGCCGGCGGGCTCTGTCCCTCTGCGGCCTCTGGTGACGCGGAACGTCTGACCAGGGAGCGAAGCAGCTCACCTCTTGCAGCCAGGGAAAAAAAAAGAGAGCGCGAGGGGGTGGGAGGGGAACAGGGCGGGTCCCAGTGTTCGAAGACACGCCTCTAGTGATCTACTTCCTTTTACTTCTAGGCCCACCTCCTAAAGGTTCCGGCACTTCCTCACTGCTTCATAGCCTGGAGACCAAGAATTTAACAAATGCGCCTTTGACTGAGCAGGCCCGAGGGGTCAGGGTCACAGTGGGCCTGGATCCCTCCGGCCTGTTTACCTCTTTCTAGACTCATTGAGGAGCCAGGGACAGACCACCAAATCCCCACCAACAAGTGGGCCTTACGCATTTAGTACCTAAACTATAATGTAAGAATTATTGGGAGTTTGTTATATTTTATTTTTCTTAATATTCCCAGTAGATTCTAAGGTTCGATGTAAGTTGACAACTCCAAATTGAAGTTTCAATCCCCCAGTTAGCTTTAGGACAAACTGAAAACTACAAGGGCCCCTTTTCCCCCACGATCTGGAGCAAGACGAGCAAACGCACCCACCTGCATCTCCTTCCCCTGAGCCTACACTGGGCACACCTGGTCCCCTACAGGGGGCAGCCCTTCTCAGCAAGGGGCATCCTGCACCCTGCGCTCCACAGCATCCTCAGAATGAGCAGGGGCAGAGGGCATAGCTTAGGACAGGGTACCTGCCTCACATGCACAAGGCCCTGCGTTCAATCCCCAGCACCTCAAAAAAAAAAAAAAAAAAAAGAAAGAAAGAAAGAAAAAGAAAAAAAAATCATAAACAGTCGAACAAATGGCCCCCTCTCTAAAACCAGGCCTAACCACCTTCATTTATTGATTCACTCAACATATTAAGAATACTCCTATTATAAGCCAAGCACTAAGTTAGAAATTGAGGAAATAATTAACAAGTTCCTGTTTCTAGCTTAAAATTCGAGCAAATAAATACCTTGACTCACATCAGCACGCCTATTTCCCAACATTTAGGCAATGGAGGACACGCAAAGCTCCCCTCAGGACTAGAGGGATGAAAGGCAAGGTGTGTGACTGGCGCCGCCTTCTGCCAGGTGCAAGCCCCACTCCCCACCCCACACCAGGAGGACGGTGTTGTCTACCAGCCCTGGGAACCACAGGCCTCCTGATGCAGGCTCAATGGGTGTGTGTGCCGTGCGTGCGTGCGTGCGTGTGTGTGTGCATATGTGTTAAAATAGCAGAACTGGAAGTTTATTTTCATTTGACACAGAAAATCATGTTTTCAGCCACTTTTCATATCCCACCATGCCTGGGGGGAGGGAGGGAAAGTTGCTTTGTCCCAGAGCATAAGCTACCTGGTGATCAGCCCAGAAAAAAACCGCAGTCTATCAGGAGTCTCAGAACCAAAGACTCCTCCAGCTGCCACCCTGACACAACTTTCATCACACACACGAGTCAGGAAATCACACTGGCATCTCATCGGTGCAGGAACAACAAGCTGAGCCCATAAGCAATGCTTCCACACATACTGAGAGCATCGCTGTTTCCTGATGTAAGAAGTCATCGGTCAGCTGGTTTTGTTGGTTTGTGTTAAAAGTGTATCAACTAGGTCCCAGTGTTTCTTGTCATTCCTCTTAATAAAAATGTTTCCAGTGATTACCCAGAGCCATGTTATCACACAGGCTGCAGTGGGTTATTAACATCTGGAGGGGAGGATATTGGTGAGCACAGTTTTAATTAAGTTAAGCACTTTCTTTAATGAATCTCATTTTGGCAGGAGGAAGCCATGACCAAGCATCATAACACCATCTAATCTGTCACAAGCTTTTAAAAGTTGCCATTTTTCCCTTCCCTCAATCAATCCTGCTATTCTTTTCAACATCCCAAAAAGGTCAAGACCTTGTAGCTAGAAAAAAAAATAATGTATCACATGGCTAGCTTTCCTTTAAATGAAAACTGTTTCACATGGCTTTATCTTAATTTACTGTTTTCTCCTCTCAAGTGTACAGTCCATGTCTGGCTAAAGGATCTGGCTTAGTTGTAACATTGAATACACATGGTCCCAAGACTTTGCTGCAAAGCAAATTAATTCTCTAGGAAAATTGGCAAGATTAACCAGTTTCCATGGAAGCCAGGTTCCAATGAACAAACTTTGTTACATGGGTCTTGGCTGCTTCTGTTCATTTGTGGGTTGAGTGGCTTTTTTAATTTGTGGAAGTATTTTTTTCCCCATGAAAAGAGATTTCTCCAGGTATAAGAATAAAATCAATAGTGTAACTATGTATACTTCCCAGCTGCTGTAAAACCTGGACAAGCCACATAAGAGCTAGAAGCCTCAACTGCTCACTAGTAAAATGGGGACAAAGAGTTCCGATATTGTAGGGTTAGTAGGAGCACTATTTGAAGGTGTGTGGGAATTGGGCTGTGCCCCATGCTTGGCCCAGATTCACCCCTTAATAAGTGGTAGCTGATAGAAACTAATTACTCACTTTGGGACTCAAAAAGAAGGATCTGGATTAAGTCATATAAAAGCAACTGTTTACTTTTCTTTTGATGATTATTTCTTACCCTAACCAGGAACAGTAGGTAACACAAGCCTCTATTCCCAGTACGTGGGAGGCTGAGGCAGTAGGATCACAAGTTTGAGGCTAGCTAACCTGAGCTGCATAACCACCCTGTCTCAAAACAAAACAAAAACCTTCTTTTCCTAGAATTTCAGGTCACAGATGTCTGCATATAGGGATGCTCTTCTCGCCAGCCAAATTCCAGAGTGTAGCTGGAGAGCGGCCCCTTGAGACCCAGGCTGGTCTTGCCAATGTAATACTCCATTGTTCTTTCCGTCAAAGTGGGAACAAAGTGTTGCTTTGAATCTTTGTATAAAAGCAAAATGACAGTATTGAAGCTTCAAAATACTGTATATAGAAAATATTACTTCTTTAATTATTTAATAATGTCCCCAAATGAAGGCAAGGGTGAAGGTCAAGGACCAGAAAATTCTGAGTGTTGGTTCCAATTCTGCAAACCAAGCAGTGACTTTGAGCAGTTTCCTCTTTGATTAATTGAAGATAAAAATAATTCAATTGGAATTCACCATTTTGGAGAAACTGTGTTAATTCATTTGAAAGAGCTCCTAAAAATTTTGAGAGAAATGTGATATTAACAAAAAACTGCCATTGCCTATGAAAAGAATGAATTCTATGTTCCATGTTGACATTGCCCAATATTTCTACACTACATTTCCAGAGAAAGATGGATGGCTCTGTCATGCACACGCCAGGACGCCCAGGATCGCCTGAGCTATTGATCTAAGCAGATGGAGGAGAATTGATGGGTTCTCGAAGCAGGGGTCACGATGGTAGGTGTCACCAGGAAATTCTGTGCTGCTGCCTAAAGACAGGGAGAAAGATGATAAAACAGAGAAGATGAACAGGCCATCCTCTCAGGTCCCCTAAGACGAACATGAGCTGTAAACAGCACACCCTCAGATGCCCCGCTGACTTGGTGGTTTTGTAGTAGGTGTTAAAGTGGAAGCCCTCCACCAAGCCCAACTAAGTTGGATTACAATAAAAAATAGTCTGTGTTTTTATCACTTAATATCACATAGACATCAGTGGCTCTTCAAAACTCTTACGATTAGCTTTAAATTTTACCTGCAGAGAATCTATTTTTGGCTTCTTAAAATCATTTCCTAACTGTAACTTGGCAAACCTCTTCTCAAATTCACTTCCCAAAAGAAAATGATTTCAAAAAGCAGAAAAATGGTGCAAAAGATCCTGAATTTGATCCCAGCATCTGAAAGAAAGAAAGAAAAGAAAAGAGAAGAAAAGAAAAGAAAAGAAAGAAAGAAAAGGAAAGGAAAATCAATCACATAATTAAGTCCACAAATTGAAGGGGGTATTAAACATTTAAATGTTCTTTCTTAATCAGTATTTCATACATTAAATTAACTTCTAGAAAAAATATAAGCTGATCCACGGTTCCAGATAACAGGAGACTACATGGGAAAATAATGAGAGTATGAAGATGGTGGTCAGTTAGAAAAGTCAATAGATGCATGGCAGGCCGGGTTTCCCGACCTGCCTCACCCTCTCACGAACCACAGCAGTTGAATTCTTATCTGACCTACTGGTCCCATACCTACTACACACACACACACACACATATTAGGAGGTCACACAAATATTAATTCCAACTGACAGTGGCTCCTAGCATCATCAGGGTAATGAAAGGAACTCGGCTGGTCCTCCAAAACCTTCCCTGGTTATTTCTGAGAATCTCGAGAGTGACATCATAGGCATGTCCACTGACAAATCCACCCACGTGTTGCTGCCTCTGCCGTCACCTCTGAATGTCACAACTGTCTTTCTACTCCCCTGGATGGAAATGCCAATGTGTGTGAAAGGGAGGCAGGGTTAGGTCCTCCCCAAGGCCCCAGTCCCAAAGAGGCTGTGGCAATACTAAATTTTGGGGCAAAGTTGGCATTCATGGCTCACTCCTAATTACAAGGCACTTTTTTTGTCACTTAGGTTCTAAAACTTAGGGCTAGAATCACTCAAAATCAGCCATGAAAAGAGTTTCTTGAGGCTGGGGACATAGCTCAGTGCTTAGAGCCCTTGCCTAGGAAGCAGGAGTCCCTAGGGTCTATCTCCCCACGCCACATACTAACTGGGCGAATTGGCACATGCTTGTAATCCCAGAATTCAGAAGGCTGAAGCAGGGGAATTTCCATGAGGCCAGCCTGGACTACAGAGTGAGACTTCATCTCAAAACAAACAAAACTCCAGTTTCTTCAGCTTCCAGTTTCACTTCTCCTCTGCAGCTTCAAGCTAGACCAAGGCCTGGGTGGAGAACAGGTACATACCATCTCCTTCCATTGTCCTTGCCCCTCTATTCTCCCTCAGTTAAAGAATTGTCTAAGTTACTTTTCCATTGCTGTGACTCAATATCGACATCCACAAATTTAGGAGAGGAAAGGTTTATTTTAGCTCACAGTTTCAGATGGTCACAGTCCATTCAGGGGTGGCCGGCAGCAATCAAAGTACATGGCAGAGACAGAGGTGGAGGCAGCTCCTCACGACATCACAAACAGGAAGCCAAGTTGAGACTAGTTGAGACCAGTCCTCCAAGGAAGGCAGGAAGCAGCTTATAGATCCTTCCATATTTTCTCCCAGTGATCAGCCTCTCCTGGATCCAGGTGTGGAAGGTGTGGTAAACCCCCACTACACACCTATAATCCAATTTACATGCCTGCAATCCACCCCTCCAGACAAGGCCCCAATCTCCCAACAGCACATGGTTCCACAGACAATCTATAACATTCAAATACATGGGATTTTGGGGGACATTCCGGATCCAAACCACAATAAGAAGCAAGCAAAACAAACAAAAACTCTCTTGTCTTAGTTACTTGTCACTGTGACAAAATACCTGATATCCACAAATTTAGGGGAGGAAAGGTTTATTTTAGCTCATAGTTTCAGAAGGTCCATTCATGGGTGGCCGGCAGCAGTGGTAGCTCCTCACAGCACGGAAGGAAGAGAGGAAGCAGCAAATACCCTTCCAAGTCCTGTCCCCATGATCTGCCCCTTCTGGGTCCAGTTCAGTGTTCAGCTCCTTCAGGATTTATACCTATAATTTATAATCTGTCACACACCTGTCTTTCATCACACCTATGATCCACCATATGCCCATAATCTACCCCTCCAAACCAGGCCCCATCTCCTAACAGCATGTGGTTTCACAGATAATCGATCGCATCCAAATACCTGAGACTCTGGGGGGACATTCCAGATCCAAACTACAATA
Organism: Ctenodactylus gundi; assembly: GCA_004027205.1. NCBI lineage: Eukaryota > Metazoa > Chordata > Mammalia > Rodentia > Ctenodactylidae > Ctenodactylus > Ctenodactylus gundi. The sequence goes on from PVKB01002141.1 coordinate 309,815, forward strand.
TCGTTCCTCCTTAAATTAAAACAAAACAAAAAGCTCTGGAAAGTCAAATGCTTCAGTCAAAATAGGTCAAATTATGTGTGAGTAACAAAACCAACAGTGGCAAAACCCAGCAAATGTATACTTCCTATGTCCCCATACACATCACGTAAGTTGTCAGGGGCTCTCTGCTCAAGTGAGTCCTGCACGTGGCCGAGCTGACAGAGGTACCACCCTGCCACACTCCCCCGCCTTTGAGGTCAGGCTGCCAAAGGCTGCCTGAAGAGCCCTCTGTGCGTGCCTTCTGAGCACAGTGCATAGTACGTAGTCTCATGAAGACCGCTTTGATTTGATATAAATCATATCTAAATACACACATCTGCCAAGAGTTCCGTGGTCAGGCATAGCCTCAAGGGGTCAGAACATGCGCTTGTACCAAGCAAGTACAACTGTCCCAAGTGCCTAGAAGGAAGAGAACCAGGCAAACATTCAGACTAACGTTCACCCTGGTAGGGGCGTGCACAGGAATGCTCAACACAAGGTGAATCCAGCAATAAATCACGAGGGCGTAAAGTCATTTATTCTGGAAATCAAACCTGATTTTGAAGGCCCTTATTTTGTAGGCCCCTCGTGACTTTTCACGACTAGGAGACCCACATCTAACTCAGTAAAGAAACACTGTTGTATTTTATGAATATGTTTACAACCCCAAAGTGTACACTTACTTCAGAATGTGACCAACAAAAAGAATTTTTTAAAAATTGTCTACTGTATTCAGACAAGCCGTCTCACCTCTCCCCTATGTCTAGGAGTCATCCCAGTGACTGAGCATCTATCCTGGCATTACAGCACAGCCTTCAAAGATGTTGCCTCACATCCTCAGGACAGCTCGTACGGAAGGCATCCCCGCACTGCCACCCGGGCAAACTGCTGAGCGTCCCTGCCCTCTCACCTGGCTCTCCCGTTTACCCTTCTTCCGTGGTTTGCCCTCAGATGAGCTCCACTGTTTTCATCTTTCTCCTTCAGTCTCTTTTTTTGTTGTTGTTGCTTGCTTGTTATATGAAGAAAAATATAGCAGCTAATTAATCCCAAACCTCTCCACTGATTGGCTTTTCTCCTGTGTGGCTCCACCCACCTTCATACCTGTAAGTCTTGACCCTGGCCAGAAGCCTAGGAGCCTAGGAGCTGTTCTGCCACTGAGTCGCCAGCTCCCCACCAGCAGGCCCAGGTGAGCGTGCAGGCTCCTTCCCAGGGAGCTTGGTCCACCTGGGGGCTCGCCCCCTTCAGCCTCTCCTGGGAATAATAGGGCATGCACTCTTCTGCCCTAGCCTTTAGGAGGGCTGCTGTTGGGATGAGGAGAGGATCAGGGCCAGAGGACTTCCCCCACACCTACCAATGTAGTTGCCTTCTCAGTCCCTAGCTTCTCTCCTCTGAGCTGGCGCCACCGCCTCTCCCTGTCAGACCCCTTCCTTCCCCGTGATGGTTAATGATACCTTGATTGATTGAGCGATGCCTAAAAGATCAGCAAAACACACCGCTGGGTCTGTCTGGGTGGGCCTGGAAGTGACCATGGAGACTCGAGTCCCTGACCGCCCTCTCAGGCTCTTCCCTGCTCTCTGCGTGCTAACGCCATGGGCTCAGCAGCTTCCCCCTGCCACACTCCTTGGCATGAGGTTTCTTCCTTGGAGACAGGTGACTATGCACCAACACTCTGACCCAAAATAAAGTTTTTCTCCTTTAAATTGTGTCAGGGGCTGGGAGCATAGTTTGGTGGTCAGAGCGCTTCACTAACATGCACAGGCCCTTAGTTTAATTCCCTAACACTACAAAAACTGGGTGTGGTGATGCATGGTAGTAATCTCAGCCCTTGGGAGGCTGAGGCAGGAAAACTTCAGGAACTCAAGGCCAGCCTGGGCTGCACCGTGAGCTCAGGACGAGCCTGGACTACACAGCACGGTCCTGCCTCAAAAGAAAAACATTAACCAGGCATGGTGGTGCATGCATTGCATGTCTGTAATCTGAGCACCTGGGAAGGTGAAGCAGGAAGCTGCCATGGGGTTGAGGCCACATAGTAAGTTCAGGATAAGCCTGGACTAAAAAGCAAGAGCCTGTCTCAAAAAAACAAAAACAAAAAAGTTATGTATGTCAGCTACTTTGCCCCCCAGGAATCAGAAACTGGCTAATACACTCCTTGTGCTGAAACTACCCCTTCACTGGCAGCCCCCAGATTGTAAGGGCCTCAGGGCCATGAGCTATGTCCAGTTTTACTTGGTGTGATGTCTAGAGGCCCCTCAATGAGTGAACCAAAGACCCTCTAAATCTCTAAACTTTCAACCCAAGACAAGTTCCACTAAGTAACTGAAGTGGTGTCCAGATTTATAAGAAAAACATGGTCAGATAAAATTTGCAACTGAAGCCTTTCTGAGAAATATTTGTAACATTTTAAATTTATACCTTGCAACACTTACTGTTTCTGGGGATTATATTCAGTGGCCTACAAAGAAAGGGAAAGAGAGAGAGATAGAGGGAGAGAGAAGGAAATTATAATTAATTCAGGAAGTATCCAGGTCCCTAACTTCCAAGTTATCCAAATAATCTATCCACCTAGAATCCAAATTTCAAGGGCAAATCTGCCTTCTCCTAGGCGTTGATCAACTGGGAGCTGAAACTTTCCACGCTCCAGGGATCAAGATCTGGAGTCCCAAATCAGCCCACTGCTAAGTTGGACACATGCAAAGTTCCTTTATATAACTGAGCCTGTTTTCTCTCCTACCTCATCATCTGGCACAGTCAAAAATGGCAGCACAAATTGAAATTCCAAAGGAAGTTTTAAAAATCGCATAGAAATTCTCCTTAAAAGCACAACTTTAGGACTGGAGGAATGGTTCAGTTGTTAAAGTGCTTGCCTAGCAAGTGCTAAGTCAAACACTGAGTCCCTGGGTTCGATTCCCCAGCACCACATAAGCTGGGCGTGGTGGTGCACGCCTGTACTCCCAGCACTCGGGAGGCTGAGGCAGGAGGATTGCTGTGAGTTCAAGGCCAGTCTGGGCTCCATAGTGAGTTCAGGACCAGCCTGGGCTGCAGAGTGAGACTCTGTTTCAAAAAAAAAAAAAAAAGAAAAAGAAAAAAAAAAGCATGACTTTAAGAATAGTACTTTTTGTGCTGTCTTCTTTATTAGGTAAACAGATTGTCATGACTTGGATCTGCAATGTCCCCAAAAGTCTCACGTATTAGCATGGTGTTGCTTGTCTGACTTCACAATCTCAGGCTGTGAGGAGGGGAGGTGTGCCTGGGAGACCCTTGACCGTGTGGCCTGGAAGGACACGCTTGCCCTGGCTTCTTCCCAGATACCGAGCCTTCCTCTTTAGATGTCCTAAGCAGCTGTTCTCCGACAGACCCTCTGACCACTGCCAGCTGCATATGAATGCAGACTTCTTGAAACAGGGAAGTAAAACATTTTCTCCCTTAAACTGTGGGTGTTACGTATTGTGTCCCAGCAATGAAAACAACCAACACCCAAACTGAACGTCTGTGGACCCCAAAGTCCAAATAAAGGTCATTTGAGTGAGTACCAGCCTGAGTCCCACATTCTGGGTCTCACTGTAGCCCAGGCTGGTCCTGAACTTACTATGTAGCCCAGGCTGGCTTTGAATGCAGTGCAATCCCCTGCCTCAGCTTCCAAAGTGCTGGGATTAGAGTTATACGCCACCATATCCAATTTATCAAGCCCAAAGATCTTGAGAATTTTTCAGATTCAAATTCTGGAAATTGGAGATTATATTAGTATTACTTACAAGTAAGAAGAAATAATAGGTTCTCTACCAAAATACATGTAAAATAACCGTCTCCCTAATTCCAGTGTCCATTCATTTTATATATTTCTTTTAAAAATTAATTTAATTTTATTAACATTAGAGGACTGGGAATGTAGCTCAGTAATCAGAGTATTTGCCTAGGCAATGCAAGGCCCTGAGTTCCGTTCCCTAGCACCACATAATAGCAGGGTGTACACATCCCAGCACTCGGGAGGCTGAGGCAAGAGGATTGCCGTGAGTTCTGGACCAGCTTGGAATGCAGAGTAAGACCCTGGTACCAAAAAAGAAGAAGAAGAAGAAGATGATGATGATGATAAGCAAAATATATATGTTAGAAGTTGTATCTTGTATGGCTTGGATCTAAAATACCCACCACAATAGCTAATGGATACAGGTCATAAAGAGTAGCCAATAAAGCAGAGAAAAGAGTACTCTTACCATTGCAGAAGTGGAGAGGCAAGGCCGAGCTCAAGCATCTACCTTGGAGTTAGTTCCTTTTTAAAATATGTCAAGAGATGCAAAGACAATCTCTTTCCAAGAACCAAGAGCCCTTCTATTTTTTACATTCTCATCCCATATCTGGTACTCTTTTCTTATCGCCCCCTGGGCCCACACCAACAGGGGTGGAAACACCTTGCTGACTTGCTTGGGAATGACCAGCAAAGCAGAAATTCACATCAATTCCCAGCTCCAATCTCTACACAGTGGGAGTACACTCTTTGAAGTCAGACTATCTTCTTCCTGTGGCCTCTGTTACCATAGCTCAACTAAGTTTCCCCAGAGGCACTCTTTCCTAAATGCTCATAAACTCTTTCAGGGCTCAAAGATAGAGAGGTTAACCGACAGAAAGCCACTGCAAGTTCAGCGGATAGACTCCTGCCAACACACTTCCTGATGTGAAGAGACCGTTTCTCACAGATCCTTTTAAATCATAAAGGCAGACAGTGCTGCTGTTCATTGGGGATCAAAGCCTTTCCAAAGCGATCACCCTCCCTTCTGGTAAGTTGACCGCCTCCATAAGAGTGACTACGTCCTCCTGCCTGCAGAACAGAGGCACCCAGAGCCTTCCAACAATTTTGGCACAAAATAATCACTCTAATAACGTAGTTCTGGAAAATTCTAGGGGCTGAACTGGACCCAACAGAGATTCTAAAATTAAACATGATGAATGCACAATTCTGAAGGAAAAAAAAAAAAAATCCCTCAATCCCTTGTCTTCTAAGAAGTTACCTGTTGGTGGCTCTAGCGCACTGATGGAAAGGTGGGGAGTCGCTTGGTGAAGGTATTTTCAAGGGCTCCTGACTCTATTTTCCCTTTGCTTCATCTTTTATGTTACATATTCAGACAACTGAAATAATACTCCACAGAGCTGTATGATCTTGGGAAAAAAGTCACGATTGATCTCTAGAGACTTAAATTCCTCCCTGGTAAAATAAGAGAACTGGAGAAATTTCTTTGCCTTAACATTCTCTATCCTACGTTTATTGCTTCCAAACTAAATAAATCATAACTTTCAGCCGGTTACAGACGGCAGCCTGGGGCACAAACCAGCAGAGTCCGAGTCGCTTAATAAAAGGAATTTGATTAGATGCTTCATCAGAAAGGTTTTAAAAGTCCTCCTCGATTCTTTTATGAGTTAGAAGCACAACGTTTGCAAATAACGATCAAATTGTAAACAGTGCGAATTTTAAAAATTTCCTCCGACCCAAGCAATTTGGCTGCTGAATTTCTGAATAAAATGGTAAGCTGTAAAGTCTGTAAGAGCGCAGCGGAAGTCCTAGAAGAGTTTTCTAGGCTAGGATCTTGTTTTGTGGCCGGGCTGATAAATTTCCTCGGTGAAGGCTTCGTGTTTCCAAGGTGGACCTATTAGCTACCGGTAGCCAGTCAATTGCTATTCACACTCACACATCTGCACACATAAAGCCATTTCAGCCATCACGCTGTGGGGTCCTGACACAATGACAGAGCCACCAGCTGTCGGGGCACTGCACTGAATCGGGGACACAAACCCCATTTTCCTATGTAAATTGGCCTGGACGCCTCTTCGGCCCCCAACAAAAGGGGACAGTCCTGTTAAATGGGGCCATCTGGCCCTCCCCCGGCCCCGGTGACACCTCTGGGATGGGGCGGGCGGGAGCGATCTTCGGGGGCCCGGGAAGGTACCGCGGTGGAGCGCAGCTGTCACTTCGGCTCCGGGGGTCCTGCCCACAGGAGCCGCGGGCCGGCAGATTCTCGGCACTTAAGCCCCGGGCCGGGAGCCCGAAGGTCTCCGGGCGCGTTTTGTTCCTGGGCTGGGACGGGTCAAGGCGGCCGAGCCTCGGACAGAGTCGCCGCTCGGTCCCCGGGGCCCCCGGGCACCTCCCTCCCGCCGGCAAACAGCCTTGAGCGCCTCCATAGCAACCGCGTGGGAGCCCGGCGAGCCGGGAAGGCGTCTCAGGGCAGGCGGGTGGAAGCCAGGAGAGAGGGGGGCCCGGGAAGGAGGAGGGAAGGAGGGAGCCGGGAGGAAGCGGGGAGCCGGCGCGGGGAGGGGAGGGCGGGGCCGGAGCTGGGGGCGGGGCCGGGAGCCAG
>PVKB01002142.1:0-315732 GCA_004027205.1 Ctenodactylus gundi
CCCCCCACCCTGGCAGGTCCTCGTTGAACTGTCCGGCAGGCCCGGACATTTTCTGAGCAAAGTCTTAGTCTATTCCTCAGTTAAACTTTTTACTTAGGCAAATATTTTATAATTAGGTCAGTGAACTAATGACTGCTCCATTTTTTTGTTTTTGTTTTTGTTTTTGTTTTTGAGTTACTGAGAAATTCAGAGCAGAAGTAACAAATAGTCAAATGAGTGAGATACTGGGAGGCATGGGGGATCGTGAAGTGAGTGAGATAGTAAGAAAGGGCAAGAAAATGCGGAATTGGTGCCACATGTATATGTACAAAATTCTCAAGTTTAATGTAAACATCATGTACCACAAATACATAAAAATATAAATGGGTATAATAAATGTCTTTGGTAAGGTTTTGCAATCTATTTCACAAGAAGCAGCATCAATACAAAATTTCTAATTATCTAGTAAGGTGACAGTAAGTCCTGAGATGTTGCTTTTTTTTTTTTTTGAAACAATGTATTACTTGAAATTTATCTTTATTTAGTGTACTGCCTTGGAAAATTAGGAAATGGACACTGCTGAATTGAAAATATGTCCTCGGTCTGAGTGTTATACAAGAAGACACCTAGTATTTATCATATAGGATAAAATTGTCATTTACAAAATTCTTTAAAAAGGGAGTGTATGTGTGTGTATGTGTGTGTGCGTGAACATTCACACATGCCTGTGTTGTGGTTAGGATCTGGAGTGTCCCCCAAAAGTCTCATGTATCTTAATGCAACCATGTGATTGATGTTGGTGGATTGGGGTCTGGTCTAGAAGGGTGGATTATAGTTAAGTTAGGATGAACAGTGTGTAGTGGCCACACCTGAATGCGGGAGGGACTGGTTACTGGGCGGAGATTGGAAAGGGTACATAAGCTGCACCTGCCTTCCTAGAGGGCTGGGACCAGTCTCAACTAGCCTCAGCTTGTCTTCCTGTTTGTCGGGGGAAGCTGCCTCCACCTCTCTCTCTGCCATGTACTTCGATTGTTGCCGGCCACCCCTGAATGGACTGTGACCTTCGAGACTGTGAGCTAAACTAAACCTTTCCTGTTCTAAATTTGTGGGTGTCAGGTATTGAGTCACAGCAATGAAAAAGTAACTAAAACAGCCTGTTTACTCTTTTATAATGACAAGCATACTCTTGAAGAAATTTAGTAGGTTTTATTTTTTGGAGTGATTGTTCTTTATCGGTGCTATGTTCTGGAAGGTTATCTTTTTTTCCCAAAGATTTTATAGAATTCTAAAATATTTTTAGGAATGGATAATTCCATTGCAGTTGTCATTTTATACTAAAAAATGTTAGAATTTATTCTGTTCATTTTCTGATTTTTTTGCCAGTCCATTACAAATAAATGGAATATTTAGTTGTTCTATTAAAACAACATTGAAAAATTAGACATTTATGCAATTTTGGCTGCTAAGATGACCAAAAACTTGTAACACTGAAAGCAAATCTATTAATTTTTTAGACTTGTCAGTTTAAATCTAAGCTTAAATTCCTAAATTAATCAAGCATGCCACTAATATATTTAATTATTTGGGGAATGTGTTAATTACAAATATTTGATCACCTTTTCAGATCATTTTGTCTGGAAATATACTCAGAATACATTTAAGATCTACTTGGAGGGAATAAGGCAGATACCACGAGAAAAGTGAACACACAGAGAAAATACCAAAACTACTCTTTTGTATTGTTAAACAAGCCAGAAATTACTTGACCTAAAAAAGAAAATATGCATTGATTTTCTGTAAATTTGTCACTAGTATGATTAATTTTTAAAACTTTTGTATGTAATATTTTATTTTCCTTACTTTTCTCCTTGGCATTCTCTAACCTTCCCTGTCTCCTGAGTTTCCTCAAAACAAAAACATATGCTTGCATCTTTCTCATGTTTGACTTTCCCGGTTTCTATTCTGTTTCCTTATCATCTCTGTCACATTTTTGAAAGAACAAAGTGGGACCCCTATTCCAATTTATATTCTGGTCTCCCATTTTCAGATATGTATCTCTATTTGCCCTCAGAAATTTTTTCAAAGTTGAATAAAACCAAGACAAAAGGCCATTTAAAGTCTCTACATTGATCACCAGTAATTGTGTAAAACCTTCCACCTTCTATCCTTGATGTTACTGTTTGTATTTCTGTTTCTCTTTCCCACATTTTCATGTCATATTATCCAGACCATACAGAATTCCTGTATGACCTCCCAAAACGATGCCATTCTTGACCTATGGGTACAATGAGACAGCATTTATGTGGCACATGAAGATTTTCTGGTGACCTAGGAACACATCATCCCTTTCAAAAATGAAGATTTTTTTTTTCTGGATTTGGCTGATGGAGCAATTTGAAGCCAGAGAAGGATTTCATAACCTGTGGATGACTTGAAGATGGAATCATGGAATCAAATGAGAGCGACATATTGAAGCTGGGAGCAGCTCTTAGTTCATGGACTTTCAGGAAATGAGGTTAGTCCAAGGAACTCAATTTGTTGGACAGAAAGTTCAGCACAACATAGTGTATTCTGCTCCAGAGAGCTGAGAATTTATAAGCATGTGTTATTTTAAGCCACTCAGTCAGTGATAACTTAATGCTATGGGTAGAGTAAGAATACATACCCTATAATATTAGATGTTCCTTTAGAATTTGTATGCCCATGCACTCCAAGAACAATCTCACTTTTTTCTCCTGTTTGAAAAATAACACATATATTCATAACTACCAAGTGCATCTCTCTAGATTTAAACAATAGATTTTTTAAACGATTGCTTGTTATATATGTGTGTGTTTTACTCTTAAATAGAAATTCTTAACTATCCTAAAAATGAATAGATACATTTATTAACTTCAACAACTAGTTCTTCTTCTTGTATTTCAATTAAAAATCTGTAATGGTCTGACTGCAGATAATCAAAGCTTTATATAAAATTTTTGACCTGAAATCTGTAGCGTTTTTGAGCAAATTTGCACAGATAATCCAGTCATTTCATTTGTATTGTAGAGTTTGTATCATTGGGAGATTGGTTCTGCCGGAAATGCAGAAACTGAAGTTATTAAAGCTCACTGGACCAACAATGCTTCCAAAAATGTAATCCACTTTTTTTTTACATTGATGTTTCGAAAGTACATGCCACTGGTCACTCAAGGGTTCAGATCAGAGTTCACTTTCTATGAAAAAATACTAATCCATAGTGACTATAATTAATCATGAAAATCAAATAAACTAAAAAAATGGTCATTATAAGTCACAAAATATTTACTTTTCAAAACATTGATTGTAGGCTGTAGTAATAGCTCAGCAGTTAAAGTACCTGCCTTATAAGCACTAAGTGACCAAATTTGATCTCTCAGCCCCACATACACTAGGCTTAGTGGTGCATGCTTTTAATCCTAGCACTCAGAAGGTTGAAGCAGGAGAATTTCCATGAGGTCGAGGCCAATATGGGCTATATAGTGAGCTCAGAGCCAGCTTGGACTACAGTGCAAGATTCTACCTCAAGAAGAAAAAAAAAAAAGTTTGCATTTATATCAAGCAGTATGTGCTACAGTGTCAGAATGTCAACAAATAACATCTTCACTGGTTTAAATTATTAAAACAGTAGAACATCAAAATAGTTTAAATTAAAAATGCAAAATCTAAGTGCATATTGAAGATATTAAACTATTTTATATATTGTTGAATCATAAGTGAGTTACTAAGCTTTCTTTATACATTTATTTCTGCTAAATTTACTAAGTCAAAGGCAAAAAAAATCAAAAAAATTAAAAAAATAAAGAAGAGAAGAAAAAAATCTAGGTCCCGAGCTGTCTCTAATGCAAGTTTCAGATATTGAGTTCATGGCTTATTGATTCCTGACCAGCCGGAGTGTTTTTATTTCATTCCTTATGAATGGTTTTATAATCAAATTAGACCAGAGTTGAGTTTAACATCCCATCAAGTTAAGGTGTTCAGCAGAATTAAAGCATTCAGATGCTTAGGAGCACAGCAATATTTATTGACTCTGAAACATATAAAGTTCAGATAGCTTAGGGAATGATGAAAATATGTACGATTTCCAATGCCTTCTCCCTTTATTCCGCAAGAAGACACAATCTAGCTAGTGTATTTGGAGATTCTTTACTCTGCAAATATTATGTTTTCTGATTCTCAGGTGATTTTTCCCTATCAGCGTAGCAAGTTGCATCATGAACTTCCCAGCCTCTAAACAAGATTTAAAAGTTAAACTTTGACAGATTCCTAATTGCACGGGCACAGTTTCAACCCAACATGAATTTATTCAGGAGTTGGAACAAACCCTGACTTGCCTCAGAATAATTTTCTAGCTGAAATACACACTTGTTTCAGTTTCTCTCTGTTCCATCTTTTCGGTAGAAGGGATGCAGTCAACAATAGGTGTTTGGTAGTATAATTAATTGTTTCCCCATTTCCATATGCCTTTTATTAAAAATGAACCTTTTAATGAGAGCTTTGGAATTATAAAAACAATAACTGAAGATGCAGAACCTGTAATCATCCCAATTTAGTCTTTCTGATTGAGTCTTCTATATAGTTTTCATTTCACATTAGTATGATTAATTTCCTATATTTAATGAAAAGATATTCATATATTAAATATATCCCTTTAGTTTTCCTTTTTCAGGACACCATACTCCCTTTTATTTATTTAATTTTGTGTCTTTCAACTCCTTTTGACTAATTGTTTTATAGAATTTCCATGTTTTTCTATCACCTTGGTTTTGAGGATTACTGGTATTGTGCAGCTCATTTATTATTGACTTTATCCGATGTTTCCTCATTATTGTTCTGTGGTAGTGGATTAAGGAGGAAGACCACAGATTGATTGTCACAGCCACTACTTCATATCAAGGGTACCGACTACTCATATAACTTATGAGTGCTGATGTGTACATTAATCTTCTGGAAGAAGTCACATTTATTTGCTTTCCCCAATATAAAACTATATAATTTTATTCATTTCCTAGCTGTGCTTTCTAGAAGTAAGACACTATTTGAAGTGTGAAAAATTGTTCAACAATATTGAATTGTCATACAAAGCATGAAATAAATATACATAATTCTACATTGTTATAAAGAAGTGATCAAAAGAATAAATAAATAGGGAAGAAGAAATAGATGACCATGTCGGAAGAATTTCAAATAAAGTATGTATGGAGATATTCCTTGTTAAACGAGAGGAAACGTACATATGTGTTTGGAAAATAAAGATATATTGTGTTTAAGTTATTTTGTCATCAGTTTTTACTCATCAATTATACATGATTTTCCATTTCTATAATCGCACCACTTCCAAGATGGTCCCAAATTCAAGCCCAGTTTCAGTAACCTACTTACCAAATGCCTGTCTATATAAACATACAAACAAACACAAATGTTAGGTAAATAAATAAGGCTAGGTATATGGAGGAGTGTGAAAACTTGAATTCGACCTCCAATAAAACAAAAACAAAGAAAGTATGCACTTAGGCTGGCATTATGTGTGAAAAACAAAGAGAAAAAAAGCAGACAAACAAAAGAAACATTCAAACCATAAGTAGCAGTGGAGTAAATAAGATATTTACTGAAAGCTTAAAGAGAAATTTACAAAACAAAGGCAATCTTATCTCCTCTTCATGTTAACCAGTTTGTGAAGCCTGATAAACACAAATAATGAAAGCTCATATATTTATACTCCTTTTCAATAGTCTTATCCTGCTCAATATGCATTTTTACACATAACAACATACATATACTCATATTGGCATACATGATCACTGCATATATTTGAGTCTCTTTGTGATTGTGTGTGTACATGTGCATGTGTGTGCGTATCTCTTTAAAAGAATAGAGTCACCATCAGTTGTTTCCTCTATAAAATTGGCAGAAAAAGGGTTGTGCCATGAGGCCATTATGCTTACTGACATAGTCAAAACAATATTAGAAACCGTGATTATTCCACTTTAAGAAATCCAAAGTATAAGTAAATAAAAGAGTTAAGTAAAGAAGCGATGGTATGAAACAGAGAAAGAATGTGTAGAGATGAAAAAAATGTGGGGGAAAATTGGAAGATGGGAGAATGAGAAGAGGAGAAAAGAAATATGACTCAGGTGGCGTACATATATGATTAGATCTCTAATCTCTAATGAAACACAAGCTCAATGTACTTATTAAGTTTTGCAAGTATATATTAATAAAAATTAACAAAAACAAAAATAAAAGAAACCAAACAAAATAGTTGAGTACTGTTAATTTTATAATTTATTCCTAGGCAGGTTTTAGGTGCAGGTAAATTGTATTTACAATGAGAAATTACAAAATTTAGATGTAGCAAGTAGAATTAAATTACTCTGTACATAATACCAACAATCATTTATCCATATATATATATATATATATATATATATATATATATATATAGTATATTTGCATTGGTATTTTTCTTCAATGTAAGTGATTTCAATACTGCTCACCTTAACTTAAATCAAATAGCATTAAATTCTGATGCAGTTAGGAAATTCATTTAATATGTATCAAGAATTACCATGTAATGCTAGTTAATGATAATTCACATATTTATATTTATATGTCCATGTTGCCAATGACTTAGATAGGCATATTTTTTCGTATTTAAATTCTTGTGAGATCCAAACAACTATAAATAAAATTTCATTTGAGAAAAATTTCTGTCATTTAGTATGCAATCTACTGGAAAATAGCTATGAGGACGCAGATGCCCCTCTCACCTATATTGTTAATAACTCTTTTTTAAAAAAAAATTACAAAATTATACTGCCCACAATTTAAATACGAATCTTGACACTGCCAGCGACAGGGTTCACTTAACAAAAATATCAGAACACTGAGGCCACCTTCAGTAGCTTCTTCACTTAGCAGCGTAGCTAGCAATTAAGAAAAAAAAAATCTTGTCTCTGAGGCACATAATGCTTATAAGTTCAAGATTTTGTGTACTGAGAATATTTTTTTCTAAATTACATAATCTTACTCAAAACATCACCCAGGAATCCATTTGCTCTCACAAGAGACTTTTTAATTAACAGTCACATCTGTGCTATTACACTATATTTCTGCCAACCTAGCAACAACTTAAACCACGTTATTAAAATATAAAAAAATATAAATCTCAATGGACTTGTTTAGTGTTTCAAAAACCAGAAGTAGTGATGCTTATGCCTCTAGGGTTTGGACTAGAATTACTTAAATTTTTTGTAATGATATTGTTAAATATTTAGTAGTATAATATGTTGAGCACCTTTCAAATATAAATGACATTAAAAATTAATCCGCTTAAACTATTAAAGATTACCTGGGTAAATTTGATTAGAAGTCTGTTTCAGATCTCTTTAAAGTAAAAGCTACACTAAAAATGTGGTTTTCAAAGACATGAATAAATCAATAATTTAATTTTTGAATAAAATATACACTAAACAATAAAGTCTAACATAATTTTTTTATGTTTGAAAATTGTTTCAAAAAGTTAAATTAAGTTATTTGTCATGCTTTATTTTCATCTAATTTCAATGTCCAGTATCTTTTCTAAAATTTAATAATCACTGGCCTAATTACTACATACCTTTATGTATAAGATCAAATAGTTGTGTGTTCATTCCTCATTTTTTTATAGTTCCACTTCTTCTTTATTTTCCTTCTATCTAATATATTGTTTAGTAGTCGTTCACTGACATATTGACTGGAAATTTTCATTGTGATTTCTTTATCTTTAAATTGGTATTCTAACCCAAATTCATGAACACATATTGCCTTAGTTATTATTTGTGCATGTGACAGAATATCCAATATCTACAATTAAAGGAAGGAAAGATTTATTTAACTCACAGTTGCAGAAAGTCTCATACAGTGCATTAAAGATCAGCAGGGTAATGGGCCAATAGTGGAAGCACACGGCGGTGACTGGAAAACTATTCATGGTAGAAGCCAGGTGAATCAGGAGAAATTTAATGTCTGCAGACTCAGACAAGGCCAGAGTTTTCCCGGGAAGCAGCTGCTCCAACGATTCTTCTTCCTTCTTTACTTGGTTTAAGCAAGCTGGAATCCTGATACCCAGTGTGGGTGCCACAGCCTCACTTTCTGGACCATAAGTCAACAGCAAAAACTGGAAAGTTCTACATGGGCAACCCCAAAACTCAACAAATTGTGACAATCTCTCCAGTTCTAGCTGAAAGCATCCTTCCCTTTCACCCAGGTCCACCTTCCCAATAACAAATGCTCTCAAAGTTGTCCTACTATCCCCAAATACGTGAGGCTTTTGTTGGACACATTATATTCAAACTATAACACACATCTAATATTTGATAACAAGTATTATTGAAAGAAATTAATACAAAATGTGTATTTATTAAACAAATCTTTTTCATACAACCTTTTCTAAGTTAATAACAATTTATTCAATTACCAAGTATAGGATGTGTCAGCTATAATGAGCTACTTATTGAATATATTGATATTAACTCTTATTAAGAAAAATTAATTGTACACAATCAGAAAGTATTTAATATAATATGAAAACTTTAAGTGATTTCTTGAAGAAATTGTTGAAGCTTTACTCAACTTCAGATAACATGAAAATTCAAGAATTCTTTACAAGTGATTTTATGGAACAGTAAAGTAGAACTTTAAGAATAAATCTAGTTGTTCTCAGTAAGCTTTGAATATTACAATTTAATTTTTTTGATATCTTTGGATGATACAGAAAGTTGTTTTAATTTTGTAAGATCTGTTCTCTTTAATGAAATATTAAAATATGTCAACCAATTCTGATGACTTATTATACAAAATTCAGTGCAGCATCTAATGGTATTGTTTCTTTCTAAAAGAACAGAAAAGGAAGGATTGGGACAATCTGTACTGTAATTCCTTAATCTGGGAAGAAGACTGTATAAGAGTTTGATATTTTAATGAAAAGTATGATAATTGGAACTCCTATGCTTTACTTTAATCTGTATCAAGTATTTCCAGTTATGCAATTGTGTAAGTGTACATGGATTTAGACTGTGATTCTTCCATTTTTCTTTGTGAAATACAACATCTTAACTATACTTTCCATTTAGGTATATATTAAATAAGCATACACACAATATTTTATGTTTTCTAGACACACATTACAAATTTTCATGGAGATTAGTTAGACAACATCATGTTTTCTTCTTTCAGAATTACTGATGTTCACGTTCACCATATAAGTGAGGTTAAGACTAAGGAACCGGTTCCATCTTTAAAAAGTAAAAGAGCTCAGAGTGACCTAGTCCCAAAATATGGGCTTAAGCCTTTACGAAAAACAGAAACAAAGCAAAACCAAAACAAGAAATGGACCACCAACCACATCTGTCCCTGTGGTCGATGTTCGATAAGGAAAAAGATTTCCAAGGTGCATTTAAAGAGTTGAGTACCTCTGATGACTTAGAGAAGTTAGAAAACTGAAGCCATGAAACGCTTGACAAAGCTGAGTAGGAAACTGGGAAGTTGTGAAAAGGTCACTGAAGTTGGAGTTCTTGAATTCTCAGTGATCCCTTTAGCAGAACTGTGTAATTTGTCAGGAGAATATTTCTCATCCTGGGTAAAGGAGAGACAAAACGGGATAGTTGTGAGATCAACTTAGAACTGAGGTGTGGGGAAGACTTACCCTGGGAGAATGGGAATTTTTAAATAATCAGTGGTAGAATTGGAATGATGAACTACGTTGTCAAGTTGCCTAAGAAAAAAAGGTTGAATAATAAGTGATTTGGAGAAATTAGATGAAAATGGCCTTGAATCTAACAAGAGGGCAACAGGCACATGTGGTAAAGGGAGGGTAATGGTGTGCCAAAAAAGAGTTAACCAAAAGAAGAGCAGAACAATGACACAGAAGAGAGCAAAACAACTGTAAACAAAGTGACCAGCAACAATGGCGTTCACTGAAGCTTACTTGAACACATCTTTGTTATGGGAACCAACACTTTAAATTTCATGTTCCCTACACGACAGACAGAAAGATAGCATAGCTCACTGTAATGTCATGAAAATGAAACATAAAGCAAGAGATTGGTATAGCACTGGCACGTTAATTTAAAATACTTTTTAATATGTGAATGCACTTTCAGATCATTTCTTCCTTTCTGTGTTACAGTCTTCCCCTTCGTAACTAAGGGGACTACATAATTAGGAGTCTTTACATTTCCCTCAAATGATTTAAGTTTTCAAGTGAAAGATCTGTTGTCTCTACCTGGTACTTACTTTCTGTTGGATTTCATTAAATTGATTTGTCTATTCGTTTAGAAAATTAAATCAGTATCTAGTCTGCGTGGCTTTTTTGTGTTCGGTACCTTGGCCATGCGCCAGGATATATAAAGACTGTCAGGTTTCCTCAAAGCTGTCTTTTGTCTTTGGGGATCCAGCCCAATGTGGTTTGCTACACGATTTTCCAGACACCTTCTGAAGGTATTGCAGACTCATTCTTTACATTAATTAGTTTCATGTTTCTGGGCTGATTTCTTTAGTTTCCAAAAGCATATAAAGATGTTTCATTGTTCTGTTAACTGTTCTGACATCTGACCATGCTGAGAATTTATCTATTTATTTATCCAGTGAATAAAGCGGGTTTCTTTTTCTGCATCAGCAATTTCACATCTACCAATGCAGTTTTTATTTTTTCTGTAGTTTACTCAAGTACTTCTTTCCCCCCATTCCATTGTTATTAAAATGATTTGCATTTCTCATCCTGTAGTCCAACTACAAATATTTATTGACTGATTTCTCCACCATTAACTTTCAAAGCATTTTACTTGTTGCCCAACTACTTGGTGGTGAATATATTAATTACAGAATCTATTTCACATTTTTTAGGTTTTCCTGAAAAAATATTAGGAGAAGTATACAGAAAATCAGATGTATAAAGCTAGAAAGGAACAATTCCTTGTTAAAACACAACAGTCTTTTGATTTGCTGTGTTTATTGATTCTCCAGTAGGTGCTTCAATGTCAAACTGAAATCTCTCTGTTTTGTTCGAAAAATGGAGATTTGAGGGCAACATAATGATTTATTAAATCCTTAAGATCACCAGGACTCCATTAAAGTCTGTATATCATTACATGAAAACTAAGGAATAAGAAATATGAACTTCTGATTTTGCCCTGATATTAATTATTTTTCTGTTCCTGGGATGTATTCAGTGTTGTAATTAAGTTGCACTCAAGTGTACTAAACAGAACCCTGGAGATATAAAAGCGATGCCTCCTAAAGGTGCCGAGTTGGTGACCAGAGTACCATGAAGATTTCGCAAAAATCAGATCATTATATTGATCCCTGCATTGCAATATTTTTTCTCTTACTGATCTTCTACTACATAACCGCATTTACTGCTAAGCACTATGAGAATATGAATATGTACTGGATTTTCAATTCTAGTAGTTGAATATTAGTAAAGAGATTAGATCTTCTTGTAGCAACTTCTTTGGCTCAACAGGCAGTTGGTTGCACTGTAAGACACTGGAATATAACATCTTGAGCGAACAAACTGTTTGTGTACTTCAGTATTAAATTATATTTATACCGATTCAATGTAAGCAGTGTTAATGATGAGATCTCATGTGTAAGCATATCTTTTGAAGCATTTTTGTGATTGCTAATTCATTTTATTTTTTTAAATTACATTGACTTCATATTGAAGGTGACTCTTTAGGGAAAGGATCAAGATATTAATGTCAAGATTTAAGTAATGGATAGAACACTGTTGAGCATACAAGTACATATCAAATAATTTTAATTAAAGTAATGGAACTAGTAAGACATTTTAGAAAATTTAATCTTTAAGGTTGATAAAATAATTGTGTGTATATAAGCATTGTATTATTTCTTCTAAGCACACATACAATGAAGAAAATGAAAGATATGTAACTTACTATTATACAAATATTTTTTCAACAAAATTTTCACTTTAGTATGATATTTACTCTTGATTTACATCCTCTAAAATTTTATCTTGACATACAAAGGTTTCACTTCAGTCCAGGGAGATTTGAAAACACTTTATTTGTTATCTGCACAGCATTAAAGAAAAGCCACTTTACTGACAAGTATAAAAATTCTTATTAATACAAAGTTATTCTTTTCCATATTCATGCAGATTAACCCAGCAGTTATAGAAATATAAAAGTAATTTCATGATTCACATTTGATCAGTAATTTTCTGATAGGACCATGTGATCTGTTTGTTTTGCTGGAATATCAATTTATCTTTGTTGAGTGAATAATTAACATAGATTTCCTAACAAAAAAGAACTTTGACAGGAAAACCTGGATCATCCAGAGGATCTGAGTCAGTACAGCGCCTTTAATCAAACATGTGACTTGAAATATGAAGGCTAGGGGCAAGAAGAATAGCTCAGCAGCTAAAGTGCTTGCCTAGTAAGCACTAAGTGCCTGAGTTAGATTCCCCAGCGCCACACAAGCCTGGCATGGTGGTGCACACCTGTAAACCTAGCACCCCGGTGGCTGAGGCAGGATTGCTGTGAGTCCAAGGCCAGCATGGGACACACAATGAGTTAACAAGAAACCTAGACTACAAAGTGAGACCATCTCCAAAACAAACAAACAAATAAACAAGGAAAATGAATGGAAGATGAAGGAAACACTTCCACAATAAAAGGAAGAGATTTTTTTAAATGTTAAATAGTAACACATAATTTCACATTAAATGCTTGTAATCAATCAGCAACTGCCAGAATTCTATCAATCCTAATACATTTACTTAAAATGATTTGATTTCCTGCCATTATGCCTTTTAGAACTACTCTGACCTGGACCACAGCATTTAGAGTTGCTAACATGAGCCTACTATAATTGAAAAACTCCTTGAGCCTCCCCTCTAGCCACACTACAGTGCTCCTGAGGTCCAGCCATTCATGCAGGCCCTACCAATACCAACTCCAGAGAGTTGCTCCAAGGGGAGCTGCCCATAGTTTTGTAGGTTTTGAAGACAAGTTTGGACTAGCGAGTGCAGGACAGTTAATATTGACTGGCTTGAACACTGCCTAGCTCATGAGTAAAGCACACTTCTATGTGTATTCAAGCAGTTCACAAAGTGACTTCAAAATTGTGGTTGATCTTTGACCCCTTCCTTTCTACACTGCTCCCCTGTTCTCTGCTTCCCTGTTTCCAGAAAGTAAGCTGATTTGCTCAACATAACACTCTGATTAGAGCCAGCCAATCACACACCTAACCTTTGAAACTGCAAGCCACATCAAGCATCTCCCCCTTCAAGTTGTGTGTGTCAGGTGTTGTGTGCCGGAAGGAAGAAGCTGACCAATTCATTTGTGGACTCTAGCAGCTACCTCTTACCATCAGTAGGGTATAAACCCAAAGACCCCTCGTGAACATCTGAAACTGTAGAGAGCATTTAACATTACAAACTAAGTACAATAAGAGATTAATGAAATAAAGAATAAAAGAAATAAAATATATTAAAATTCAAGGTATTTAAAATTTAACAATTTAACAATTGATCATTTCTGAAACATTCTATTTAATGTTTTGAAATCATGGTTGACCATGAGTAACAAAACCATGGAAAATAGTGAGTAATCCTTTGTGCTACCAGGAGGAATGGATTGGATGGGAAGAAAAGGGGGTGGACTGTGAGAATCCAACATGATAATAAAGGTTTATATATTAGAATTCAGCAAATGCATAACTTCAAAGATTGATACATTACACTATATATATATATATATATATATATATATATATATATATATATATTCCATATATTGTGTTTTAGATATATAGCACACATTACTTCTTTCCTAGGACAACAAAAATTAAAGATTTGTTGAACACGATGTTACTTTCATTTACCCAGAAATGTTACGGAATATAACAGGTACCACCATTTAATATTCTCCATAAACATTTCAGGATTATTGGCAATTAAACTAGGTACACAATATCTTCTTCTGCCTTTATTGTTATTTCAACTTTTTTTTTTCTTTTTTGCTTGAGGATCAAAGCCAGGTCTTTTCACATAGTAGGAAAGAACAATGCATTCTTTCAACTTGCTTTTTACTTTTCAAAAAAATGTTTAAACGTCAAAACATACCCTTATCTTGATAGATCATACTTGTGTTATATGAAAAAGGAGCAAATTTGGTTCAGTATATATATACTCCTACTGTGGACACTCTAAATCAGATATTGATTCCATTTTGTCTGCAAATATTTTGGTAGAGAGTGTTTTTCTCTGTATTTTGAAGTATTAAGTCATTTGAGAAAAAAAAATGTTTTGCATTTTCTTTATAAATTCTTTGGACCATTGATTATTTTTGGAATATCTGATGTTGGCATTTTCTTCATACTGTTAACTGTTGAAAGAACAGTTTCACACTATTCTAGCACATGTAAAGGACATGTTCAAAGTCCATAGCAATAATAAAATGTGCTCTAATTTTTAAAAATGTCAAAATATAAGTGTGTGCAGTAAGAATCGATGACACAAGATTAATCATTTATAATATTCTAACAAAACTACCCTACAGAGCACACCTGGTATACTTCCTTACTGGTTCCTATTGTTTCATTTCTTGCAGTGTTCTTTTATTTTCTTCTTTTTTCTTCCATCCTTCTAATTTTTATTATAAGCTGCAAAGGTCATTGGGGGCATTTAGTTTATTGTCATGTGTAAGGCTCCTATACACATGACTTATTCATTGTGAGATATTTTGAGTTCTTGCTGAAAATATCAAGTCTTTAGTCTTCAATTGGTGCTGAAAGGTAATTTGTAGCTAATAAACTAGTAAGCTAGTTTATAATAAGCATAGCTTATTTAACGACCTTTGGTTATACTGAAAACTACTATTTTGTATGTGCACTAGTGATACTTAATTTTACTTGTCTTTATTTGTACTATAAAAACTTAGTTTTTTAGTAAAACATTATTGTTATTTATTTCACTGCCAATTATGAATTTTACAGTATTGGAAGAAAGTATATCTTCGCTGAGCTATTTTAACCAACATTTACATTTTTAAATGACTTTCCATTTTTTCTTTCTTGGAAGTTACACATTACCACATGGATTTCTCCTTGTTATTGAATGTGGTCTCCATAATATTGCATAATCTTATCTACACTACACTTCTGAATTTTTTTTCATCTCTCAGCATTTTTCTTTCGTTTTCGAAAGATAAACCTAAGGATACTTTAAAAAGTTTGTGTTAACCGCCGCAGCATTTCTTTTTCTACTTTCTTGTTTCATTTAAGAACCATGTTAAGCTTTCATTTTTAATAATAATTCAATTTTTAAATTTTTATTCTCTACAGGTCTTTTTGTAATAATTGTTTCAAGGATAAACTTTTGGGTGGTTTCAAATTTTTGCTTCAAGTTATTATTATGAATAAAACTGTTTTGAAAAATCTTGTTCAAATTATTTGGGAATGTTTATTGATTCATTCAAATCGTGTTCCAGAAAGAACAATTACTGTATTTAATTTGATAGGAAGTGAACAAATTGTTTACAGAGGAAACATGTTAAGTAGAATTCTAACGTGACTCCAAGATTCTAAAAAATGTACATGATTTCTCAAATTCTTCTCGATAGCCAGTAGAAAATGTGAAACTGATATGAAACCACTCTGAAGAAATACAAGGAACAGATAGTGTTGCTGAGTCGACTTGCCATGGCTAAGGGTGGCCACTAGAGGTCGACAGCGGGCTCCACGCAACACTAGCCAGAAAATAAGAGACCTCAATTTTCTAACCACAGATATATTTGCAACGTTTTGACTTTTTTGAGAAATATATTTCCACTTTTTCTTGATGATATCATTAACCAACAACTTAATTTCAGTGTTATGAGGCCTCTAGCTGAAAAACAAAAATAGCTCCTCTCATTCTGTTTTTAAGCCCTAGCTTTTGTTATTCATCGTGGGGGCCTTCAGATTTTACCAGGGAACTTCAGTTAACAAAATTTATTTTGCAGCCTTAGTTAATCTCTGCTAACAAGGTAACTGTGGTGGATCCAGATGGACAGATCACCCATGGGATTAAAGGATTTAATGTCAACTCAACCATGGGGGAGCCAGAAGAATTGTGAATAGAATCCCGTGTTCAATAATTTAGTCTGTCACTAAACAAAAGTACAGCAGAAACAGTAAAAACATGAGATGCTTGGGAGGCTGTCATCCATGTTAGTAACCTGATCATGGTAGCACATCAATGCATGTTCACTCTTGAGGAGAGAGGAAAGGAAATTCCACATTTGCAGTTCTTCCAGACTTCAACTTACTTGTTTTTCTTTTTGGCTGGTTGGGATTTGTCTTTTTGTTACATTAAATTAGTAATCAATGTACAGGGCTTTTTTGAGACCTTGAGACTTAGTCACAAGTTACTGCATCTGACGTGAGATAAAAACCAATTGTGGAACTTGTAGAAAACCAGGTAAAACATTAAAGATGGCCTGGCGCTTTCAAACAGGGCATTTGTTGTCATGAAAGTGTTTGTGGAGCCCTGCGTCCTTAACCTGTAAAGTCTGGGCCAATTCTGCGTAGTTACCATAAAACCTCTCTGTAGAATTCACCCTCCACATACTAGAATCTTGACACACAGAAGCAAATAATGCGTGGTTTTCCACTTCTAAATTTATGGTAAAATGTTATCATGATAGAAAAACAATAGAATGATTATCCTCTTACTTCCCTACTATCAAAATAACAAACACTTGGGCTCTTCCCCAGCCTCACTAGGAGTTGGTATTGTCAAATTTTGTCACTATAGCTTTTTAAAGATATGTGTGATGGCATCTCATTTTGGTATGACCTTCTATTTCCCTAATGGTTATATCTTGTAATTTTAGGCGGTTTTTGTGGATTGCATTTATATCATGTCTGACTGTTATACATTTATCTGTTGTATCTTCAAATCAATTTTGACTAAAAGTGTGAGTTCTGACCTTTAGCTTTTTTCTTTATAGTGTGTTATCACTGTATTGCCTTATTATTATAGTTGAAAATATAGCCTTCCTTCATGCAACTACTTTTGAACATGTATAAAAAATAAGTTGGCCATATTTCTGAGAAGTTATATCTGGTTTCTTCTTCTAGTTTGGCATGCATTCTTGTGCATTTTATTGTTACTACCTCTATTAGATTGCATATATTCCTTCACACTTACATTAGTTCTTAAATTATTTTAACAATTCAATGGCTTTTTCTATTCACACGCATTTTAGAATCAACAGGCCAATATTCACTAGTATTTGTTTGAGAGTTTGATGAGGATTGAATTTGGGAAGATTTGACAAGTTTGTTACATTGTATCTTCCAACACATGGATTGGATATCTCCATGGACATAGAATACTTTAGTAATAATTTTTTAATCTTAGCACATAATTTATATATTTATATAAATATATCACTATATTTTATCTAGTGTTTTATTCCTAACTTTTATATTTGATTTCTGATTTCTTAAGGCTAAATATAAAATTGATTTTTGTATTGACTATATATTACAAAAGATTGTAAAACTTTTAAATTTTAGAATTTTTTCTTTATCTTTTTTTGACTAGACTATTACGTCATCTGCTTCTAGGAGTTATTTTTTGCTTATTTACACATATATACATTTTTTTATTTCATTTTCTTATCTTGTCACCCTGTCTAGGACTTTTACAAACTATTAGTTAATATCCATGGAAGCCAAAATACTTGTTCTTTATCTTAATTTTTTAAGGAAAAGCACTCAATATTTTACCACTAAATATGATGGTTGAGACTATGTTTTCCTTACATAATTTTCATTTACATTTTTCTGTCAATCATAATTGTAAATAATTTATTGTGAATTCATTTATTTATATTTGAAGTTCTATTAATGTGTTCAGTATGTTACTGAAATTTTGCCAGTAGGTTTATAAACAGTCAGAGTTGTTACATCTCTAGTTCATTATTTCCTTTACAGTGTGACCTGGGTCTTTTTATACTCCGTCATGTTCATTTTTTCTCTGAGATTTTAGGCATCTTGGGCTAATATAGCCACTTCACTGGCACATTATGTCTTTTAAATGGGTTGTTCATCATGTTTGCATTTAATTTAACAATTTATATTTTTTACCTTATGTTTGCCATTGTAATATGTTTTCATACCACTTTTTCTTACTGTAATTGTTTTTCTTTACCTTTCATTTTATTCAATTGGGAGTTTTTATACCTTTTATACCTTTGCACTATCTTCTCCCCTAGCTTATTGTTTTCGTCTCTTGTGTAGCAAGTACCTCAGACGGTGTGCTATGTGCTTTCCCTGTTCCAGGATGCATCCAAATTATAAACAACCTTTAAACCTTAAAATGAAAATCTACATATCCGTTTCCCTAGACTGGGCTTATTATTTATACATGTTTATATAAGTTGTAAACAATACAATTCAATGCTATAAATTTTTGTAAAAAATTATATTAGTAGAAAAATATTTTACATTTACCTTCTTATTCATTAACTCAGCGTATTCATTCCTTTAGAGAGGCACAGATTTTATTTGGAATCATTATATGTTGTGTGTTTATATCTTTTCTGGTGCAACTTGCTAATGGGCTAATATGTGCATTGTGTAACCATTATATACCTTCAAGGATCACTAGCTTCTGTCTCAAGGTGTTTTTTGGTATCTGATCTGCTTCTGGAAACAATATCTCTTTTGTGTGTATAAATAATATTACTCTAAAAGATAAGAATTATTCTTTCAAATGTTTGTTCACAGTGCCATTATTATATTCATGCTTTAAGATAATTTATATAATGAAATATTCAATTATTGTTCATGGTTTTCCAAGTATCTTAAAATTCCAATTATTACAATTTTGTTTGTGAGAACCAAAATTCCTGTAAATAAAACCTTCTGTCTGTGAGTCCCATAAACATCTACGTGGATGCTAGCACACGTATAAACACGGGGTGGCTTTTTTTTTTCAGTTTCTCCATCTCTATATTTTTTACTACAATTTGTTGAAATAAAACTAAGGCTTTTTCCTACAGAAATTTATAATTGATTAAACTTTGATGTTCGTGGTCAGCACATTTCTCTGGCTTCTGTGTTTCTATGAAGGGGGAGCTGAACCCTAGGGTTGATTGTCCTAGGCTGAACATTTGAGGCAGCATTTCTTTATAAATGGTGTTTTGTTCTTCTACCAGATGGCAAGTTGTTTTGGGTTATCTCATTTTCATAATCTTAGCAGTTGTGATGATTAATAGTTACATTCTTTTTTATGATTTATTAAAGAGAATTTAATAACGCTTAAAATGATGGGTCATATTTCATTGATAATCACAATATTTCTAACATGATTATTTTCAATATTTAGTAAGTCATAGGTATATTTCAGTATAACTCTGAGAGAATTATTATTAATTTTTTGATGATAATTTGTTCCATTTATATTCTATTTCAACAGCTGTTTTCAATAAATGCATTTTATTTAGAAATATATTTTATGTGACTGCATTATCAAATATGGTTGATTTAAAATATTCAAATGAGGTAATATTTCAGAAAATATCAAATAAATACTGCTTTCTACTAAATTTGGTAATTTTTTTGTTGAATAAACTGCCTATTCAGACACTTCACATTTGCATTTATAAAGCTCAAATTTAGTAAAATTAAGATGAGACTATATAACTACATTATGACTTTCTTAGCTGAAAAATTTCTAGAGGTAAACTATACCAAGGTCTTCAAATTTCTGACAAGATTCCTTTGTGATTTTTCTTGTTACCATTTCAATTAGCATTTTCATGAACTTGGGATATTATCTCTAAGAGCAAAGCTAAACACAACTTTGATTAATGTCTGCAATGAATTGAATCCACTTTGTTGATACAGATGCTGTCCTCCGCCTATGTTTCTAACCTAAGCCTTGTTCTGTATTTTCCATGTTATTAACACATGATATGCCCTCACACTGTGTCATATATCAAGGTACCTTATATCACCGTTGAAGTATTTTTTGTTCGGTTTTGTTTCTGATTTGGGGATATCGTTTTCTTTTCTTTTTTTCTTTCTTTCTTTTCTATCTTTCTTTTTGATATAAGGTCTTATTTTTCTTCCACATTTTATTGATCTGTATACGTGCAAAATTCAAGGTTTACAATGAAGTTGAGCATTTTGTGCACATACGTGTCTTGTCAAGGTGACAAGGGCTTTCCCACTCTCCTTTTGTCCCTCTGCCACCCCACCCTCCCTCCTCCCCCACCCTACTCCCCTCTTTTCCTTTGTCTTTCATCTTAAGTTCCATAGGAGCTGTGATCTGGGACTCTCATATCAGAGAGACCATTCGATGTTTCACCTTCTGCTTCTGACTTACTTCACTAAGCATGATGTTCTCTAGTTTCTTCCATTTATTCCAATCAGGTCTTGAACTCACCTTTAGTCCAGGCTGGCCTTGAATTCATGGCAATCTTCCTGCTTCAGATTTCTGAGTGCTGAAATTACAGATGTGCCCCAACATGCCTGCCTAACTCTTATGAGGCATTTGGGAATCCAGCCCTGGGCCTTGAAAGTGCCAGAAAAAAATGCTCTTACCGAAGAACTATACTTCCACCTCTTAGGTACTTTAGTATTACTATTTTATATACTGTTGTGGTTAGGATCTGGAGTGTCCCCCAAAAGTCTCATGTATTTTAATGGAACCATGTGATGTTGGTGGATTGGGGTTTGGTTTTGAGGGGTGGATTACAGTTAAGTTAGTATTAACGGGTGTGTAGTAGCCACACCTGGATGCAGGAGGGACTGGTTACTGGGCGGAGACCTGAAAGGACACATAAGCTGCAGCTGCCTTCCTGGAGGACTGGGACTAGTCTTAACTAGCCTCAACTTGTCTTCCTGTTTGTCCAGGGAAGCTGCCTCCACCTCTCTCTGCCATGTACTTCGATTGTTGCTGGCCACCCCTGAATGGCATGACTATCTGAGACTGTGAGCTGAAATAAACCTTTCCTTTACTAAGTTTGTGGGTGTCAGGTATTGAGTCACAGCAATGAAAAAGTAACTAAGACTTAAACTAAATGATGTGACATAATAATATTTTACTTTCATGACTTGATTAAATATTTATTTGGTATTAGTAACTGTATATATACTGACTTAAAATAATATTTAGTATTTTTTAGTTTATCTTTGTTTCAATGAAATAAAATTTTATCTTTTTCATTGTTTGAATTAAATAACTGTTTTTTATTTAAATGAAGCTTGATTTCATTAAACAATTACCTGAAATAATGACTTTTTTGCACATTTTCATGAATTAATGTACAATTACTTGTCTTTAAAATCTTTTTTTTTCTTTACATAGTGACACAAGACCTAATACCAGACTGAGGTAGATGATCACAAGACTGATCCTAGCCTGAGCCATTTAGCAACTGAACAGTATCATATTTTATGTGTACCAGATCATAATGCGTCATACAATAATAGTATTGTGGAATAACCAACAACACAAGTTTATAGCTGGAATCTACTGGTTAATTGATAACAATTTAAATAACAATAAGACAACATGCATTATATAAGGAGCTATTTTAGTAATATAGACACTAAATTACAGTGTACAATCAGGTTTAAAAAATGCCTTGCTACATCACAACCATTCTTTCTACTAAAAACCGTTGCTGGTTTTCAAACAGTAAGCATATCTGTAAAAACTAATGTCTCTGCCTATTGCTTGAATATCTGACTACAACATGTGCAAGTGCTTGTACCTTTATGTGTTGAACATTTTGTCTAATTCTGTTATGGTTTGGTTCTGGGTGTCGCCCAGAGACTCACGTATTTGAATGTTGTATATTCCCTGTAGAGACCACGTTCTAGTGAGAGGTGAGACCTGTTCATGAGGGGTGGATTACAGGTGTGTGATGGATTATGGGTATGTAGTAGATCATGAATTACTGGCAATGGTAGAAGCATAGCCAGAGAGATGTTCCTGGTAGTGCAGACAGAAAATCAAATGAATGACATAGGGTGGAACTTCCTTTCCAGGTCCTGTGCCAGTAATTGTCGACTTCTGGCTTGAGCTCATTATCTGACCCTTCCAGATTGCATGCCTAGTAATGTCATACATGCTCACAGTCTGTAACCTACTACACTCTCCTTAACTACCACACATGTAACATATCTCTCCTGGCCAGGCACCACCTCTTAGCAGAGCAAAGCTGAACAGGCAGTCCACTGAATCAACATACTTGAAGCATTGATTAAAGGAAACACATACCGGGCCATCGTTTAGGTATGCTAATATGCCGATATCCATCCCTCTCAAAAGAGATCGAAGCACACATATTACAACCTGTTGAACCTATGCGGAGGAGATAATATAGTAGTCACTGAAAGCTTTCGTTTTAAACTTTGACTATTAAAGTTAAATACAATTGAACGTATTCTGAATTAATCTTAAAAAAATGTTCATCTTATTAAAATTGTAAAGTAATGATGACACCGAACTGTATAGATCAGATTTTTTTTTAATTTTAGGGAACAATAATTCTAATAATATTCACTACATTTTCATCCTGCGAAGGCTCTTTGTGTTACCACTATTATTATTATTAATGTTAAAGTTCTTAAATATAGTTTTTAGATGTATTCACACTTGTGAATTTACCAGAGACTCCAAGGCCTTTATCAGTCAGGGAAGTATTTGCAGTTCTATTATCCTTGTGTAAAGAAATATTTGATATATTTTAATTTATGCCATGACTTTCACTACTCTGTCTATATAAATGCATGTGTCTATCTGTCTATCCATCTGTATGTATATGTTGTGTGTATGTGCTCACTCTACTTACTAAAATGTATTTGTGAAGGTATGTGTATGCACACATTCTCTCTTCCTCACTAACTAAAAATGCACAAACTTTTTCTTAAATAAGAGTGATTTTTATTTGTTTATTTTATGTGTGTGTATGCATATAAATGATGCAAGCAAAACAAAGACAAAAACTAGAATTGTGGGCTAAGAAAATACCATCCACACATGTGTGGTATAAAAATATCATAAATGAGAACCACACAAACATCAACATAATGTAAGCTTGAGTGGTTATATTGATATCAAATAGAGTAACTTAGAGTGAAATATTACTACTGCCAATGAGAAGCATTCGATTATGATAATGTATTTGTTATAAATAAATTGTATCACCTCAAAACACATGTGTTTAAAGCCTTCTCAGTGTGTCTGCATCTAGAAATAGATTCTTTTAAAAAGCCATAGAATTGATGTCCTTATAAGAAGGGGAAGACACACCAAGCATTCTCATTTACAGGAAAAAAAAATAGAACACAAGGAAAGTGTTCTTGCCCGCATGCCAAAAGAGAGGTCTCAGCAGAAAAGAGACTAGCTGGCACTTTCTGGGCTTTCAGGCTCCAGGACTGTGAGCAAGTTGTTTCCTCTTGTTTAAGCCCACCCACCTATGGTATTCATTAAGGCAGCCAAGGCAATCCATGAAATGACCGGCCTATCAGTGAAACAGCAGTCCTAAATGTATGTAGTGATAACCCGAAAAGATACAAGGCATGTGAAGCAAATTTAACAAAACTGAAAGGAAAGACAAAATTTCACTTTTATAGCTGGAGAACTAACCATCTCTCTCCCAACAATTGTTAAAAAAAAAACAATCTTGGCATAAAAATCAGCAAATGAGTAGAAGAGCTCAACAGAATCTCAACTAAAGGATTTATTCTAATGGGTGTTTTTAGAATGTCAGAACAATGGGCAGCCACTTGAATGTTCCTAAAGCACAAGTCAAGATAGTCTGTATCCTCGACTATCAACAAACTTCAGTGATTATTATTTTTATTTTTTTAATTGGGATCAAAAGGATCATATTCTCTGAGTACAGTGAAATAAAACAGAAAGACAGATAAATCCTCCAAGCAGTGAAAAAGAAGTCTTATTTAAAAATAACAAGAAATATTGAACTAAGTTAAAATGAAAAGCGCAATCTTGTCAAATAAGAATGACACCACTGAAGAAGCTATTAGTTAAATGCAGAGCAGAAGGATGCAGGCGTAAGAAATAAAGAAAGTCTCAAATTAGTACTCTATACCAAGTCTACCCAATTTCTTCCACTAAATAGCCTGTTAGATATAGACTCACTTGATTTTTGCTCAATTAAATAAGTCAGAATAAACACAAGTTGCTTGACCTTCAACTTATGCCTATATTTTTAAATTTGAAGAATTGAAAAAATGAAGTTTTAAATCCATAGAGAATTTTTAGAGATACTGTATTTGAGTGGAATATTTCTGATAAATTAATTCCCCAGTTACAATCTTAATAATAAAAACTTATCATATTTTGTCAGTAGATTGATGTGTGACTCACTCACATGGAAAAGTTATTTCTCATAAATGTATAGATTAAACTAACCTAGATATTTATCAGATTTAAAGGGAATTAAACCTTCAAGACTTAGATTCAATTTTAACAAGGACATGCTCTTGAATTAATATGTAAAAAGTTGTTTTAGAGTGCATCTTTTTAGAATGGTTACATTATTTGAGAATGGTTAGGCTTATTTTTCCATTCATTTTAATTAACTACCAATCTTACAGGAAATGGAATGTCATAGCTAATGCATCAGTATACTCATATCTTCAACAATATTCTAAATACTGAGTTTCTAATATTGAATAAAATCACTTTGCTGACACAAACTAAAATAGCTAATAAAAGGTGACGAAAGTGCTAAAATGAAAGCCATCACTACATTTAGTTAGAAAGACATTGATTCGACTGGTTTACCTTCTGAGTGAAATAGTTGAACTCAATTTGTTAATAGGCTTGTGAGTTTTTTATGGGCTGCAATTTTTGAACTGTTTCAGCATCCGCAAGACCAGCTCTAGCTCTGCCATCAACCCCCTGCATGAAGTTCAAATTCACATTTGGCGAGCAACAGGAAATTGTTGCTTTTTCCCAAACATAATTTAAG
The DNA here is from genome assembly GCA_004027205.1 of Ctenodactylus gundi. Lineage (NCBI taxonomy): Eukaryota > Metazoa > Chordata > Mammalia > Rodentia > Ctenodactylidae > Ctenodactylus > Ctenodactylus gundi. The sequence goes on from PVKB01002142.1 coordinate 25,014, forward strand.
ACATGGTGTTTATTCTTCTGTTTTTAATGGCATCTACTGAGAAGTGACTTTTATTGAGAATCCAAAAAGCCAGAATTTATTTCATGCTCTATAATTTTATGAGAAGTAAGTGACAATAAGCCGGTTAACACCATGACTTTATTCACGGAAACAACTGAAAGATTCTGGTCAGTAAATAATATACATTAATAATCACCTTTTTTACATTAAGGTACTTGATATGTATGTTATGAAGCTATACATATTAAAGTGACTGTTATTGATTGGGGCTATCAGAAGCAGAAGATAGCTTATTTGCCAATAGTTCAACTCAATTATCTGGATTTAATCATTATTATTCACTGTAGCTATAAGGTTAGATAGAGATCACATTAATTTAGCAAAAAAATCTGAAACCTATGTATAAAGCATTTGTTAATTCTCACTCATTAGAGTCATTTATTCAATTCATAGAATGAACTTTTAGAGTGTTATTAGTATCCCTATTTTAGAAATGTGGAAACATTCAGGTTTCCTGCCCAGGCTATAGGTGACCTGTTGGTCATGCTCGGTGGCATAAGTCCAAGTCCTAGTACTTTACTCTCTAAATCTTAATCCTTGATAAAATGACTTATTATTTTCTAATTATAAATAATGCATTGAAATATTATAAACCACACAAACAAGGTAACAAGTTGTACCTACATTTGAGTGAATGCCTACCACAGGATTATTTCTGTGGAACTGGCGCTTAAATTAAAAAAAAAAAATCGAAATAAGAGCACAGAAACTGATTTGCACCTTATACCATTAAGTCTTTCAAGGAAAACAACTATGAGAACTTCTAGAACACACATACACATAACTTGGGAATGTCATATGAATGAAGTCATAAAAGTACTTTTTATGTTTCTTTTATTCGACATTGTTACCTTTGATTTCATCTATTTTATTTTAAACATAAATTAAATCATTTAGTCTCAGTATTTATGAGGTTGTCTAATAGCATTGGAATGAACAGCTCTGTATCTGCACTTTAATGTCTATGCTGTAAGACACCATACTCATGATCACATGTTCTTAGTGTATACTTAAAATCTGATTGATGTAATTGAGAGTGTGTTTGCTTTTAGTAAATTTTAACAAAGTTTTAAATTTGAGCACTTGCATATAGCAGATAGAGCTTACTCTATAATATGACATGACTATACTTACAGGAATTACATGACTTACAGTACTATACTACACTATTCATTCTTCTATAGAAAAAAATCCTATCTAGTTTCAAGACTATCATACTACTAATAATATTGTTATACACTATCATTTTTATAAAAAATATACATTTGTATTGAACACTTATGTAGAGTCATATCTTTCAACTTTGACTTTATCAACAAATTTTCAAATTATTTTGGCACATTATCCTAATAATAGCAATACACCTGTAGTTTAATTAGAACACATTCTCATTCTATAATTATGCACATGCACACTTCATTCTTGCTATTTTGGTAACTATACTGTATAGAAATTGTGGGTATACCTTAAATTTTTCTGATTATTAAAAAAGTAGCATCTTTCCATGTGAGGCAAGAATGGTACACATTCTCACTAGGCAGCATTGTTCCTCTCAGATAGTCATGGCAGAAATGTCAGAAAAAAACCAATAAAGGAACATTCAGAAAAAGTCTTTGCTAGTACTTTTTCAACTGAGAAACACAAAAAATATGAAAAGTCTGGGAACTGTTTAAAATGAAAAGATGTTTAAGCCATTAAGTGTAATGGTGTGTGCCAGGTGGGAACTTGGAACGAGTATAACAGGAAACCCTAACGATTCTGAAAAAGGTAGACTTTAAACACTAATGATGTACCCATTCTAAAAATATATACAATATTTGTACAAAATACCAGTAAGTTGAGAATCTGAGTGTATTGGCGTGTATTGGAGTTCTGTGTAATAACTTCACAATTTGTCCTTCAAAAATCTAGAGTGCACAGCTTGCGTTTTTCATTCTGTTGAGTCTCCTGCTCTAAAATCTTAATAAAAATCAAAACACTGTTTGTAAATTAATGATTAACTGAATAGAAAAAAGTTGTCATATGTTTATCCACACATGCTTAAAGTAATGAAATATTTTATTTCACAAAATTCAGTCACTGAATGCTTAAATGTATCTTTACTGTAGATTCAAAAAATTGCAGAAACATAGGTAGCTAAGCTTCCTCACTGCACTAATGCTCCATGGCTGCCTTACTGTAACAAATAATAAATTGAATTTTTTGTTACTTTTGTTTCTTTTTGAGACAAGGTCTCATTCTCTAGTCCAAGCTGGGCCTGAACTGTCTGTGTAGCCCAGGTTGGCCTAGAACACAATGCAGTCTTCTCACCTCATTCTCCAGAGAGCTGGGATTACAGGCATATGACACTTTGCGTGATTTATGTGGTGCTGGGGAATCGAACTCAAAGCCTTGTGCTTGCTGTGCAAGCATTTTAGCTACCGAACTACAACCCTAATTCCTAAATGAGATTTTTTTGTAAGGACTATGATGCCACAGTGACTAGTTTTTCTCCCCCAAGCATACAGTAGGTATCAGAGCTAAAATGAATTTTTGTTTTTCAGAATGAAATATAACTTTTATTTTATCAAAATGAGACCAATTTCAGAAGAGCTGATCTACATGAACATATTTCTCTTCAGACATTGCCAAGCTCAAAGGAATTTTGACTTTTCTAGTGCATTTGTCCTGGTTATACAGCTTAAGCTTTTCTAAAGTAAATATAACTCACCAATTATGAAGTTGGCTTTCTAAAGTTCAAGTTGGATATTTCTAGTTCTAGATCAATCTTTACATGTTCTGTCTCCTTTCAGCCATATCCTGGGCTTATTGTTATTAATCTGTATCTCAAAGCTCAAATTACATACACTGAAAATTTTTAGTTAGCATTTTTAGTGGTAATTACATGAAAGTCCAGAGTTTCCAAACATAACCCAGTCTTAATTTTAACTTTGATTAAGACTAGTACTTTTTCTGAAATAAAAAAATCTGTTGTGTATTCATATGTGAGAAATGAGTAAGTTGATAACTTTATTATAGCATGATTTATGTGATTGTTTTTGTGTAAACTATAAAATGAATGGTTCTAAGCAATATAAAAGTATTGTACACAAAAATAGTAAAAAATGTTGAGTTTATGTATTGCAAATTATTTGATTTTAAACTAAATTATAAGCTCTAGACATCTATCTTTAAATATCTAATTCTTCTAAAATTTCTTTAAATGTCAGTAATTTGTGATTTTTATCAAAGCATAGTCCACTGAATCTGTATTTTAATTTTTTTTTTCATTTCTCACACTCACGCTTAAAGAAAAAAACTTGTAGGAATAAGATGTTATATATTAATAAGATGAAGTAATAAATTAATATTTTTAATATAAAAACCTTCAGTTGAGTGCTTTCTAAATGTTCAATACAAGGATTTTACAATGTCTATTTAGAGATAATGATCAACATATCCTATATGTAAAATTTCCAAAAATGATAATTTTATGCTTAGGACGAAAAATGGCATAGTACAGCCTCATGTGGAGATAATTTGATTATTTTCGGGTGTCTTCCAGAACACCTTGTCCTTATCATTATTGTTTTAATATCCTTTTCTTTTCTTTTTTCTTTCTTTTTTCTTTCTTTCTTTTTTTCTTTCTTCTTTCTTTCTCTTTTCTGTCTCCTTTTGGACTTGGGGAAGGCAGTGGGGTGGCAGACTATGGCACTTTTCTTATGTGATATGTTCAACAAATGAGTTCATGCAAAGAACACACGTTCATTTCTGGAAGGACTTAAGCAACAAATTTCTTGACATATGTGTGATTTTTTTTATTTCCTGAAAACATTCAATGTATCAATAATGAAGAAATGAATAGCAACACCTTTTTCTAAATTATATTTAGAAATCCTAACTCCAAGTTTGTAGTGTTAAAAGTGAGTCCTTCAGGTGGTGATGATGTCACAAGAGAGAAACCCTACGGAAAGGATTAGTGGTTGAGAAGCGGCTGGCTGGGAGGAGGGGAGACCTTAGATTGATAAGGACCCTGCCACAGCTTTTTCACAGCTTCTCAGTTTCCAGAACTGTAAGAAATAAATTTCAGTTATTTCTAAGACATCTCAATTTATTTTAGTTGTTTGAACTAAATAGGAGTCTGGAATGAGTGAGAAGAAAGGAATTTTCAATGCTTATGAAAGAAATAACCTAAAATATCTGGTTGAAAACACAACATCCCCGAAATTTTTTAGAAGGTCATAGCTACTAGAAAAGATATTTCTGGAACGTTTCAGTGTAATTATTCTGCTTTGTAACAATGGGATTTTTGAAGAACCAGAATTTTTAAGACTTTCCCAAAATTATATGAATATGAGACTCTTTTGAATTCTTAAAAATGGGTTTGTGGGAGTAAAATTAAGAAATTAAAATATATACATGCCAAATAAGCAGAACCTAAATGTGGATAGTTGAAGAAGTTGCCATTAATATGCATTAAGGCCCATTTACCATATAATAGAGTTATGTCTCTGCTATTTCGATGTCAGGTTTTAATGCTTTACTTTTATGGCAGAAAATGTTTATTTTTCCTTTCACCTGGTACACTTCTAAATTTGAGAATTACAGAGCAGCATTTACTAAGTTATAATTAAGTTTAATTAATATGTCTGACTGTGTTTCCTCTTGTGAAAGGAAGAAAATATTGGCATCCATTTTAGTAGATTGTGTGCCAATCTAACACAAAAATCAGACTTTCAGTTTCTTAAATTTGGCACATTTTGTGAAATTTTCCCATGAACCAAATAATTTAATATGGGATATAAGCTTAATGGTATTGGAAACTGCAGGGCCCTGGCTTGTTTTAAATCAGAATTAGAGATGTGCCAACCTGTCACAACTCTTATGCACAAAATACACTGCAGTTTTTCACACCCCTTTGAGTTCATATCAATCATTTGAAAATAACATTTTTTCCTCAGAAAGAGCTGTCACTATCAATTCAAATAGTAGCTGTAGAACTGGAATTCACCCAAAACTTCAGCAAGCCATTTGGTTCATTAATATCAAAAACCAAATGACTTACAAGCCATATTTTTCATATTATTTTAAAGCACATACAAGAATAGCTCTGCAAATATTTCAGCAATTATTTAAGACACTATTTTTTTGCATTTTCCCCATTTTATTGATACATATAACTGCAAAATGTAAAGTTTAAATTGAACATTTTGTGCACATACAAATCATAACAAAGTTACAAAATCTTCCCCTCTCTCCTTTTGGCACCCCCCACCCCACCCCATTCCACCCCCAGTTTTCATTTTTTCCACATTCAGTTCCACGGGATGATTGTGATCTGGGTTTCTCATATCAGAGTTATCATTCGATATTTCACAGTCTGCTTCTGACTCACTTCACTAAGCATGATGATCTCAAGTTGCCTCCATTTGCCTACAAAAGCCTCCAGCTTATCTGACTTTATAAAGGCATACTATTCCATTTTGTATAAATACCAAAATTTGTGGATCCGTTGGTCTGTTTGTGAGTATTTTGGTGACTTCCACATTTCAGCTATTGTTACTTGTACTGCTATGAATGTGTCAAATTAAAAAGTTTCTGCACAGCAAAGGAAATTATCAACACTATACCAAGAGAACCGACAGAATGGGAAAAAATATTCACTACCAATACCTCAGAGAGGAGGCTCATAACCCTAATACACCAGGGAACTGAAAAAAAGTAAGCCCCTCAATATCAAGGACCCAACTGAAAAATGAGCAAACAAAATAAATAGGCAGTTCACTGGTGAAGCATTTCAAATGGCCAATAAATACATGAAAAGATGTTCAACATTTCTAGGCATAAGAGAAATGCAAATCAAGACATCACTAAGATACTATCTAACTCCAGAGAGATTTGACTATATCAACAGATCAAAGAGCAATCAGTGCTGGCGAGGCTGTGGGGAGAAAGGAACCCTCCTGCACCTCTGGTGGGAGTGTAAACCTGTACAACCACTATGGAAAGCAGTTTGGAAGTCTCTCAAAAGAAGAAATAAATATCCTCTTCAATCCAGTGATACATCTTAAGATAATAAAATTTTAATTTTTTCCTGTTTAGTTAGTATTTTGATATACTTTTCAATAACCAGGCTAAAAGTTTTTACAAAAGTTTTTCTTACTCTTAACCATATTCGACTTACTGATATTTTTAGCTCTGCTTGTATTTGATCACCAAGCTACAAATATTCTATGAAGTACCCTGTTTCCCTTCTTACCATAAAACAGCAAGATTTTACATGCTATTAAATAGAGTACTCATCAGTGAAATAATAATATAATATAATAAAAATACTTGTGAGCCACATTTATCTGAATTAGGATGTTTTTCCCATTATGATCTGGCATTTTATATAAGTCTACTAGGTCACAACAAACAAGGACTGAACATGTAAAAGTCACTCTGCATTCTTTTCACAGCAAAACATCTGTTGCCCTTCCTTACTTGAAATTTTGATTCACGTCATTCAAAAATTAACATATAAGCTTTCATATTGATGCTTCAGGAGTAAATAGTTAATTTAATCAACTGCAGAAGCTTCAAATTATATAGTTATGCGTTTCAGTTAAGTTTTTATTGTCATTTTAAATAAACTCTGCAAACCACTATATCAGATACGCTTGTAGATACGTTTTACAATGACATCAAAGGAACACAACAGAAAACACATTTTGATTTTTTTTGACAATAATAATCTGTCATACCTGGAAAGTATTGCTGGTAGAATAAATTCTACATTGGGGATTCAGCTTTGAGTCCTCTATCTCACCATGCTGCGTCACTTTGAGCTCACTCAATAACTTATCTCTGTAGCAGAAATAAAAAAAAAAATTGAGGTATTGGAAGTGTCATAATTCAGGAAGAGTAGAGAGATCAACTTTTCCAGTGATGCTGAAAAATTCAACTTAATTTTACCTATATTTTATTGTGAGGTCTGAAAATATACTTCTTGCAGCTTACTTTTCTATCTGAAAAAAATCTAAAATTAAAATAATTTAGGATTCCTCAGACAACCAATACGTTTTTTACATCATTCTTCTATCTCTTCTACTTTGACCTCATTTATCTACATTATAGTGAAGAAATTTTCAGTCATGAGTATATGTAATCTATCCCAATGTTCTACACTGTTGATAAATTTCTGGTCAAGGACACTGGTTTACATTCCTCCAACTAGTTTTTGGAATGTCATTTGACTACATCTTGATTTCTATCCATTCAAAATTATTAATCTATCATTACTATTAAAATTCTCCATTTGGTGTTCATGTCACCTTCATTAAAACTGTTTCCAATTCTCCATACCTTTACTCATTTATAACCAGAATAGTTTTAACACTATGTTCAATTTGTTAGTGATTACATGTGTTTTGATTAATATATCTCAGTGACGACAAATTTCTTCTTTATTGTTTCTTTCTTTCCAAATGAAAAATTTTAGAAATATTTAATCTCATTTTCAAATTTCAATAATTTTAATTTTAGGAAGTTTCACTCTCTTATGAGAACAGCACTTTGATCTCAAAGTAAACTATACTTTGATTCTAAGAATTTATACACTATCAATCAAGGTCATCACAAGTGGCTTTGTTATTACAACATCCACACTCAATATTAGAATAAACCTTTCCTTCTTCTTCAATATTAGCCTGAACATATAAGCCACCACCATATTTTATCAAAATTTTGCTACCATAATTAGTGTTCTATCCTTTGACTTGGTGGTGGATCATTTAAAATGGCCATCATGTAACTACTATAAGTGGAGGAAAATAATATCTCATTGTGATTTTGATTAGTATTTCTCTGGCTCCTAAAGATGCTGAGCAATTTGTCATAGGCTTAGCAATTAGTATAAGAAAATTCTACTCATTTCATTTAAAAATTACTGTCCATCTGTTATGAAATCTTGAAAGTTTTTATATATTTTATATAGTAAACTTCTGTGAAATATTTCACTTGGTGAAGGAGAAGGAAAAGGCTAAGGAATACTCTACTGCTTGTGAAGTTTTGTTTAGGATATTGGGTCCACTGGATTAAGCATGAAGCTAGTGTCTTCTGGGGTGAAATAGAATCTAGCACAGGGCATACATCTGTCTATTTGATTCAGGAATAGGCCCAGAGTCTTTGTGCCTGGAAGCTAGTGTGGAGCTTTGCTCCATTGGGTTTTTATCCGACACTAGGATGAGTTTATAGAGGGAGTATGTGGAGACAGACCAGAAACCTTGGCCCACAGGATCACTCAAAGAACCTGGAACAATGGAACTAAGTCAAGTTGTTCACATGGCATGACAAGAAGCTGAGACCACGACGAAGGGTCGCATTCCGGTTATCCTTCGAGGTCATCTTCCAGTGATCTGCTCCTCTATTTTAGGTCCACCTCTTAACAACAAGGAAATCAATGAATTGACCCCCATGGTTGAATCATCAACATGAGGTTTTGGGGTTGGGAGATTTCAGATCCAAACCATTAAAAAGTGCTATTAGGAGATGAGGTTTATTTGGAGGAAGTGGGCCCATGGTGCATGATCTTAGGGAACTACATTGGCTCTTGCTCCCTTCCTCTCTGGCTCTTTTCAACCTGCCCTGCTTTCCTGGAGCCACCCACACAGCAGCTTTCTTCTGATAATCTATCATGGTGACTTTGTTTTGGGGCCAGCTATTTAATTGAAGAAAATCTCTTGAACACGTAACCAAAATAAACCTCTTCTTTGAGTTGGGAATTCCAGGTATTTTGTCCCAGTGATGAATGTTCACTAATAAATGATATGATTAAATAAAGTAAGAGACATTATTTCTGGTTTTCTCTAAGATCTTTTTAATATGTTTTATTTTAGTAATCATTGGTGAAAATGACATACTCTCCGTGATGCACGATGTTGGGGAAGACTAAAACTATGTTCAGAAAGGGTAAAGTGAAATGTAAAGAGAATATTGTGTGCTCTAAAGGAGTGCAGTGATTGTCTTTTTACAATGTTGAATTTCTATCAACTCATTGCATAATTGGCTGTAGAAACTATGCAGTTTGGGAAATTGGAAACAAAAAACACCTTAGAGCCATTTCATACAAGGCTTTTATTAAAGGTGAACCATATGGTACTGCAGGAGAAGGAAAACACAGAAGCGCGGGGGATTTGTGCGAGATAGAAACACAGCATCCTCAAGTATTTTACTGGGGAAACAGAATGCGTTTCATCTGGAACAGTACCCACCAAGATACATTTGAGAATGAGACATGTTCTCCTAAGAACTTTCACTAGAATTTTCCATGGGTGCTTTTACATATCTCAGGTCAAGTAGCTAAGTCAGGCTGTCAAACAAATTACAGCAGAAAAAAGCTATCATAAGGAAGAAAGAAAAAAAGAAATAGAAGGAAAGAAAAATGTTCCTGAGTCACCTAGTGTTTCAACTTTAAGCATCATATCAAGATTCATTAGGCTACTCAGCCTTCTCTTATAGAGTAGGCACCAGACCCAGTCATTGTTGTATTTGAGCATAAAACTTTGTTTTTTTTCAGTCAGCTACTAAAAAATTCCATCTTGCTTACTGCCATAAAGTAGATACTTGGTAAATATTTGTTACCTGCTTGTAGTAGTGTCATGCCCCACCAAGCAGAAACCATATCCTCAGTAGATGAAATACAGGCTTTGGGGTCAAATATATATATTCAGATATTTAAAATTTTATGTATATAATATATATATATATATATATATATATATATATATATATATATATATATTCTGAATTAAAATAAAGAAGAAACAAGTCATGGTCAAATAATATAGGATTGTGCATTACTACTTACCTTTAAGATGAAGAATACTAATCTATTTATTCATCACTTCATAAAGTCAATGAAAAAAATATTTGTTGATGGTCAACTATATGTTGTGTAATATATCATCCACCTCTAATATTTAAAACAGACATTTATCTAGGATGCTTAGCCATATCGAAAATTGTTATGCATCAAGATATGACCATTTTATAATTCAGATTTCTTAAAACAATTTTGTATTAACTCATTAAACCAATTTATTACATCCAGAATATTTTGTTTTTTGATTCTAGAAACATGAGACAAATCCCAGGAGAGGGATGTCAGCCACTGGGAAATAGACTGTAAGGAATTTTAATGGCCATGCAGATATAGCTAAGGATCATGGAAAAGCATTATTCTTCTGCCTTAGCTATGATTTAATTTGCTCAACCCAAGATGAAATGATGAATACTATCTATTTTCATAGATGATTTTTAGCCAACTATTAAGAGAATGTATAGTATAACCTGATATAATACACATGAACTAACCAACATGCAAAGCTGATGAGAAGAACCACGCGTGAAGGATGGTGGCCAATACAATATTCAAGTTTTCAACTAAGTAAATATTATATTCAATTATCATCAATTACAAACCAATATTATATGAGATTTCTGTTGTTTCTAAGGATAATACATGAAAATATTTGATTTAAAAATCAAAGTGCAAAATCATTTTGCTTTAACATGTTATTTTTTCCATCAAAGCATGTATTCTCAAGCATTTGTTTCTATATAATGATATGACTTCTGATTTATAAAATGAATATATATATATATATATATATATATATATATATATATATACTCATTTTATTTTTCTTAGGTTGAAAAATACCTTTTAACCATTAGTTGTGGACCCTCTGTTATTGCTACTCTTTAGGGCATCTTGAATTATTTGTTATTGTAACTCATAGAAATTAACATCAAGTCAAAGTTTTCAACTACTCAGAGATTTGTTTTGCAGGAGGAAGTATAACCTAAATATTAGAATATCCTGAAACAGTAAAACCCTATGAGTTTTCTAATAATGTTATTGGTAGAACCAGAAATGTAATTTCTAATGTATCGCTGACTTAAACTAAATATCTTCACTAATCTAGTGCATATAAAAAAAAATCTCTTTTTGTAGTTCCATCCTCCAACAGATGCCTGTATCTCTCACAGAGTCATTTTTTTTGGTTTGCATTTCTATCCTCCCAAATACATATTTCTTCATAGAGGTAGGTAATAAAAATAAGAATTGAGATTGCCCTATGTTTTTCAGAAGACTACATTTTTATTTTTATGACATGCAGAGTTTTTAACTATGCGGCTTTTGCTCTCCTTGCCAATTTTTTCCCAAGCCACACATGCCCGTTGTTCCTCATCTGCTGCTGTTTCTTACCGAAACCCTGCAGATTGCATGGCTTCTTTTCCAGCTCAAATTGGATCATTTGAGTCAGAAAGAAATTTTAAAATTCATTGACTTTTTCGTCAACTTCTTTATGCCTCACGCCTACACAATTTTATATTTTTTCAAACAATCCTATTTTTATTTTAAATTTAAATGCGTTCATGTCTTCATTTTGATTTTGAATATTCTCAAAATAAAAAGCAAATTCTCTTTTTAACAATACATTATAGTCGAAAGTTCTGTAGGTCAGAGGCTTTGAGATTTTAATTACTGTTTGATATAGATCATTAAACAGTGATTTATGAAAAATTCATTAAGATATGTTTTAATGCTATTTGAAAAATACCAAATTAGTATTACTTTGCATATATTTGAGTGTAGTTCAAGTTAAATATATACTCTGAAAAAGAATAAACTAGAAAAGTATCAACCTTTTAATATACTTTAAGTATTTGATGATCATTTCTAATGCAATGCAAATATTTAATTTGTCTGAAAAGTTAATTGTTTACGATCATCTTTCTTTAGTTATGGCACCTCTCAGTGGCATTTTAAACTTCAAAGAATCTATGGCCATTTTCCATGTGGTTAATATAAGCTATCACTCAGCTTCAGTAACTTAATAACTGAACTCCATTAAGGGATCCAGTATCTGTATGCTCTCTCATTTCTTTATAAAAAGCATGTGGTTAGTTAATATGATCAATAATGTTTGAAATTATAATATGTACAAATAATATCAGAGCATGTGTTTAACCTTTGCTCTTAGTCCCCAACAGCAGAAACGTGTGACTTAGAGATATGTCTAAGTAATTGAATATCTGGTAATACTAATACAAAGGCTCCTTTGACAACATTTATGGGAATTTACAAAAAGAATCAGTAATTACATTCAAAATAAAGTATTTACCTATTCATAACTTTTTTGTTTGTTTGTTTGAGACAGGATCTAACTCTGCAGTCCAGCTCACCCTGAACTCACTATGTAGCCCAAGCTAGCCTTGGACTCAGAGCAATACTCCTTCCTCAGTCTCCTGAGTGCTGGGATTACAGGTGTGGCTCTATGTGGTGTTGGGGAACTGAAATCGGGGCCTCGTGCTTTCTTGGCAAGCACTTTAACCACTGTGCCATTAATGCAGCCCTCAAAAGCATTTTTACTTGGTTGCTTATTTGTAAACAAAGACATTGAGAGATTTTGAGCAGACTGAGAAAAATCGTTGAGGAAGAAGAAAGGGAAGAGATATGTTTCTTCTGTAAGTTATTATATTGACATAGTTTTCATATTTTATGCTAGTATTACATGAAAAAATTATTTGTGATAAAATAGTGACTAGATACTGTTCATGACTTAAATAAATTCACAAGCAAAGTTTCAAGATAATATACTCATTATAGACATAGATTTTAGAACCAGCTTTAGGATCAACTTTATTTAGTGACATGAATCACCTATGGTTTAGTTAAAAACTTCTAAAACTATTTTTTAAAAAGTCAAGGTAAATACAGCCATTACGGTAACAAAATGGGTTACAAATCTAATATTTTGAGGATGCATCATAGGCCCTATGCGATTACTAAACTATTTAACTGAGCTATTTCTTCGCACACACATTTTTACGATTAAAGAAATTATCACCTAATAAATTCTGCTTTTTTGCATAAAACAACCATAAATAGCATGTTTATACAAATGACATGCAACATGCAAAGGTTTGCAGAGAACTTTTCTAATATTTAAACATTAATGAAGATACACTTTGGTGTTTGTAAAAAAAATACATCCTAGTGATGTTTGCCAATCCCAATGGACATAGATAATAAAAATGAATAAATGATATATCATTCATAAACTATATGAAAATTCTCCACACTTTGATTTTCTAGAAGCTCTGAGAAAAGAATGGCAGTAGCTGTAAATTAGAGATCTCATTAAATTCCTGCTACGCCTTAATGTATTCCAGAGTTTAAAGATGTCATACACAATTAGAGAATTATAATATATTGTGGCTTAATTTCTTGTAGTTATTTTACCTTTAAGCTTTGTCAAATCTTATTATTCTTGTAATGTTTATCCAAATTTTTAACTAATTTATATTGTTTCCAAATGTATCATCTAAAATTATTTAAGCCTCTGTCTTTAGCAATATCATTTAAGTCTTGAAATTCTGTAGATGCAGGCATACATACATGGCTGAAAAAGTGAGGAGTCTGCTTGGATCGTCTCAGATTCCTGGTCACTGCGTTGTCATACTCAGTCCCCAGGGTTCCTGTGCCTCCTTTATTTTGTTCCCAGCAGCCTCCTGTAAATTGAAGTGTTCCTGTTCTCATCTGCTCAGTCCTTTACTGTCACAACAATCCCATTTTGTATTGGAAATTGGTCTTCTCTAAGGCTTAAATATTGTTTTATGTTCTTTATGGTTTCTTTATTTTAAATGAAAACTAAGATTTATGATGCCCTGGAGAGACCACTGGGTTTCAGTCCTTCAAAGAAAAATGTTACATTAAAGACAGTGTTGATAACCCTTGCAGTGGATCAGAGCAGTTTATGAAATATTAACTCCACTAGAAAGAGAAATAACAGCATGCTCAGTTACGGAACTGACAATTATTGTATATAGTAATGTGATACTACAAATATTCACATCCATCCATAAATTACTCTTTTTCTATCATGGCGTTAATCAGTAATATTTCTCCAGAATTAACTACTTCTCTCACATCGGTTTGTAAAGTGGTCACTACTTTTGCTCTCCAGAAATTGATGAATAACCTCAAGGAAATTCATCTGTTGTCATATAGGAGAAGACTCTTTTAGAATAAATGGGCAACATTAACAAATTCCACAGGATATCATATAAATTGTATTTTCTTCCAAAGCAAAAACTATTATTTCTAAAGTGGATCTTCAAAGGATTATTTTTTCTGTCATTCTCCTGACCTGCTACTACTCTAGCTCAAGAAAGAGCCAATACTTAGTCCATCTATCTATGGTCGGTCAACACAAGAAATGTTGTTGTTTTAAACAATAGATATATTCTACTTTTGTTTTCTTCTCTAATGACTTAAACACACAGTGTTAAAGTCCGGCAGCGTCAGTTTTGCAATGCCATGGTGTAGCATGAAATCATTTTGAGATATCCACATTTTCCTCCCAAGCATGCGCAATTCCTCTACTTCATGCTATTCTGTGCAGTCTTTTCTCATTTCTGTTTCTTATTTTAAATCAGAATCATTATAGTTAATCAAACTCTTCCTGTTCAGAGCTTTACATCCTGAACCTCTTTGTTGCTACTTTCGTACTAGTGGTTGCCTATCAAAAGCAATATCTATTCTATTCGTGCTATTTAGCCTTTATTTTTGGGAGCTGTTTACTGCTATATTTCCATGGGAAAAAAGTATTAACTACTGTATTCCAAAATAGAAAAGGTGAATTATTCGTGAACAACTGAGTTTCCATTATTTCCTTTTCGTGATTAGAAGGGAGATACTGATCTCAGCTGGGCTTTCCTGATCCTAAAAGAGACTGTAATGAAAGGTCCTAAGAAAAGTTTCCTTAATTTTATTGCATAGAGGGAAACACCTGCTTCTTCTCTGGGTACCGTTGTGATTCTAAATAGTGCTTAGAATTACTGAAGCCATATTATGACTATCCGAGAAGGCAGAAAAGGTGAAAATAACATGCTGAGATAATAGAGTAGGCATATTATTTCCTTGAAAAATTACTGAATTAAGCAAGCCATAAACTATTCCTCTTTCCTGTTTGTTTATTACGTTAGTTAACCTGTATGTATATATATCATTGCGAAACATTGTAAATCGTTCTGCTGGCATTGAGTTTAAACTTTTTAGGTACAGAATCAGAAAAACTGGCTTAGGGTCAACATCTACACAATATCAAAGCCACATTGTAGGAGTAATGCTCTCCGTTACAGGTCAGCAATCTATCAGCAGTAGAACAGAACACCAGCACCTACAGTTATTTACGTTTTTATATGTATGTGCGCTTACACACACACACACACACACACACACACACACACTCTCACATGCACATATTCTGATCCATATTTTAAAGACATTGCCTGTGACATAAGTTCAAAACAATAGTCTCAAAACAAAATATATTTCAATGCCATTGACATCAAATAGAAAGCAACAGAAATAATGAAAGAAAGAATAAATACCAGGTTATGGTCAGAGAATGTTATTGGCTGACATATTGGCATATCATTGCCTGTGTTATGATGTTGGTATCACACAGCTGAAGTAGAAGTAGAAGATGATGTAATGAACAGTAATTCAAGGTGCACAGTGACTAAGTTATTATGTATCCAGCTATGCTTTTTAGATGACATGTGTACACAGAACTCTGAAGAATCATGTGGCACAGCTGACATTTATGAAAAAGAGAATGATTTCAGTTATTCATTTAAAAGTTTTTATTGAGCATAAATTACATTCTGAATGTTTTGCTGGATATTTGTGCCGAAGGAAAAGAACCAGAAAAGAAACACAAGCTTGTATTTTGTAAAGTTCAGATTGTAACAAAGAGATAGTGGCATAAATTGAAAGATCATATAATATTCAGGTAAATAAATATATTTTAAAAGTAGTACTATGTAAAATTATCTGATATTAGCTAAAGTGTCAAGAATTTTTTTCTTCTTCCTTTTATTTTCTTTTTTGAGTCATGGTCTTGCTTTGCAGCCCAGGTTGTCCTGAACTCACTATGAAGTCGAGACTGAGTTAGAACTTAGGCAATCCTTCTTCCTCAACCTTTTGAATACCGAAATTATAGGCATGAGCAACCACACCCAGTTCATGTGGTCTTGGGGAATTGAACTCATGGTCTTGCGTTTAGTAGGAAAGTGCTTTAACCCCTGAGTTATGTCCTCAGCCTCAAGGAAAATTTTCTAAAGAGGATGAACAGTTCATGTGGAACTCAATAATGAAAAGTTAAATAAGGAATAAGGCAAGAAAATTTTTTCAAATTGACCAGAGAATTCTTAACAATAGGAAATCAGAACAGAAAGGTATCTGTGAGAATGTAATATAATGAATGAAACTAAATCTACCATGTTTGGAACTTAAGGAGATAAAGAAGAAAAAAGCACATGAAAATTGTTGTGTAAGAGAGACAGGAAACAGAGGTTGATCATATCAGGTGATAAAAACTGTGCGAAAGATTTCACTTCAGATTAATACAATGTGAAAATGATTAAAGTGACTTTACTAGTTAGGGTGCTCTAGAGGAATAGAATTAATAGAAAATGCATGCTTAATTATGCAAAGGGCTGGGTAGGCTTATAGGGTCAGAGGCGGGGAGTCCGCAACGATCATGTGCCTGCTAAAGAGTCTGAGGATCCAGTTACTGCTCAGGCCAACAAGACTGAAGCCACAGATCATTAGCACTTAAGGATACAGTGCCAACCGTAACTGAAGGCTTGGGAGATCACTTTAGACTCTCCAGTGCAAGACAACATTGCCAAGCTGAAGAAACTAGAAAGCAATTCAAAACCAATAGCAAAAAATAAAGATCTTCAAAACTAGATTTTGTTTCTTTTTCATTCTATCCACGCCACTGTGGTACCGCTCACTTCTGTGTGAGATCTGCCTCCCTCAGTTTTCTGGCCTGCATGTCACTCATCCACAGTTAAAAAATGAATGTGCTTTACTGTGTAATCGAGTGCTTCTTCATCTATTCAAGTATTAATGATCATCGTGATTTAAGCAAAAACTAAGCATAATACTTAATTTTAAAACATTAAGTTATTGCTTTAGTAACTCCCATAGCAATATCAGATTGGATAGGAAATTACCACGGAGCAAGCATTGAGGCATATGTATATTATTATCATCATCATCATCTGCAAACTGGTAGTGATATAAAACTCAAATAAATACAGCTCAAAACTTCAGAATTTTATTTCTCTTTTATAGAAAGAGAATAAATAATTTGATTTTCAGGTATGATTTTCCTGTACATTCTGCCTGAGCTTTTTACTAGGTAGACTAAACATAACTGTCAAAGATTGTTTTGTCAGATCCAATTATAATCAGAAATCAAGCCAGTATGAAAAAGCAAAGGAGAATGGAGGAATGGAGTAGGCTCTTTATGAATACCACTCGTGGATGATGGGTACCAGTTTTTCTTACACCTGTTGGCAAAAATTTATTCGCTTAGCTGAAGTAGATTCAAGCAAACCTAAAACGTAGCCTTATTTTTTGCCCAGAAAACATTTGAAAATACCACACTAACTGTTGAGGAGGAAGGACTAATTAGGACAACTACTTATTTTAACATGGGGAGACCCCAAACAATGAATTGTTTTGTTAATGGGGTATGGGAAGATTAGTGGTCTTTATAATGTTTTACTAAAGTTCTCATGATGATTAATGAACACCATCTTCTTATATCCAAAGCAACAGATTTACCATATTATTTCATAAAATTAAAATTGTATTTAACATATAACAAGCACTGAATATATCTGAAAAATGAATGCTTTTTTCTAAACTCATTAGACATCTTAGAGAAGGATAGAAATCATGTAACTACATATGCCAAGGAGCAATTTTTGATAAATCAAATAATCTGTATTTGCTATATTATATTATAGTTCCCTATATCAGCATATACAATAGAAATGTATTTTGGAATTTTGCATTTTTGTTTTAAAAATCATAGAAAGATCCATTACAAAATATTCTCAGCATACTTATATGAAAATTGAAGAATAAGTAACACAAAGAGGAGAAAATAAAAAATACAATAAAGTAAACATAATAGCAGAGCTTTAACATTTGAGTAATTATCTTAAATCTAATTGATCTGAATGTGCAAGTCAAAAGACAGAGATTAATTTTTTTTTAATGAATGAGCTCTTTGGTACTCATAAGAAACATTAGATTCAGTTACACAGTAAAGTTAGGAATCTTAATAACAAGCTGAAATTTATTAGCATTTGATGAAAAATGAAGGTAAAGAAATTCACTGAAAAATCATATGACAGGACATGAGGAAAAATCATGAGAAAGACAATATGATAAATACAAAGCATAAATTGATAAATTTGAAAAAATGGCATAGACAACAACACTACAGCTTGGGGCTTGCATTCTATCACTTTGCACTTAACAAAACCATCTGAAAAAATGTTACCAAATATTTCAATTATATAGAATATGGATATAGATATAGATCTATATATCTATATCTATATTATATAGAATATCCTTTCTGAAAGGATTTCGAGGCATACTAAAAATTTTATAAATCGAGACAATATTCATCTGAAGGAGAAGAAAATACTACATTTAAAAATATGTGAAATGTAGTTAAGTAGTATTGAGAAGGAAATTTCTAGCATTAAATGCTTACATTAGACATGGGAAGGTCAGTAATTTAAGTTCCCAGTTAAGAATCTTGATAAAAGACCACAAAATCTCATGTCACAGAAAAGGAAAAAAATATGGTTAGAGAGGGAATCAATAAAAATGAATATCATAAATAGAAAATGCAACAAAAATTTTGTTCTCCTTTCCCATGGGGGAAAAACATAAAACCTGCAAATCTTTTGGAATCCTGACAAAAAGAAAAAGTGAGTAGGCACAAGTCACCAATGCTGAAAATAAAGTGGAGGGGCATTTATTTTGCAAAGCTATCAAATTAGTAATAAAGATATCATACTCACATTTGTTCAGAGAAATAAAAGTTAGGTCTACATATGGTTGGTGGCTTTAATGATAACAGTACACTGTGGGAAAATTTTGATGATTAATGACCAAGTGAAAAATAGTAAGGGCTGGAGGAATGAATGGCCCAGTTGTTAAGGTGCTTAGTTAACAAGCACAAAGCCCTGAGTTCAATTCCCCAGCACCACGTAAAAGCTGGGCATGGTGGCACATGCCCGTAACCCCAGCACTTGTGGAGTGCTGAGGCAGGAGAGTTGCTGTGAGACCAAGGCTAGCCTGGGCTACATTGAATTCAGGACCAGCCTCATCTACAGAGGGAGACCTTGTCTCAAAATAAAAAAGGTAAAATGTTGTAAGTCTACAATATGTAATAACTATACAGTCTTGAAGAGGATCAAATTACTGACACACTCCCAACAACTCCCTTGAACCTTAAAGTTAAAGCCAATCTCAAGAATTTATATCTAATATGTTCCCGCTTACATACATACTTTTGAGAGAGAAAACTTTACACAGAGAGAAATAATTGCTAGTTGATAAAGGTTAGGGTATGGAAGTGGGAGTAGGTGCTTTGAGAGAAATGAGTTTAACTTCAAGGGTTTTTAAAGGGAGAAAACTTCATAATTGTTTCCTGCTTTGAATGTGGTACTGAATCCAGAGACCAAATTTCAGAGAACTGTACATATATACATATATAAAAATGACTGTAAGTAAAACTAGAGAATTTTGACTAATAATCTTGTAGCTAGTTCAATATCTTTGAGATTGCATCATGCAGTCCCCAAAATGTTAACATTAAGGAAAGGGTCAAGTGTATATGAGATTTCTCTGTATTATTTCTTATAAGTCCTTGAGTTTCTACCAAGAATTTAATAATAGAAAATAATGATCTAGATGATGATGGGTTGTACATTCTTCAAGAAATTATTGACTTTTAAATGCTTTTGCCTGGTTGGTTGTTTTGTTTCTGGCAAATGCCTTTCTCCTTTCCTTAGCTTGCACTTCTTACCAGCCTAGGGTATTTCACCTTCAGTGCAGAAGCAATTTTCTGCAAGTTGTAGGAATTCTTTAAAAAATGGACAAGTTCTATTGTAAATGATCCTAATTGTGCCCTGCTGCATGCCCCTTTTGTGGCTACAGATAGTGGGCTACATCCCTTTAGATACTCCTTACTTTTAAGGAAAAAAAAAATTCTATTGTCAACCTAGTGGTTTTTGTCTCTAAATTTAAAACAGTGGACAAAGAAGACAAAGGAGCTCGGCTTGTTGATAATTTACTTAGATTGCTTAGAAATCATTTATATAATAAAAAATAAATGGTTTATTGTAAAACCATTATGATTTGATTATTTATATATGCACATATAACAAATTAAAGCCACGTATAAGTGTAAGACTATAGATGAGATTTTTTGCTGTGTTAATTATATAATTTTAGGGAAACCACGTTGCAAAAGTTAAGAGTAAAGTAATACAGACTCTTATGGGGAGATAATGTTAGTGCTTAAGAGAACAACAAAGGTGGCAATTGCAATGTGTGCCACTTTATTAACAACTTACTTTAGCAGCATCATTGCAAGAATTTTAAGAGGCTTTATTGCCTTTATTCCTCCAAACAATCACATGATAAAAAATGACTTTATAGAGTTTACAGAAGACGAATCTGAGACTGAGCCATACCGTTTGCTGAGGTGCAAATGGAAATCGGTGGACATAGAACCGCTTTTGTGGTTTGTATGGCTCCAAACTCTACATAATTCTTATTAGTTCTAATTTCCCTATGATTACTTGATAGCATTAAAAGATTTGACATTGTTGGCAGTTATAATGAATAACGAACGTGATTAACATTATTGATTCTTTTTTAGTTTTTGAAATTTCATCTTTCATGAAAGACATTTTTTTCTTTAAATCTTATGTTGCAGCCAGGCTATTTAGGGGTCCTCTGGGTTAGCAAAAGATGCAAGACTGACTGATTTCACATAGAATTAACACTGGAGAAAATGTGGATAATGTCACCTGTTAAATATCTCCTACAAGGATAGCTTACTATTTGTGATATACAAAAATGTTTACAGGGAAAACATGCACACACATATTAGAGGTTACAAACATTATAATTATTGTAATACTATCCAGATATTTTTAAAACAATCACCTTCAATCTTAAAGAACCTTTTGATATTCAAACTAAAAACTAAAACTCCAGAAGAGGCCATCAAACAAAAATATCTCCGTTTTAGAATAATTCTAATTTTATAGACTACATTTAAATAACGAAGAGCATTCAAGTTTCATAGTACACTTTTTTTTGTTTTTGTTTTTCTTTTCAGACAGGGTCTTGCTTTGTAGCCGAGGCTGGTCCTGAACTCACTATGTAGCCAAGGCTATCCTTGGAATCATGGCAGTCCTCCTGACTCAGCCTCTCAAGTGTTGGAATGAGGTGTGCACCGGCACACCCAGCTTTATGTGATGCTGAGGAATCAAAGTCATGGCTTTGCTCCTGCAAGACAAGTGCTGTAAGCGCTGTGCCATTTCTCCAGCCCTCTCATTCTATACTTTATTGTCAAATCATTAGTATTTTATTAGATATCTATTTAGTCAATTTGCTTTATGAGTGGAACCTTCTTCAATTACTTAAAAGAATAAAATAACTATAATTTGGTCCAATTAATTTATGTTTCTTTGCAAAAATATAGAAACTCATGTAGAAAATACATTCATATTTTAGTTTGAATATTAAAAGTTCAAGTGTATATACGAGTTCCATCCTTCTTACGATTCAGTTCATACCTTAGATCCATCAGGTGATCACCAGGTGAGCATATTTCTCTTTTTTGATTAGATTTTTCCTTATATCTTGCTGTATAGCCTTGATTGGAATACACTTCTTAGAGATGTCTAGATTTCAAAACAAATACCACTACATTTAGAGGCACTACAAAGTCAACAATGATCGATGTACCAAGTAGAATATACCTAGAATACTATTTTGTTTTAGGTGTCACATTGCCATAACACATATTAGAAAGAGTAGCCCAATAGTGTACTTTCAACAGTAAATCTACGTACATTTTTGAAAATAGAATCACATATGCAGAAACTACAAACCTGAAAAATTTGATGAGATAAGATTGCTCTTCTAACGAAGGTTTGTTCTTTAAAAACTGCTCAATTATGGTTCTGCAGTATAGTATGTCTATTTTTCTCTATAATGTTGTCTCTCATAAATCATATCAAGGAGATTATTATTCTAAATCAATTCTAAGCAATGCTGTGTCAGTTTCCATGCCAAATAAGCTGTAGCCTCTGCTTAGCCTGGTTCATTCTGTGTTCCTGTTAATCTTTTCTTCTTTATTCATTTGTGAAGACATTGTTGACAGCACACAATCCGTGTGTACTCTAAAGCAGCCTTACAATTTTTACAACTGTACTACTCAGAATTACAAATCCCATGGATTTTAAATAACATAGAGCTTGCCATTCTATTATACGAAGGCGTCAAATAGTCAGCCTGAATTTATTGTAAAATATCTCTATTAGAACCCTTGAACATATTTTGCTTTCATATTTAAACTGATCATAAAAACATAAAAATAGTACATATTAATGGTTTATCATGTCCTATTTTGATACATGTGTATGTTGCTTATTTCAATCAGGTTAATTGTATTTATCTCTTTAAACATTTATTATTTCTTTATTGTACACATTTCAAGGTCTTTCTAATGGGTTTTTAATATGTACAGAGCATTCTTATTATCTTCAGCCATCCTCAGGCAATAGCACAGCCTGACTTTTGGTATGTACTCCAAAGAAAGGGAAACAGTATGTCAAGCAGACAATTGAGTCACATATTCACAGCCAAGAAATGGAACCAGTTTAAGTGAATAAAGAAAATGTGATAAAGACACAACATACTACACAGTCATCAAGAAGGAACAGAACGTCTTATCAGTTGTAACATCACGGGTAGAACAAGATTATTATAGTAACTAAGCCAGGCACAGAAAGAAAAATACCATTGTGACGTCACTCACATGTGGGATAGAAGTGTGCTGAACTCCCGGAAGTTGAAAGCAGCATGTCTCAGGCCAGAGAGAGCAGCAGGGCAGGGGCGGACCAGTGAGGGCTGCACTGAAGTCAGGCAGTAGTAAGGGGTTGGACTTGTTTCACAGAACTGCTGCGTAAAGCTATGTTAACACTGGATCAATGTTAGGCTCATATCAAAATTAATGTCTTGGCGGTTTTCTTTACTGATATTTTAAGTTTAAAATGGAACTTCACTTTAAAATTTTAGATTTATCTATATTAGGCACAGAAAGAGGATTAAAACACATACACAAAATTTAAAAATACTGAAAAGACCAAGAGACATTATTCTCTCAAACTCACCCTACGTTCCACACACTTGTCCAGTCATCCCTATGATTTTTCCGGTCACTTCTGCAAGTCCTCTTTCATGAGAGTCTTTAAAAGTTGTGATTGAATTTCGATAAATGATGCTATCAAGTAAGAAACAGCACGACATGCCTTCATCTTCCTTACTCACCCAGTATTGCACCATGTGACTTCCAGCTCTCCCCCAAAGTCAAAATGGCCATGACGGACAAGCAGTTTGAAATGTCCAGGTCACAGGGTAACCATTAGAGCAAAACTAATGACACTCAAAAAAGAGAACTTCCAGAACTGTTTCAAAGTGTCAAGGACGATAGGATAATGTGATCAAAGAGTTGTGTGGAAGGGTAGCTTAAGCGGGGATTCAGGGCAATGTGTATTTTATTTTATTGTATTTTGTAATTTAAACCTTGGCTATGTTTTTCATAACTTTTCATATTCTTGTTATATTTCAGAACCCAAAGAGATCATTTCTGGAGGCTTCTTTTAATGAGTGAAAATGTAATGAGAAAAATGAGCAAATATGAGGAAAAAAACAAGTAGCTCTATGCTATTCCCTTGATATTTTTCCTTTACTTCTCAGTAATTACATTCACTGATTATTTTGAATTTTCATTTTATAGAGGTTGGCAAACCTACGGGTTCTATTATCTACAAGATTTAATTCCATGAAAAATGAAATGTCAGAATAAGAATGATATAAGTTAAATGTATGCCATTACTGCATTTTAATATAATTTAAGTTGGAAATGTAACTGTCAAAAATGATGAAGGAAACTTTAGAGTTACTGTACAGTGGGAGAAGAGGATATGAATAAAGCAACATATATGTAAAGACTGAAGAGAAAAATGAGAAAATTTTCACTAAAGCACAAGCATGAGAAGAGAGAAAGTTTGAAAATAATTTTTAAAAGTTAAAATGGTGACAAACTCAGCAAATGTTCTCTTAGCAGGAGTCCGAATTTAATTGTGGGTGATCCTGAACTATTGAATTAAACTTAGCTGCAATCTCTTAACCCACATCACTTATCTTCTTAATATGGTATATCAGGAGCTCTCGTCTTCCAAGTTACGCTTTGCTCATCTCAGCTGGCAGGAAAATTCTTCATAATGCTTCTATAAACTTCTTACAAATATTACTGCTACTTTCATTGTCGTTTGCCTAACATTAACTGTAAGATGCTTGACACATTTCAATTTTCTACTGTACAGATTAGGAAAACAATACAGGGTTTCTTCTAATATCAACTTTTGAAACCTATGCATAAAATATAGATGTTTCTTATCCCTATGTAAATTTCTAGACTTTTTAAAAATTGTGTTTGAGTAGAAAAATGAATATACTCTTTTTCTTGTATCTCTTTTACTTCTGTTTATTTTATTTTTCATCATATTCCACAATTATTATTTTATAATCTGTAACTAATTTGTTGTTCTAATAACAATTTAATTCTTTTAAGCATCCAATTTCTCTTTTCCATCTGTATGTCAAAGAAAAAGAGTAATGAGTTAATCTCTGACTCTACCCAACGAATCAAGAGGAAACTGATCTCTCAGGTGAGATGGCATTTTCTAGTAGCCTACCCAAATCCGGGACCACAAAATATCTTTCTTTCCCATTCATTAAGGCAGGAAAAAGGTGTCAATGTCAGAATATTATGCTGATGTTCAAGCCATGCTAAATTCTATCCAAATAACCCGAGAACTTGATAGATTCCAGCCGTCTTTCAACAAAGCCAGTGAATTTGCTATCATCCCAGGTGAAAATTCTTGTTTCCAAAGGGCCATTTACCTTCATATTTGGGTCCAAGAAAGAATAAATAACATCCACATAACAATTCCCTTCCTCAGGGCTTCTTGTTTCTATATACAGGGATCAAGAGAGATCCAGGCAAACACCGTTACATCTTTTCTTTGATTCACAACCCTGAAAATACACGCTTACCTTGAAACCACCAGGAACATTTGGCCTTTTATTTGTGTTCAATGTTACAGTAAGAAATTCCAGAAACTGAGTCATGCCCATCTCCGAGAATCTATTGTTTATAATCTTAGAACACTTTTATCTTCCTCCTTTCTATTCGTCTCCGACTTACAAATCTCTCCCAATATTTTCTTGTAGCTCCAAGGCTACCACATCACACAGCTTTCTGTGAACACTCCTCTCAACATTTTAATCTCTTATTAATTTGACTGTCTTCAAGCGTTGTGTCTTCCCTGAGTCAAATGGAAGCTCCTTTTTGCTTGCTTTTCAGTAAAACTTTTACAACTTTGGCCTTGAAATGAAAAGCCTATTCATTTATTTTGTAGTTATTTTCTTAGTTCTTCTGTCTTGCTGCTCTCTAAAATCTCATTGTCCTTACTTCCATTCTGTCATACTATTCCATTGAGTACTCAAATGTATAATTGTTGTGTATTTATCCTGGAGTTTTGTTCCTTGTTTCTGGATGGTCTCTCCTCCAGCTCAGCATCACACTTTTAAGATAATATGTGTGCTTTAGTTATTTCAAAATGCACATAAATGATCCTTTCAATAACCCAGCTATAGTCTCATGTATTCTTCCCTTCTCACAAACTTGACCTCCATCCTACCAGAGCTATGTTTCTGTGTGGTCATATCTAATAATAGTCACAATGCCTGAATTTATGCACCTCAGAAAAATTCACCAAACTCCTACCTATCTGTCAGGCACAGTGTGAATGACTGACCCAATGTAAAATGCATTTTGGATCATACGTTTTCATTTTTTTAATCACATCATATCTCTACAAATCTCATTTGTTCGGTAGGTATAATGATATGGACCAGATATTTTTTGAAATTGTAGGGACAGAAGAAAATAATAACAGTCTTATATATAATTCCAAGGCCTAAAAAATCCTGTGTTTTCTTAACTGTATCTTCTTACCCTATTAATTTTTGTTAAATATTCTCAACTTATAAATACATATTATGTTTTCAAAAGCCCAAAATTAGGACACAAATAGCTATCATTGTATTTAACTACTAAAATATTCTTCAGTTCTGAAAATATTATTTCATTTTTATCTCTTTTTTAATATTACTACAATGTCATGAAAAAATATTGCAATAAAATGAACACCATTAAATCAAATTATTTTCAACACCAGCCTAATATCAAACATCATCAGTAACTAGCACTAATAGCACTTGCATGCATTTCTCTATGCTATAAATTAATAACTACCTTACTCAACAACCAAAGTCTATTTCCCCCACTGTCCTATTCCAACTTGACAATGCCTCAGTACCACGGGGCCTCCGATCCCTTATTGCTACCATCTTTCATCTCCTTCAGGCCGTTTATATCCCTTCTTATTTTGTTATCCTTGCTTGAAAAGGCCACAGCCTGGACTGAATCACTCCTTCACCCGTGCTTCATGGCTGAACTCTTGCAACTGAGCATGAGAAAAGAAAAATGACCCAAACTGACTAATCTTACTATCAACTTGATTGCCACCCTCACAGGAGGGCCCTTACAGTCGTCCAGGAGTTGTAATATCTCACTTTCCTAATAACAAATATTGTGTGGTTTTCTTTCCGTCCCAAACCTAAACGTTGCTCTCCTAACCATACTTTCAGCTGTTTGTTTTTTGTTTCTAAAAACACAATAAAAATTTATTTAAAAAACGGAAGAAGAAAACAATACAGATTTCTAATTTTCAGCCAGTTCAGAAATCACACATATCTGCTGTTCTCCTCGTGGGTTTATATCATTACTGTGTGCTCCTATCTCAAGCTGCTTCTGCATGTGCACTATTATTTACTGAAGAATATTTGTCTATCAAATTTCCAATCTTTTGCATGAAATCCCTTTTCTTTTTTCTCTTACTTTTCCCTTTAGCCAACAAACATGTGATTATGTAATCATGCATCACTTCAGGATGAACATACGCGTCTGTGGTGATTTTGTCATTGCACAAGTGTTTTAAAATAGACTTAAGCAAACTGATAGGGTACACTCTCGCATTTATCTAGCCTTTGGGTTTATATATCTAAGCATAACTAACCATAGGAAAGTACAGTGTCAAAGGTAAGTCATGGTTCATCTCACAGGGACTGTTTCATGAATGGAGTTTATGTGGTCCAGTGAGTGGGGATTGAATGTCAAGGCCTAAGTCATTACTGTCCACTACTGTGAATCTTATAAATGTTGTTATGTGGCCCATGCTGGATTTATAAAGCGTTACTGTAAGTTTCTGTAGGGCCACCGTCATCAGTATGATCGTTGTCCATCTTAGCTGGAACATGTTTAGGAGCAATGACTTTCGTTAAGCTTTCACTTTCTGGAAGGAGTAGACTGTCTCTGGAATACCATCGCCTCTTCTTGGGGAAATATAGCTCTTCAGAAATATGTCCTTGGTGGTTTGCTTTGTTTATTCTTTGATGTTTTGCGTAGATTTAATGGTAAGAGATAATTCACCTTGCTTTTTGGTGTTGTGTAGCCCATATTTTCAACTTCAATTAATGAAAATCTTGCAGTATTGGAATGCATGGTTTTAATCAATGAAAATCTTGCAATATGGGGGATCTAGGATTTCAAATCATAGAGAAAGTTCTTGAGGCTTACAAAACCTTCTGCTAACCTTTTCATTGTGAATATTTTTGGAGCCCACTTTGTTTTTATCTTCTGCAGTTTTTTCTTGTCATTTATTTGGGTAATAGTCTGCTAGAAAACAGCAACTTTACCCCCATTATAATCTTCTTAGATCAATGTCATGTATGCCGTGTATGCCATTCTTTTTTACATAAAGCACTTTCGTGTGATGCATAGTGGTACCTCTATATTGAAATGTTACTTGACTCTATTTTTCCTTTTGCATAATAATCAATTTCTTCACTCTAAAATACTAAATTCTACAAAGTTTCTGTAATTATAAATTAATAGTTCTCTGCTTTTACTTTCCATAAAATATCAAATCCATTCAAAATTTTACCTTTAAAGTTTCAGTAATATCATTTTCCCTGAGTCACTAATGTTTGACTTTGAAGACTTTAGATTATTGCTTAATTCTCATCTTATTTAACTAGTGTCATTTCATTGAAGATTTTATTGTTGTTTCATCCTATTATCTGCAAAGTTGGAAAACAGTAGCTTACTGTTTCTAATTGAGTGGAATAATTTTTGGTACTCTGTGGGGTAAGAGCTATATAGAGAAATGCACATTGAGGCCTAACATGGACCAGGAAGATGAAACTTCTCAAAGAGGTCATAAAAAGGCAATTTTTAGGCAAATGCTCTAAAAAAAAACTAGTGTTTTGTTTTGCTGAAGTATGTAGGTCTGTATAAAATGACAACAATGGTATTAATAGCAGTAGTAAAAACCTGTTGAGTTCTTGCTTATACATTGTTAAAATTTCATATATGTTAGTTTTTATGCAACTTTAAACAAGGTAATATTATTATTGTTATTTTTAAAGGCATAAATTGATTCCACTTATAAAACACTTAGTAATTTCAGGAGGTTTTTTTTCACTTTAATCATAAACTCAAAAAACTAGCTTGTGCAGTTACCTTAACTGGATATATAAGGCTTATTTATACTAATTCTAGTGAAGGAAGCCTGTGGTAATATGGAGTATGAAAAAATAATCAAAAACAGTCTAAAATTCAGTCACATATATCAGTGCCTAGACAATGGTTGAATGTACTTATGTTAAATATGCTCACCAGAATTTCATTTAATCCTCTTAATATTTTCAGTGGAAGGCTTATTGTACAAAAGTCAGTCACCAGATATTCACCATGAGTCATATACTCATGTTCATACAACTAGACACCCTTTGATCTGGATGACAAAGCAGTATTTTATTCAGATCCATCAGTCTTCTAATTAAACATCTAATTCTGGATAAAAAGAAAATTTAAGAATATTTGTGAAGGAATATATTTATCCTATCTTGCTTCCCAAAACGTCTTATTAACTGAGTTAGGAAAAGTTCATTTAATCTGTAATAAGTATGATGCTTACAACTGGCAAACCAATCTCACTACATGGGGTGGGAGGAATGGCACAGCAGTTAAAGTGCTTGCCTTGCAAGTGCAAGGTCCTGAGTTTGATTCCCCAGCACCACATAAAGCTGAGCATGGTGTCTTATGCCTGTAATACCAGCAATTGGGAGGCTGAGGGAGGAGTATTGCCATGAGTTCAAGGTCACCCTGACACACAAAGCGAGAACTCGCTATCTCAAATAAATGAAAGAAAGAAAGAAAGAAAGAAAGAAAAGAAAAGAAAAAAGAAATCACTACATATATGTGTGTATGTGTGTTTACATATGTGTATATTTCCCCATATGTCTCAAAAAAGAAATCTCACTATATGTGCATGTGTGTGTGTTTATTTATATATCCACATGTAATAAAACTCCTCTATGCATTTGTATATCTGTCTATATAGCTGCATTTGTCAGCATTTTAGTTGCTAAGAAAAGCAAAATGCCGGTCCTAAAGAAATGGTTATCACTTGTCCTTTGATTTCTGTCCCTGATTGTTTACCTCCAACCAGGGAACATCACAGTGAAGGTGGCAGTGGCTGGAGAACAGCACAAGCGGAGACAGCCAGTCAGAGCT
This sequence comes from Ctenodactylus gundi, assembly GCA_004027205.1. Classification (NCBI taxonomy): domain Eukaryota; kingdom Metazoa; phylum Chordata; class Mammalia; order Rodentia; family Ctenodactylidae; genus Ctenodactylus; species Ctenodactylus gundi. Next base: position 55,001 of record PVKB01002142.1, read on the forward strand.
ATGCCAACCAAAGGCGTGCTCCGGAGACCTCATCACTTCTCCGGGGGTTGTAATCCAGTCAGTTTGACAACTAAGATTTCCTGACAGGATAGTATAAAATCATTATTATATGTTTATGTATTATAAATAGTATCTAACTATATCAATCTAAACATACATATGTATTTTGCTACATATATTTGCAATTCATAAGGTAATATAAGAGTTAAAATTAAAAAGAGGAAGACTTGTTTTGTGTGAATAAACACATCCGTAAAATAAAGATGTCTTAGCAGTTACTAACTCCTGTGGATACTAATTTCATCTTAGCCACATAAGATAAGTGTTTAGTAGGAAAGAGACACTTTTGTAGAAAAATAAAATACTCACATATTGAACTGGAACAGAAAATATCTCTTAAAAATGCATTATGCTTTCCTACCTGTCAATTGCTACTGTTGAGAATAAATCAATGACTTTTTACTCCTGGATATAAAAATTTAAAAGTCTCAGTTGATGGTGCTGAGACCACAGTCACCTTCCTGCTATGATGTCATTCTTGTCATTGAACATAACAGAAACCAAAAGGTGCAAGTAAAGGGTATGGCTGCCATGTTTATTAAAGCAAAATATGTAGCTCACTTCAACCTTCAAAGACACAGCAATAATGAAAGCAGAATGGCCAAGGAAAGCTTGGAATTGGGACAAATATGTTACAAAACATAAAAATTGAGATGAGGATTTTTTGGTATTTTGGGTCAACTTTCTTTGAGAATCCTGCCTTGCTCGTTTTGGAAGGGGGTGGCAAATGTTTGGTTATGTCCTTGAAAGGGGCCTTAAGTGGTCCTCCAAGGAGGAGATGGGATTTTCAACCTAGTTAGAAGGCTTTATGACAACAGACACAAAAAATCAATTCAGAGCATGCAAATGAGAGACACACAGAGGATGTAGGCGGAGTTAAGAGAGTGACGAGGAATAGGAAACACTTCAGCTGAAGCAAATGAATGAGACTCATTCTGTTCAGAGTTTCTGAATATTCCACTTGTAAGAGCACATCATAGCTTTCAAGGACTTCCTGAGGTGAGCCAGGGTCTGGTCAGTCCACCATCATTATTTCAGTCCTGGTTTCAAGCTCCCAGAAAAATTCTTGGGTGTAAGGAGTGATAACATTCTTAAAAGATGATTGTCCTTGTTGTGGAAGAGAGTTGCTTGGCTGGTGTATTGGACTGCTCCTGCTTGAGTGATCAGGGTGACCAGGCTGGTCTAAGAGATCCTATTTTTTTTCCCCTGGAAATGAAGAGATCCTAGAGATTTGGAGACTTCCGGGAATCACTCCAGGAAAGTGTGGAGCTAAATTTTGTGTGGTCTGACAATTGAGTATCCCTAAAACTATTATTATTATTTTTATTATTATTATTATTATTATTATTATTATTATTATTTTATCTTAATGTCATCTGGCTTGAAGGAAGATGAGACAGATTAGGTAAGCATAGGGCTGTACACTCTGTAATACAGATATTTCTTGAGTAATTAGCATGTCTGTGTGAAGAGATAAGAAAGAATCTGTCCCAAAGTTACAAGGTTATGACCTTCCAAAGGAGAAGAAAACCACTGAGACCCCTTCTCTTGTTCCTTCTTATCTTTATTTCTTCTGTCCTACCTCACTTCTTTCCTTATTAGTCTGCCGTGGTTTAGATTAGTGAAAATCTTCATTAGATATGAATGATGTCTGTAAACTAAATAATTATTCAAAGAACTTCAGCAATGTAATAAAATTATTTGTTTAAGAAGAACTTTAAAGATAATACATTTTTTATCTCAGTTACATTAAAGGTAGTGTGTTTATATTACATCAGAAAGGGTGAAACACACATTAATAAATTGGAAATAGGTTAAATATAATATATGATAATAGAATATACATATTCAGTATATCCTTATACTTTCTTTAATAGTCTTTCTAAGGCCCAGAGTTGTTAGTTTTATCAGACTTATGTAAGAGAACTAATAAGTTTTGTAACAATTTATCTAATTAAGGACAAATATGCATTTTATATAAAATGCTGTCATAGGTGGACATAACATTTTAAAATGCAGAATAAATTCCATTGTGAGGGGAATTATTTTTTCCTAAATAGCTCAGTGAATGGAATCAGGAAGGTAATAATAAAAAGGATATTGACAAAATATTATAGGAAATTTTACTATAAAATTTTAATTTCTAAAATGTGAAATTTTGGTTGAATTCATAGATATGATAATTTAACCAGAAAAGTTATTGCTGGCACCATATACAAAACTGATTGGCTACTACACAGGAGTCAGCAAGATTAATTAATCATTCAGATGAAAATTTCAATGTACATTACTTACTCTTCCTGTATTTTTCTGCATGAATTTTAAAGCAGAGCATCTATGAGTATGTGTTATAGTTGGGATCTGCACTGTCCCCAGTGCCATTAGGGAGTGGGTCTTAATCTGGAATAATGGATTACGGAGGGTATGTCAGGTCACAGAGAATGGGGTGGATCTGTGAAGGTGTGGCCTGGAAAGATATATATACTACTACCCCAGTTTTTCCCTTTCTCTTGAGATTCCCCCAGGAACTGTTCTCCATCAGGCCCTTCCTGTGATTGCTAGCTTCTTATAAAGAGGCGAAGACCTCCTGAAACTTTGAGGTAAAACAAGCCATTCTCCCTTCTGCTGCAGGTGTCAGGTGTTGCTCGCCAGCAATGGAAAATTAACTGCCAAAGCAGCATCCCTGATAATGATTCATGTATCCTGCTTGTGTCCTATTAACCCTCCGCATTATGAAGTTCAATCATTTCAGGATTTGAATAACTTTCCTCATTCTATTTCTATTATAACTTTCACTCCGATTATTTGAATCTGTCTACCATCTTTAACATTTATATATTCTGTCAGTATCATTCTCATCTTCTCTGATTTGTACACCTTTCACATTGTTTTCTTTCTATTCATGCCTTCCCTCTAAATCTAATTTCATTTTTTCTCCCTTTTATAAATATCTAGACTGCTTTTGGTTTACATGACTATCTAGTGACTTCCTTTCATGCAACAACCTGGTCTGAGCATGACAGAGGATGACAAGAAAGGAGAGCAATAATAATAATGATAATAAAAGTTGCTCTGAGTCTGTCTTGGGGGAGGTGAACCCTAGACATCTGCGTTCTGCAAAGAGGAGGAATTTAACCTGAATAAGAAGGGGCTGGAGAAAGCATGTCGATGAAAAAAGAGATATTTCAGGTTAAAAAAAGAGAAAGAAATGAGAAAACTAAAGAGTAGGAGGAAACGTATAAAAATTTAATGAAAATCAGCAAGATCCTTTTCCATCTATGAAATAAGCGATAAAGGCTAAACCTGGTTCGGAGCAAAGACTCCGGGCTGTGGCTGATTGGCAAACAGGAAAGTCAGGGTTCAGAGCTGAAAGGGAAGGGAGAGAATCACAGAGGGATTAGCATCTCAAAAGGAAGGCTAGAGGGAAAGGAAGAGCAAAGGCTGAAAAAGCAGAACGTTCGAAGAAAGTTAAGGCAAGGGAGAAAAACCTAGCACAAAGGCAGAGGCGGAAAATAGAATCGAAACTCAGTTAGATGGTCGCTGGTTGGGGTCAAAAGTTGCATAACCTTTTACAAGACTACTGAATATTAAGACTTGAAGATTAAAAAGTCTTGAAACAATATAAACAGCAATTTTAATACGAAGAAGAGATTGTTGGATAGTTAATGTACAATTAGGTAGAGAATCTCTGCCATTTGGAAGAAAAAAGAGCCCGATTGCTACTGAAGAAGGGAAAAGTTTCAAAAATAACAACTTCCAGAGACTCTGGGGTGGAGGGGGCAAAACAATTTATTCTATTGACGTTAAGATTAATTTCCATCCCCCATAAGAGATGTGTGTATTATTTAAATAATACTGCATATTGATATTGGATAAGTCTTATCAAGGCAATTGATACCACAAATAATGTTCAGCCATACATTTTGAAAGGCAAATGGTTTGATCATAATTAATTAATTAATTAATTAATTGAGACAGGGTCTTCCTCTGTCTTTTGTTCATATTTTAAACTTAACATCCATCCCTGGTGAAAAACTAAGCAAAAGAAAATGAAGAGACACTTGAGTGCTAAACATTTAAGAAAACTTTGAGGTTCTTTTTCTATCACTGAAACACAAGATAGAGGAAATGTAATAAGGAATAAGCAGTTGAAGCTGCAGATGAAGAGCTATGATTGTTGTGTCACAGGACTTCCAGTTGCCTACTGGATGACTGAGTACAGTTTATGTCACCACCTCTTCCTTCATTCGACTTGTCTTGTTAGTCGTAAATTTGTCACCCAATAGTGTCTGAGCAGGTACCACCAGAGGGCATGGAATCTAACTCATTTCGCCATGGGGTAGGTTTCACATTGGCTGATTCCCCTACTCAAAAAAAAAAAAAAAAAATCAAGATGTGTCTGTGAGAGGAATGCTGAGGTTTATTAGGCAGAATTTTAGAAGTACACACTGGAGAAAATACACGTGTGGGCAAGTCTTGTTATCCTCTGGGTCTGAGTACCTGTCCATGACCATAGAGTGTCCTTAAGATGAATGAGCTCTGATGTACGTGAAATTCTGTCAAACAAGCTACAACTGGATGAGTCTATATTACTTACATGTATTTGAAGATAAAATACATTGCCCACTCAAAATAGAGAACTTTCTTAGCTCAGTTCCACACCCCTAGCACTGAGATAATATGGGGCGATTTGAGTGGTAAAACGAGTCAGATGCAGAAGATTAAATATTTTATATATATCTCACGATTTCTCTGATTTGGGAATACAGACATTCTAAAGAATCAACTGAGTGTGATACTGGGAGTTACAAGGAGGTGGGGAGGGTGTGGGAGGCTCAAAATGGGGAGAAGAAAGGATTGTAATATCGACATGATACATATGTGCACAAAATATTGAAGTTCATTGTAAACATTATATATTGCATATATATATTAATAAAAATGGTGGGGGAAAAGCTTGAAAATCTTTTTTAAAAAAGAGAATTTCCTTAATGGAGGAGGTAGCACAATTTACAGTCAAAAACCACAGGCCCATAGTTCACTTTGCAGGTTCCTGTGTCTTTAAAACATTTAGAAATTATTTTCAGAAAAATTATTTTCTATCCTGAAACTACATTTCTTTTTACAAGAAGAATTTTTAAATTGTTATTTTTTGTCCTTTCCTTCTACTAATATTTATGTTTTTAAATTTTATCTTAAATTTATTTGGCATATATCACGGCCCATTAGAACTGAAAACACCACGAGAAGAGTGAGTGCAATGACCACTCTGGAGATCAAATCATTAAAACATCCTAATAGCTGAAGTCTGTTAAAATCCATCCTGCCCAGCTCAAAACAAAGGACTCAGTGACAATGAGGAAGTCCTGCACATGGAAGCAGACATGGCTCCCCAAGGATTTCTTCTGACTCATCCTCTTTAGGCTGGTGCATATCAATCTCCTTAATAAAAGCAAAGACCCTCTAAAACTGAAGGAGATTGAAAGTTTACATATGGAATTTCAATATTAGTTTGTACTTCCTGTACTCTGGGAGATGGAGGCAGGAAGATCACTAGTTCCTGCCCAGCCTGGGCTACTTAACAATTGTGTCTGTTGATGGGATTATGTCAACTTGATGGAATTAGAACCTGCACCTCCATTAGGATTAGGATTTGTCAGCCACCCTAGACTGGGGCTCAAGAATTTACCTGAATTAGAGTGCGTGTGATTTGTGGGCTGGCCAATGAGAGAAGAGCACCCACCCAGATGTGGGAGGGCCAACTGGAACTCCAGTGGTATGAAAGGGAGGAAGAGGGACAATTGTTACACCTTCTTCCTCTTGGAAAGCTCTTGCCTTCGGTCTGTGACCGCAGATCAGCACAGATTCGCTCCAGTCTCGACTTGGGTCTCTGTCTGTTGCTTCCCTTCAGTCGCCGATCTTCACCTGAGATCTACAGCAGTTTCTCACCCCACCAGCCGTGGTGCAGTCCCAAATGGGAGATCTACTGCTTGGTTGAGCAGCCATCTTGGACCACCTCTAACATTGAACTTGTAAGCCTTCCTAATAGACCTTTCTGTGCTAAGATCTGTAAATTCTGCCTTTTGAAAGGAACCCAAACTAATACAGCAAATTAATGAGACTCTGTTTCAAATCAAAAAATACACAGCTGGGAACAGTAAAGCCAGCTTGTCATTTCAGCATTTTGGGAGTCTGAGGCAGGAATCACAAAATCAAGCCCACCTTGGCAATTAAACAAATTAGCCAAATTTTGCATCAAATAATAAAGAGAGACTGTGGGAGTCACTCAGAGTAAATGTTCTGTGCTCAATCCCCAGTACACGAAAAGAAATTAGCTTAAGAAGTATAATAAAATACAGGAATTTATTTAGATCAAAACACACTGGATAAAGAGAAAGAACGAATGAGCATCGTGAGTGGAATCCTAGAGGCAGGTGAACAAGATGAAAATCTAAGAAGGGTGAGAAGTGTAAAAAGGGCTATAGTTATAGCTAGGCCAACGTTTATGTCTAGGTTTAGGTGTATATTCCACGGTGAATGATAGGGCTGGGATTTAGGTTAGGGTCAGGTTTATTGCAAGGCTTGGGGCAATGGGCAGGTGTAGGATTAGGGGCATTTTTGGTGCTAGGGCTCTTTTTAGAGTTAGGATTTGCTGCAGGGCTATGTATTGGCCTATAGCTGGTGGTAACGTGAAGTATATTGTTAGCTTTAAGTTGAAGAGTATATCCAGGGCCCTCTTGAGTATTAGAGGTGGGATTAGGCCCAGGTTTGATCCCTCTCATATTGAAAAGATAATGGCTCATTATACAGATCAAAGTGATTGGTAAGGTGGAGCAGGACTAAGAGACAGGGTTGTCATTCTGGTCATTTGCAGTCAGCCCTTCTCTAACATTCATGCAAAATTCAATGCCATCAAGACACTAGAAAGAGCAAAAGATTGACTGTAGAACCTGTCAGCACACTCATATGGTGTGACTTTTCTTGAGGAGAAGTTTGAAACCACAGACTTGTGTGGGTCTTCTTTATAGTTAATGATCAAGTAAGGAAAGGGTAAAAATATCACCACTGTGTTGCAGTAAGCCAGTGTGTAGGCATGCCGTCTAAAACAGCCTGTTTGAGAAAAATATGTAATGATCATGCTTAGAGCCTAGGAGAATAATGTAATTTATGAAACAACAAAGTGAGAGCAACATCACGGGAATAGTGGGTCCCTCAAAGAGAAGCCGGTAGTGGCCAACATTGGCTAATTTCAAGAAAACTATATTGAGACTATTTGCAAGAACTGAAAAAATTCTACATTTTATAATGGAACGTATCTCGTCAAAGGATGCACTGGTTCAGGTCATATTACTTTATATAGCTGCACTTAAGATGTGTAGTAAATAATTTAAGTGAAAGAGTGATGAAAAATACCTGAACCTGAGCAGAGGGAAAGTTCTATGGAAGAGAGAATACAATACTTTGAAAATCATTATTAAAAATACTAGAAGAGAAATAGTTGCATTATTTCTTTTTTTACATTGTGAATTTAAACAGGAAAGTTTAAATTCTTTTTCAAGTGAAAAGAAGAGAACTTAGAAAGAGAGGGATGGTACTACATCTGCATCTTCATTCTATGAGTAGGATGTCTCTACCCATGTTGAGAAATAATTGTCATCATAATAACATCAAAAAGTTAGACCTTTTCAGAGGTGACCAAGTTAGGAGGACCCTGCTCTCTTAAATGGATTAATGTCTTTATGGTTGACCTGGGTTATTCATCATGAAAATAGGTTTGTTTTAAGTTCTGTCACCACATGTACCTTTTCTCTCTGTCTCTCCTTTGCCCTTTCACTACATACTGGGAATATACGTGCCATAAAACAGCACACGGGCTCTTGTCAAGTGCTGGTATCATGTTCTTAGACTTCCCAGCACCTGGAAAGCGAGCCAGATGAGCCTCCTGTCTTTCTAAGCTACCAAGTCTGGTATGCTCCTACTGCGGCACACAATGTACTAAGACAAACATCAAACCAGGGAAAGAGGAACGCGAGTTGTAAGAGAGACATGGGGGAGCCACTGCAATGAGCAAAGACACTTGAATAATCAATGTGTGTTGGCATGTTCTGGAGGAAGTGCTTTGAGAGAATGAAGAAATGAAATTGCATTGTCACAGGATAGACACCTACCATTCAGTCTCACTAAGGAGAGAGGCACACCACAATAAGGTTTCAATAAAAGATACTAAAGGACAGAGTGAAGATGCAAAATAAGAGAAAAGGAAAAAAAGCAGAAAGCTATAACAAAAATAGTTAAGTTTTTATGGCTTCTGAAATGGCATATATTCATCTGTAAAAGGCTTGATTGAAAACTGGTCGATTTGTCTAAAAATACAGAAAAAAATTAATTTAGAAGAAACTCAAATTTACTGTTTTAAAACTAATTAAGAGAAGACACATAATCTTTTCAATAAAAATGTTGTAAGGATAAATGGGAGATTTCATCCCAGAAATATTTTAATAAAATCTGGGAGGATAAATGAGATAATATACTGAAAGAATTATAAGTTTTTTTATACAAAAAGCCATTATCAACTTACTGTATTTTTGTTATGATAAGATATTTTTCACTCACTAGTTATTGAATTCTTAATGTGTGATTGCATTTTTTAATTGATAGAAAAGAGACATAATAAGTAGTCTATGTTTAGTGAGTAGTTTACATAAAACTAACTTTATTTAAGTATGTAAGTACATGCATGTGCATACACATTTCATTTAAAAGTATTAAGTTGAGAAAAATTTAACATTGGAAGAAGTGATGAAATTACCAATAAGTTTTCCCTGTGTTAACCCATCAATTATGTGTTCATAATCTACCTATTATACACTCAGTTTAAATATAACCTCTTCTATTTGTTTTCATAAGGTATGATGCACTGAATTAATGTTGAGATAATTTAGAAATGGATGCCATAAATTCACAATAATATACCAAATGAGAATTATTGCCAGAAATGAATCACTATACCAATATTTCCACCCTCATCCAATGTGAAAACTTTGGTATAGTGATATATAAGTGTCCGCGCCCTTGGAGCATAACATTCCTGACCGCCTGGGGCCAAGTTCTTTCTTTAAAGAAGTAGTCTTCAAGTGTTAAGTGCCAGAGTTCGATTCCCCAGCACCACATAAGCTGGGTGTGGTGGTGCATGCCTATAATCCCAGCACTGGGGAGGCCGAGGCAGGAGGATTGCCATGAGTCCAAGGCCAGCCTGGGCTACAGAGCAGGACCCTGACTCAAAAGCTGTCTTAAATTATGTTAAGCCATCTTATGTAAGCATTGTTAAGCCTTCTTATGTAAACATTGTTAAGCCCTCTTAAGTATGTAAATATTGTTAAACCTGAATGTTTTCTTGTAAACAACTGGAGTATAAAAGGAAGCTCATACTAAATACATCCTCTTTTGCCCCTGCAAGAGTCCATCTTTCTTCCTTTCTTTCTATCTCTCTTTCTTCTTCTCTTTTCCTCCCCATTGCCCCACTCGTGTACCCTGTTGACTGACTGAGCTGGCTCGGTCGTATAAGATTCTATAGAAAACAGGTAAAGATGTGATTTTAGTAATATATTTCTTCCATAATATAGACATAAATAAAGGTGGTCAGTAAGTTTTATTCTCAGTGTGTTTAAACTTGACTGATAAATTCTTATATTTTCTCACTAAGAACACTTATATACAAAAAAGTAAGTTAAGAGACAAATTGCATGACAGTTTATGGTATAGTGTACCCACATCTTATAAGAAAAAATGCACAAAGTAGTACAGACGGCACATCTATCCATTTAGCTATTATTTACTGAATTATACCGTGCTTATTTAATTTTATTTATTTTGTTTTAAAATGTAAAACTATACATAACCCTATAATTTTCATCAATGTTAAAAAACTCTCTTCATTAAAACCAGGACATATTTCTGGAAATAATTTTCTAAGGTACCATCAAGTTCTTGATCTTGAGTTGCCCTTGTCCACACTAATGCAAAGGTATGAAATAACAGATATGCTAAATAGTTTGATTTATTAAATAATGTATATATACATACATATACATATATATACACTTTATGTATGTACTCTACTCCATAAACATACAAAAAGATTAATGTATATATTTCAAAAATGAAGTACCCGCTCTTCAAATACAGCTTTAGCTTTTCAGAGGAAAATGATATCCTCATTTGGATCAAAGCACTATTTTAGTAATGGAACAAAGAACACATTTGAGACCTGGGCATCTTAAGGTAAGCCTTTTAATGTTGAATTAACTCTAAAATTCAGCAGTTTGTTTTGTCATTATCCAATGTTTGCTGTTTTATGATGATAGCAAATTTTAAAAGTGAAGCTTACTAGGGACAATCATCCATTTCTTCTCACAAAATATTTTCAAATATTTCAAATATCTCTAACTTTCTGAACTATGAGAATACCATGCACCTACAGGATGTATCTAACAAGGGCATTGAGTAGAGCCTGCTGTAGAACTGGCAGTGGACTTCAGCCACAAAGATTGAGGCAAGTTGCATAAACTCTCTGTCTTTTGATTTCCTGGTCTTAATTGGAGGTAACAGTGGTGTTGGTGAGAGCACCAGAACTCAGGCTTTCTTGCGCTGTACTGCCAGAGGCTGAGTAGCTGAATGCTCTCGGGGCTGCAGCATCACCCAAGCAGCCCTCCCTCCTAAGGAGTGTGATGACACCAAGGTCTTTCATCTTAGGGATGATTTACCAGCAGCATCCTGAGACAAGGGCCAGATGTGGTTGGAACAGATGTAAGCAACAGGGAAAGGAGTAGATGAGCTTAAACAGGGGGACTTCTACTTAACTTGTCTCAAAATAACTGGCAAGATCTCCCATATGTTTCTTATTGTTATTGTTAGGTGAACAGCAATTTCTCTTATTCTGTAAATCTGTTTGGTTCATTTCACTGTACATATAATTACAAATTATCATGTGTTAGCAAATCCTACAATACTGCTAATTTTATTATTATATATAAATAAGTATATTTCTAAATATAAATATGTATATTCCCAAATAGAAAATATATTTCTAAAGGAGCTCACTTAAGAGTATTGTAAACTAAGGACAAAAAAAGACCTTTTGTGTTTGTTTGTCCGTAAGCACATGGCAGTGAAATGCAGAGCACGTAAACAGTGTGTGAAAGGATGCCAAGCAGCTTTCACCATAAATCACAAAAAGCAGGGGACACGTTTTTATTTACCTCACCCCAATCCTTGCCTATATTCTTTTTAGCACTGTGCATCAAACTATAATTTCCCTAAGAGATGTTTTTTTCTGTGCAGGCAGATGCCAGTGCATTACTGCTTCTTTTCAATCACTTATATTTCCTTAAGAGAACATAATTTATATTCATACTTATTTTTAGCATGGAAAGTAGCATTTCAGAATATTTTTGTTTATATTGACATATTTATAGAAATAAGCAGTTTTAAAAGCTATTTTTCATCACATAATTTATTTGTGGGATTTTTACAGAAATATTTTCATTGGAATACTAAGTAGTAGATTAATTTATCTTGGTGCTAATATAAAATACTTAAAGGCTTTTTTCCATATACTCAGATGTCAAGGCATGCAGCTATGTTTATATGGAAATTTGTGGTCGGAGGGTAGCTTGGCAGCAACTGGAGTTGTTGTTCTACAGCTGTTACAAACCCTCAGCTGTTTGCACTGTTTAATTCTTTTCTATCCACGGGAAGAGAAGGAGCTAGCTGCTCTTGGGTCTGAGGGAGCATCTCTGTTTTACATTTCATTATGCAGGCTCTTTTTGAGACCAGGAGTTAAATGCTTGCTGACTGACTTCTCTGCGCTGGAACTGACCAAGATGATTATTGTTTTTCTGCAGCTTTTGGAACAATATTTTTATAGGCAGCATATGAAAAGCTGTAGATCTGTGTTCTTTTGTCAACAATCCATGATAAAATAAGATCATGTGAATAAAATTTTAAAACACAATAAATAGAATTAGAGAATTTGGTTTTATAGCAGTATTGAAATATAAGAGAAAGACTCAAGAAAAATATGTTTTTGTTGTATTAGGTGGTTTGTTGATACTGTAACAAAATACTTGTGTAGTATTACTATAAAGAAGAAATTTATTTAAGCTCACAGTTTTGGAGGTTTAAGGTCATGGGACTTGCATCTGATCAGCTGTGGTGAGAGATGGCTTTGCTGTGTGGTATCACGGTAGACAGCAATGACTTGGGAGTGACATTCCTCATACAGGAAGCCCGAAAGAGCAGAGTGGAGCCAGGTTCAGGCTATTATGACAATTCTCTCAGGAGAAATAACCAGGGGCCACATTAAAAAAAAAAATTCTTTCAAGGTCACCTCCAAACGGACAATAAAATTTCCCACGAGGCCTTAACTCTTAAGGATCACACCCTCTCCCAACACGGTTCCACCATCTCCCAGTGTTGCAACCTTGAACATTAAACTTCCCAATACATGAGCCACAGAGTGAGAATTTTCAAGCCTTCCCCAAACTACAGTAATAGTCAATGAACACAAAATTAAGTCTTTGAGTTAATTTCCTATAAATCTAAATTTGCAGGAAATAATGTTTCTGTCTGCTCTTTAGCGGGGTTAATTAAACCTCCTAAGACACATAACATATGATACATTAAATTTCTCAGATAATAGTTCATCTTTGGAATATATGTATCATTAAGTTTTAAATAAGAAATTAAGATTTTTAAGTGTGAATAATTTTTGAAATTTTCAAAATTTCCTAAGTTTTTAAAAATATGCAATCATGTTCTATTTCATTCATCACAGTGATAGGAAAATAATAAGATCCAAGGTAATGACATAGTGTTTAGGATCAACTTTTGAAAATCTTCAAATATAGGTCAAGACACCTGGAGTTTATCCACTTTATCTGCAGAGATTTTTAAAAGGTTTTCAGAACAGAAGAATGATGAGGAAATAAAGATGGAACGTCAGGAAAAATTTACTAGTGAAAATGCACATGAGGAACGGGGAAACAAGAAAAAATAAGATTAAAACCCAACTAAATGCAATCCATAAAATATCTAAATACCTACTCTCAGGAAAAGTCTTCTCTTGTTTATCATGGCACTGAGATGATTTTTCTGGTTCCAAATCTACCCCATATTTTCTTCACTGTCTTTTTTATGCATCTAGAAATTGCATAAACGTTTTGTTTTTTTTTTTCACCACTCATCTCTTCTTTTCTTTAAATCTCCTTTTTATGTCCGTCTTCTCTCCGATCATTTCTCCTCTTTTTTCCTCTCCTATCTTGCTCTCTCTCTCTCTCTCTTTCTCTTCTATCTTTCTCCTTCCCTTTTCTCATTGCATTTCTTATTACTCCATATGTATAGATATATCAACCTTTTCATAAGACATACCCATCAACCATATTTTCCAAGTATTATTGCTATGTAAATATGTAGCTATAGCCCTTGAAAAATGGATTTTTGTAATTTATCAAATTAAAATTTTTAATTGAAAAATCTAACTATAGAGTTAGAGAAAATAAAACATTTTCATGTAAACGTACAGATTTCCTTTAACTTATCTGTCTTGCTCAGTAACCTTAAGCAATATAATAGAGTTATTTGAATTTCAGGCATACTATCTATGAAATAAGGAGCATGATGATGTGTACTTCCTAGTTTGTGTTGCATAAATTAAATTAAATTTGTCTAATATTTTTACCACTCCATTTTTTGATAGCTTGAATGAAGACGCAGACTTATATGAGTTAAGACATGAGCATGAAACGAGAGGTTAATAATTTGTTAGTTTCTTTGTAAAATAAGGAAAATAAATATTTGTTACATTAAAGTATTAAGCATCAAAAATATGGTATATATGAAAATCACACGAAAATATAAGGCACTGTTTAGAATAGAGAGTTTGGCATAAAATATATTGTGTTAAGTAAATTTCTCCTGGTTCTACGTTCTGGCTGTAAAATTGTGTTTCTGAATAAGTAGTATTAATAGAATCTGAACAACCATATTTTCCCCCTGTAGTTGAGGGAATTATATTTAAAATGCTCATGTTCTTTTATTGACTAATTTTTGAGTACTTATTTTATCAAAATCAAATGAGTTATAATTTATATAGAATAGAAAATTATAGTCATTAACATGTATATTTATATGTTCCAATCTTATAAAAGTATGTAAACCAATTATGAAAATGATTATGGTTAAGACCTTACTCTTTGCATTGTGTAAGGTCTCTTACTATTTGAATGTTCAAACTGCATTATTTCTTAGAGATCAATTTACTCAATCCACACATATATTTATAGTAAAAAAATAAAAAGGGAAATAAAAAGCAAGAATATCATATCCAAAACCATTACATTATTTAACATTAGCAATAGAAATAAACTTGAAGTTTCCTGCCTACAATTTGGATGATTATTATAAGATTATTCCATGATAGCTTTTTTTGTTTTTAAATATGAACTTAAAATTGTTAAAAATATTTTTCAGTGATTACTGAAGGTAAGAAAGTAAAAATATTTTCAGAAATGCTAGTATTTTAAATATTTAAACGTACAAGATCATCAAATTGATTTTCTCATGTAGATTTTGGTTAGGCCACATTCTCACTAACTCAATGGAGATTTAATTTAAATGGTAAATTTACATATATGCTGAATTATTTAAATAATATTATGAAAATTATTTAATGGTATCTCTTTTTTATGTAATACAAACATTAAACCACTCATGGTCAATCGCTTAAAAAATAATTTTATTATCAAGAATATGTAGCCTAGGATAGCCCAAAGAACTCAATATTTTTAATACTGAGGCAGCACAAATGCCACCACTTACATATAAGTACTCTGAAATATGGGATGTTGATATTTTCAAACGTAATCATTGAAACTTTGCTTTTAGAATTTACATTGAATTATATTTTAGATAAAAATTTGTTTTGTGGTATAAAATATTGCCTATATGTGAAACCAAAATAATTAGAAGAGAATCACATCAAAATATACCATGATTTTTTGTTTTCACTTCTCTCTTTGGGATTCTAGGATTAGTACATTGTAAGAATAATTGCTATTGTCCTATTTTTTGAATCATTGTGATAGATGTTGTATATTTTATTTTGTAGTCATAGTAGACCTAAATTTAATTGAATTCCAGTAATAAAAATTTATTTAGTAAAATGTTTTTTCTTCAAATATTAAGCATTAAATCGTATTTGTTTATCATAGTTTATCATCTCTTTTCTATCAAAATGTTGAAAATGTTTACTGAAACTAAAATTTGTAGGTACCTACACTCATGCACGCACACACACATACACAGATATTTGTCTAATGCATCCAATGTTACAATAGCTCTAGAACCATTTAAATAAAAAGTTCATTCACCTCTATGAAAAATGGCAAATGACTTTGAAATTTGTTTGGCGACATTAATATAGGCTTACTAATTTGATGCAATATTATTTTAGACAACTAAACATTGTTTCAAGTACTTCATTTTTATATTTCTTCTTAAATGCTAAATGCTTTAGCAATTAGCTTAGTAAATATTAAATCTGTGATTAAACTAAGAATTTAAAAAAACTACAGGACTGGCTTGAGACTTCTATATCGAGTGTAGATTTTAGTTATGAATATACTTTTATCAATGCATATTTGTTCATGAAAATTATCTTAATTGAAATATACTCTAGACTTATGACACATCAGTTTATTTTCTCAATCAATTTTTTTCCCATACCTTTATTTTGGTGATGATAGCTTTGCTCTTGTTACCTGCCATACATAGATCCATGAGTACAGAAAAGTTTCTCATTCAAGCTTTGGATCATTATTGTGTAAAGTCACTCAAACATGTGATCTAAAATTAGCTTTTATGCATCAAAGGAAAACTGCTATAGGACTTCTGCAAAACTTTTTCAAGTAGATAAACTCAGTATTTGTGGAATGAATCAGGTTCATCTTTGCTAAACATAGTAGTTTCGGTACAAGGGACCAAGAACTGTCTTACTCAACCCGCAACCATGAAGGAAAAGGTGAGTTCTGATGTTTTTGGGAGATGGAGGGCAGAGATTTGCGAACGATGGCAGGATGTAACTGATGTATGCTTACTGCTGTGCTGTAATTATAGCACAACAGTTTTTCTTGAACATAAAGATCAAGATAATGTCTAAAACAGATTGGGTTACTAAATTAAGGACTTTTTTTGACAAACCATGTAAAGATGAATTCGACACTAAATGCCAGTGTAAAATGAGAGGACACATCCTTCAGACAACTCTAGTTCCCACAAGCCGTGGCTTCTCTCCTGTGTCCTGGTTATATTCTGAGCCCTGAGTAAGGAAACAGAACACATGCAACACACAAAAGACTCGTGGACTGAAATGCTGGTGTGGAATGTTCTTATCCTTTAATTTTGTGACTCCTTTAGGAATGCTGTGTCATTAGTATTTAAATCATTTAATAAATATTTCACTCTAAATACCATCGTAATGTCTTGTGTATGCCTTAATTTGTTTCTAACGTAATGGTTTTACATAGTGAGACAATTTCATCGGGCACTTACGCGATTAAAAAGAGATTAATAGAGCTCTTTATCTTTACTCTAGTTGATCACAGAATAGAGAGCAAAAAAATCCATCTACACCTATGCAAAAACAATTATTTATATTTAGATATGTATTTTTAAGAAAAAACATAGAACCATCTTGTTTTAAAAATTCAGAAAAACTGTAGTCCATAGGCTAAACAGAATAAAGCAAAAGAGGGAAAAAGAGAGTGGGAGGTGAAAAAATTTCTCAAAACTGTGGCATAACCTTCCCTGGGTAGTGAGAGGAAAAGGAAGGCCAAAAAAATCAACAGTACCAGCACAAGCAAAGCGGTGAGAAGGGGGCCACAGTGTTCTGAAGCTCCTAACTTTGCTCCTAACTGCGTCCTAACTGTGTCCTAACTTTGCATCTTTTATGGTACCAAAACAGCTAAATGAGAAGAGCTAACTTATTATTTAAATTTTATTTTGAAGACCTGACTCGTGCTGCAAATTGTAACTTGGTGGTCTAACACTTGCCTCACATGTGCAAATTCCTGGGTTCAATAGTTCTCTGTTGTGTTAAAAAAGAGATACCCCATGGTAACCAAGTAAAATCAGCTGATATTTGATATTTTGGCTTTCATTGTATTGTTATTTTTTTAATCTAGATGCTAGAGATTGAGCCCAGGGCATTTTTATAAACTACATTCGAGCTTTTCTTTCTTTTTTTTTTCCTAGAAAGGGACTTTAATTTTTTTGTCTATTTTTGTTCATGTAACTTTTAAAAATTTTTACATATATATGACTTTTAAATTTTATCATGTATTAAAGACATGGGGTTAGGGCAATCAATGCTCATCCAGCCCCCCCCCCCCATTCCATTTTTCAGATATTCATCCCTTTTCTAGGAGTCTATAGGAATTTTTAAAAATTCTCTAGACTGGGCTCAAGTCATGATTCTCCTGCCTCTGATTCCCAGAGTGCTGGGATTACAGCCTTGCACCATTAGGCTCAGCTCTTCATCAAAATCTTAATCATAAAACCAAAGTTTTGAGATATTTTTAATTTATACTTAAATCTAGGAAAAAAATTGAAAGAGATATGACACCAAATTATAGCCAGGAATAAAATTAAAATTATAGAAATGTTCAACAAATTAAATACCATATTTCATGCTAATATTCATGTACTTGTTCTTTTCATACCTTACGTTCTATATAATTATGACCCTGAAAGCAGAGAAATTGGCACCATGCTGAGTTGAATTATTGTCTCCTAGAGAAGGTGCATTGGTTTCAGAGAAGAAAGTCACATACCATAGGAACATTGAAGAAAATCACAAGTCACCTCAAATCTACAGGGAAAACAGTGTCAGTATGTTGTTATTTAAATCATTCTGGGCATGAGGTACATTCCTGTACTCCTAGAATTCTGAAAGGCTATGGTAGAAAGACAGCAAGTTTGAGCTCAGCTTTGGTAACCTAGAGAAGTTTAAGTAAATAATTAGTTATCTAACTTCAGTAATTAATAATATGCTCAGAGTGTAGGACCCGGTTTCGGTCCCCAGCCCGACAAAACAAACAAACACACACAGAGAAAGACTTGCTCTCCAGAAAGCAAGAACCCCGTTTCATTCTTGAGTGTTGTCTGTGTGTTCTAGGGACAGGACCTGTGAAATAGAATATCATTATACTTGCTGTCAAAACCTTGGCTTCCAAGGTAAGAGAGGGGTAGGAAAACAAATAGAAAATTGAAATAACATGAAGAAAAAGTGGAAATACCTAAAGAATGAGAGTGCCAAAGCATAGACAAGTGAATTAGGGATGAAAATGCTAAAGAACATAATCAGTGAAGATGTTCAGAGTTGATAAAACAGGTTATCCTCATATTTAGATTACAGGTGTTTAGGAAACCCTGAGCAATATATTTAAATTCACTTCTAGACACATAGTACTACTAAAAGACAGAGACAACAAAAAAGGAAGGCTTTCAAAAATACAGTAAAATTCTGAAAACAAAACTTGTAGTAGAATGATCAGTTTTAGTAAATTCCCAGCAAGATTTTTCAAAAACAGTACCTGACAAAAGGTGTTAAAAAATGATATCATGCCTTAAGGGTGTGAAGTTCAAAAAGGTCAAAACACCTTCATTCCTTTGTAGCTGTAGACAGATCACAACTTATTGAGTACCTAAAAGCTTCAAACGCTCTAAACTAAGGATTCTTTCAGCGTTGTGAGCTGGGTTGGCTCACCATCCCTGCAGCACTTCCTTCAATACCATAATGAAGTTATTGCTCCTTTTTTAGAAACACCAATTAACAATTTCAAGGGCATCTCTGAACGTTGCAGTCCCAGCTCTGTGTCTTCTCTGCCTCTGCATTACAAGTTGTCATTAAACACTTTCTTAGTTGAACTTTAATAACATGGAGCAAGGGGATGAATGAAAAATCACAACTGACTTGCTTTACATGTCGCTATGAAGCCATGGCAGGGAGCAAAATAATATCTGTGTCACAGTTTGACACAATTGATTATAACTGAATTTGGATAAATTTGATTGTCATCGAGTAAATTTAATTGTAATTGGAATTTTCTGAAAATACATAAAAGTACAGTGAATGTATGGTATACATATACCACATAATATTGAGTATACTTAGATTGGATTGCATATGGCACAATGTATTTTAATGTTTTCAGATTTCTCTTACAGTATTAAGGTAGAATGATTATGTGTCATGAAACTAAAGCTATGTAACAGTATAGTTCCTCTGGGGAGGAAGAGAGACTACTTTAATGAAATAAAGCTGAAAAAATAGTAAAAAGTGATAAGAAAAGAAAGGATTGATACTAAAAGAAAAATAAATTGAAATGGTGAGTAAGAATTAGGAATAATGACTACTTGGTGATTATGAACTGGATGGAATCATACTGAAAAAATGCAGTATATCCGTAGGTATTCAACAATAAAATTAAATAAGTCTAGGTCCACACAACAAGAAGGCTAGCAACTTAAAAATTAAATTAACTTCTAAAATTGAATTTTAGTAATAATAGTAATAATAATTTTAACAATCACCAAAGAATGGAAATTTATCAAAAGTCTAAGTTAAAAAGTAGCAAAGTCAGTAGTGCTAAATGCTTATCAACGCCAAGGTAGTGTAGGAATGAGATAGTGAGAGACCCAGGCCAGGGCTACAGGCTCAAGCTACGCAGACCCCAGGACAGGCCTCAGACTTTCCCTGGGACATTAGTTGACAGGCCCGAGTTTCAGTTTCCTCACGGCTATGGGAAGTTATGGACCCTCTAAAGACGGGACTGCTTTCTCAACATCTGTAACATTCCTGGGATGGGGGCTTTGTAACCACCTATTGAAGTTTTGCCCTGGGCAGGAACAGGAAGTAGCTTAAATTGGGTCTGGGGGCCAGAGGCAGTTGCTTAATGTTAGTCAGCCAATCACCATATAACAAGTCTGGTCCCCTGCTGTATGCTCACCGATCATGTAACCGCCAAGCTGAAAGCCCACCTCCTTTTGTTTGTAACTAATAAAAGTCTGTTACACAGAGACTCAAGGCTCTCGGATGGGATGAAGACTGAGAGAACGAGTTTAAGCCCGAATAAAGGCTCCTTGCTTTTGCATGCGTGATCCATCTCCTGGTGGTCCCTAGGGTCCTCGTGATCTGGGCATAACAACAAGTGAGAGAAAACGTAGAGTCGAGCATAAAAGTGGATGAAAAGAACAAATCTGAATTCTGCAAGGATGGCAAAGCACTAATTAAAAAGGAGATTCTATTCTTTTAAAAATCAGCTATATGCCAGTTACAAGTAAGCAAATTGAAGTTTAAGATATGGAGATTAAAGTTAATGTTAGTGTATCAACATAGGGAACACATTTAAATAGAAATAATAGGGCTAATCATGTTTACTATAAAATTATCGAAGGACGCACAACTTTTGTTTTTCTTTTTCTGTCGTGCTGGGGATTCAGGAGAAGGTCTAATACAGAGCTTTTGCAAATTCCTCTCCCAATTTTTAGGTTTTCTTTTGAGTCAGGGTGTTCTTAAGTTGATACATTGTGCAGGCTCGGTTTCTTAACCATCTTTCTACCTCAGCCTTACGAAGTGCTGGGATTGCATGTTTGGTGACACCAGCCTCAGCTAGATCTCATAATCTTTAAATTATACTACACTTAATAGTATATCTATGTAATAAAATTATAAGAAGATACTGTCAGATTTCTATGTGCTATAAAAATAATTCAGTTGAACTATGATCTAGATTTTAAGTATATAGCAGAGCCACATGGGTTAAAAAATTCAACATTAGGTTCAAAGTGATACAGTCCCTAATAAAAATTTATACCTTCCTTTGAGAACCTTTGAGCAAACGACTGACACTTTTGAGCTTCAATCGGCTCAACTTCAACATAATTAATTTGCATTACAGCTTTTATGAGCACAAATATTCTGATCCCATCATACTCTATATAATAGTTCCTTTAAAAATCATATTTATGACCTTTGCTTTCAAGACGATAGAGTAAATATATATTTTTCTTAGTCCTTCAATTAAACATAACCATAAACCTTAGACTTTTTAATACAAAACATTATATTTTAAAGACTCTAAAAGTGGAGGAAAAAGGCAGACTGGCCAGGGGATTCAGGATACATGAAACAACGTTATATTGAGATTCCTAGTTTTTATTTTGCCTAATTTATGGCGACTCTGAAATGCTACTAGGTTTAGGTAGTAGAGGCTCCAAAAAAATCCTCTTATCTCTAACCAGTTTGCTTAGAGAGGGAAGAATAAACCCAAATATCTAAGCCTTTCCACCAACCAATTATATCACCGCTCTAGGTAAATGTAATGTAAACTCAAGAAGAAAAAGTAGAAGCAAGACACAGACAACAGTAGTTGGTGTGTTCAGTGGATCTAGTCTCTTATGGGGCATGGCTTTTTCACTTTTGAAATGTATAGACATGGTGCCAATGCTGTGGAAACAGACTGTGGTAAGATTGAGATGTTGGTGGGACTTGGGTCAACTTCTTGATGACAGGCAACTGTGCAGACCTCAGGTATAGGGGTGTCAATCGAATCCTATTGAAGGAAAATTGTTGTTATGATAAGATACATCAGAAGGAGCTGTAAGGAACTGTAAATCTTGGGTGTATGGGTTAAGTAAGATCTAGGAAATCTCAGGAAAACAGAAGAGGCTCAGTGGCACAGAACATTGGGATTACTTCTTCACACTGGAATGATAGCTCTATATTTTAAAAAAATGTTGTAAGGCTGGAGATATAACTCAGTATTGAAGTATGTAGCTAGAATATGCAAGGGTCTCTGTTTGATCCCTAGCACTGAAAGAAAAGCCAAATAACAATGATTTGACTGAAACAAACTTCCATTGAGCCACACAGATTTATTTGTAATGTATTGATCAAATATAAAGTATGTAAGAGAATAGAACTTTGTCTTGGAAGAAATCAATGTGAGATTAGAAATTGAGCCTCACAAAAAAAGCAATTCATGTTGCAATAAACGGTGATTATGGCAGAATGATTAAAAGAAAGAGTGTTGCATTTTAATAGTATATATATATATATATATATATATATATATATATATATATATATATTCTCTTTTTGGTAAGGTTCCAAATATATTCTATTACCTCATGTAATCCTTTAAACTGTAAGAATGATGTGTTTTCGTTTATTTTAATAAGACAGAAATAGAGGCAGCCCTTGGTCCTACTAATTCTACAGATGACAATGAATTACAACTAAATTATTACCATTGGGTTTAATGACAAATCCTGAGAAGTATTGTCCCCTAAATTTAGAGCTTGTATATTTCAGAAAAATGTCCATTGTATCTGTAAGTTCAAAGACAGGAAATACTCAGTGGGTACATACTTACACTACAATTGTTCTCTATTTTCATCAAAGCCATTCTAGTGTCCTTATCCACATGCCCCAAAAGTCAAAAGAAAAACTCACAATGACTTCAAAATCATTTACCCTTGCAAGACTAGTATCAGAACTTTGCACACCTAGGAAGTAAACTGAAATAATATTTCATTATAGCTAAAATATTACATTTTTGTTCTATAATATATCAGAGAGTTCTCATTCCTTCTAATTACTTTTTGAAACTAAATGTCAAAAAGAAACTTTTAAAAAAAGATTCTTGTCCAGTGTGTGCTATCAAATAGTGTTGGTTTTACCTACCATTTTATGTGCTTAGCGATGTGGGTTTGTTAGCTTGCCTTACATTTCGAAAGTAAGAATCGTTTCTGCTTCAGCTCAATGCCAGTTGTGTGCTGGCTGCCTGCTGCTTCCCAGCTACGTATGTAGAATTTTGTAGTTTAATTGCCACTTGCTCAGTGGTATTGTACATAAACACAGCAGCTGCTACTGTATGTTGGAAGTGGCTCAGAAAAATCTATGGACACCGTTCAGCTTTGACTAAAAAGCCAAAAATTTTAGACCCAGCTGCATCATTCTAACAGCTTGGCAATACAACACCTTAACAAAAGGAATTCAACTCATTGGAAATCTTCTTACAATATGTTTGAGACTACACCAGAGAAAATTGGATGGAGTCATGTAGTCTAGTATTAAACCTTTCCAAAACTGAAGATTTTCTTTCTCTTTTTTTCTAGTCACAGAGGTCCTTAGACTTTGTTCGTTAGTATTCTGTGTTGCTCGAGATAGCCACCAGAGATAAGAAAGTTAATATGAAACTTGGATATCTTCCTGTTACCAGGTAGAGATTATGTTCTTTTTGGTTAAACCAATTAAAAATGTGAAACCAAAGGGGAAATACACAGAGACCTTCACAGAAGACCTTTGTTGAAGCAGCTTGCAGACTTTAATGAACACTCTGGTGTTGGAAGAGGTTGGACTGATGTCACATTTAAAAAGTAGTCATGAAAAAATTTCAGTTCGCACTTAAGGGTCCCTGTATGATTTTTTTTTTCTTTTCTTTTTGAAGGGGAAAGTTTCAACATTTTTATTTTTCTCATACAAACAAAATTCAGAGAGTTGTAATAAAAGAAACAAAGACAACTTTTTTTCTCAGTACCTTGATATTGATCCCTTTAAGTAGACCTCCTTTCAACAGAGTTTTCTTTATTAAAACTTTCATTAATCCAACTAGCACTCTCTGAAGAGCAAAGTTTCTCATAGAAATTAAAAGGTATACTTCAGCTTCAGTAGGAAATATTATTGGTACTTGATGTTGTTCTTCGGTTTTGCTTTTATAGAATTTAGTTTGCTCTAGATTGTCTATCATGACCTTGTGCTCAAGTCAATTAAAAACATGAAGCTGATCCCTAATAGTGTAAATCTGGGCTATTCAATTGCACCGAGATGTTGTCAATAGTTCTGTCAATTTCTGTGTTTTAGGCGCCTCTCTTACTTTTTCTCACTGTGACTCAATATCCAACATACACAGATTAGTGGAGGAAAACCTTGTTCTAGCTCACAGTTTCAGAAAGTCATAGTCTATTCATGGGCATCCGGCAACCGTGGAAGCACATGGCAGGTCTGGAGATGGAAGCTGTTCCTCCCAGTATTGCAAACGGGAGGCCAAGTCCAGTCAAGTCCCAGAAGGAAGGAAGAAGCCGCAAATTTTCTTCCAGGTGCCATCCCAGTGATTGGTCTTTTCTAAATCCAGCCTCATTGCCTGCCCCTCCTAGGTGTAAACCCCCAAATCACCCCATGCCTGTAATCCCATCCACATGCCTGCAGTTTACAATCGGCTACATGCCTGTCCGCCACTACATACCTGCATTCTACCACCATTATCCACCTCTCCAGACCAAGCCCAGATCTTCTAACATCACATGATTACATAGGTAATTCATAACTTCCAAATACATGAGACTTTTGGGACATTCCAGATTCAAACCACCTAAAAGAGAAAGGGAAGCTCTTATGGACTAAGGAAATTCTTTGGAATAGAGTCGATCCAAAGGGAATTCTTTTTTTGTGATTTTTATACCTAAGTAACTCAAATAAACACTGGCAAAAACAGTACAAAAATTGGTAGTCAACTCATCGATTTGAATGCCATCAAAATATATTTAATTTATTTAGGAAGATAATAGTGAACATTTTTCTATTCTGAGGTGAACAAATGATACAAATATTTCAATATTGGCTATAATTAAAGAAATATATCAAATTAATTGTTTAATTTAGCAAATTATATTTAATAAACTAATATTCAATTAAATATGCAAATAACTCAGATTTTAAAATTTTTGTCATTTTTTAACATTAAATCATATGTTAGAATTTAAGTTTTATGAATATTTTTGTACAAAGCTTAATCATCAAACACAGAAATAGCAGCTGCCCTCATGATCCATGTTTTTAATGATGTAATTATTTTTACAAATAAAATGCTGGGTACATTAATATTAAAGTCATGAAAGGAGAAGATTTGGAGCTAGCTACATACACCATAATATCGCTACTAGGAAATTGATAACAATGAAGATGAATATAATTTATCAACAAAAAATGTAATGCACAAGATAATTAAGATGAAAAAGTATTCTTCAGTTTTTTATTCTATAGTTAAATAGTTGACAAAAGGAGAGCACCAACTGGATATGAGAATTCACTGGTATTAACTATCAGTGCTGGATCTGGTCACTTCCTACAACTCTGTTCAAGAGATTCTTTATACCATCAGAACTTACATGATCTTATCTTAAAAATATTAATCTATCTGCATTTCTGCTAATGCGAAAGTAAAGGAAAACCATCTTTGTTCATACAATAATAAATATTAATTTCTTGCTTATATCATGTAAAGACTGTTCAGTTACAGCTTTGGTTCTGAGGACGGTTTGAATCTGGTAGACTTGGCTTTATGTATCCTGTCATTCTAGACTGTAGGATAAAGGAAAGCCTTTTCGTCAAAATTGTTTTTCTGATGGCAAGAAGAAATAAAAGAGGTCCAAGGACTTCCTACGAGTAGACTTAAAGTATGCACTAGATACAACACATGTTGGTTGGCTCGAATTCATGGAGCAAAGCAAATCACATGACCAAGACAAAAAAGAAATGTATGGTTATCACAAGGATGAAGAAAGAATAATTTTGAACAAATAATAAGATAGACTACAGTCCCTAGCCAACTTGATGCATTTGGCGTGTTCATTAATATTCATCTTTTATTATATTTATTTATTTTATTATTTTTTGAGAAAGGATCTCAGTCTGTAGTCGAGGCTGGTTGTGAACTCAGTATGTAACCCATACTGGCCTCAAACTCACAGCAATTCTCCTGCTTCAGGCTCCAGAGTGCTAGGTGTGTCAACACGCCCAGTTTATGTGGTGCTAAGAAATGAACTCAGGCATTCAAGGCTTGCTAGGCAAACACTTTAACCACTGAGCTATTCCTCCACCTCCTATTATTATTTTTGAGACAGGGTCTTTCTCTGTAGCGAGGCTGATATTGAACTCACTATGTACCCAGGCTGGCATTGGACTCACAAGAACTCTCCTGCTCTAGCCTCTGGAGCAGTGGGATTACACGCGTGCATTACTATACCAAGATTTGTGTGGTAGTAGGGAATTGAAGTCAGGCCTTTGAACTTGCAAGGCAAATGCTTTTACCACTGTACCTTTCCTCCAGTCTCAGTATCCATCTTTTAATAGTCATTTGTTTTGTTTTACTTAAAAAAAAAAAAAACATTTTTTGAAGTGTTTACTTGTTCAGATTTTTTCCCCCTTTCTTATTTTCCAAAGCACTGGAGCTGAGAATGAAGAGGTGAAATGGAGCGATTGAAAACATTGTAATGATTGGAGAAAAGTTGGGCTGAATTCAGAAAGGCCCTTCTATTGTTTTGGAGATGGCTAGATTGGCACTTGAATTGGATTCTGTATCCATTTGGTTGTAGCTTCCGAACTTGTGAACTCTTCCTTGGGTTTATTCAAGTCCCTTAGGTTTTTACTGATCTCAGAGATATCGTGAATCCCTCGAATTTGCTGCTGTATTATCTCATGAGGCTCAGACTTGATTTTGCTTCCTTCAGCTACCGTAGTAGGGTTATGGTTCAATCAGAGGAGATATTCCAAGTAGATTTTGTGGCTGTGGCAGTTAAATTGAGTCTCCTGCCTTGGCCCTTGACAACTCTCTCTCTCTCTCTCTCTCTCTCTCTCTCTCTATATATATATATATATATATATATATATATATATATATATATATATATAGGCACTGCAGTAGGGGCAGGGCTATAGGTACTTTAGGGCTAGTTGGTCATTTTCTTAACCTTTGATACCTTTTAATGAAATTCCAATCTTATAATGAATTCTGCATTCAAACTTTCAATTTGTTCTTGAATACTTTGTCTTTTTCCTCAAATCAATAGAAAATTGTGTCTCTCTCAAACACCACTATATCTTTCACTATTTTATCAAAGGGGAATTATCTTGTTGCTTTAAGTTACTAATTTAGAGGAAACAATTAAAATGTCCTTTGACATAATTAGTAGGAACAGCTGATTACTAATCTTAAGTAACAGCTTCATTTAAAAACATAATTTACATGTACTTATTGTGCATTCTTCCCCTTTTCCAATAGCTTCTTTAATTCATCAAATGTACTTATCGCATTTTTACCAGTTGAAGCGTATATTTTTTGCTTCATTAATGTTCAGTGTATATGTTGGTCTACGTTGAATATTCAAAATCAGCAATGTTTCTGAGCATCAGTGCATTGGTTTTGGTTTTTTTACTTGTTTAGTTTTGACTTTCGCATTTCCCCTTTGTACTTTACTCTGTTCTTATTCATTATATTAGCCAGTTCTTTGAAACTTGTCAACAATCTCACTCATTACTATTGAAACAGTACTTAAAGTCCTTCAATAATTTTGATCCCATGTTTAGATACTACTACAATATTGTATTTATACCAAGATTGATTTAGTTTCTTGGTCATTTTTCTTTGTAAACATCTGTCAAACTCAATTTCGTATTCCTTTATGCTGCTTCTCCTCTAGCCTAATTATTATGCATAAGGTCACGAGGAACAATGAATGATGAATTTTAAATCCCTCCTATGGAAATTTAATAAAGAATTTCATGCTGATTCAAACTGTATACTTTTTCCTTTTCTTTCTTTCTTTCTTTCTTTCTTTCTTTCTTTCTTTCTTTCTTTCTTCCTTCCTTTCTTTCTTTCTTTTCTTTCTTTTTTTGATCCCAGGTCTCGCTCTGTAGCCCAGTCTGCTCCTAACTTCACAATGGAGCCCAGGCTGGCCTTGAGTTTATGGTAATCTTCCTGTAGCAGCCTAATCTGAGTGCTGGGATTACAGGTGTGTGCCACCACACCTGGCTTATGTGGAAAGAATATGGGGCCACCTTGAGTCATTAATGCTAGATGAAATGGACCAAACGCAAAAGACTATAAAATAGTGTCTCTCTTATGAAATCCACAAAAATAATTTCATAAACAGACAGAAACAAAAGAAGTTAGAACAGGAGTGATGGATTGCTAGATAAGAGACAAATCTCTGAAAGTGGGATGGGGCACAGTAAGGCAAGTGTAAGAGGGAGGGAAAAGATGCCAAAAGTGGTAGAGGTTATTCTCTCCCCAGTATATCTATTTCAATTTCGCTACTAAATCTGCCATCCATGTATTAGAAAAAAAAGAAAAGACAAATACTTTGAAAAGATATTTGAAAAGAAAAAGAAGAGGCATTCCAGTTTATTTAAAGTACCTAATAATCTAGCTATTCGTTAGCATTACTATTCGTCAATGCTATGTAAAAATTACTCCAATCATCTTGAAACAAACAACCCTTATCCATCAGTTTTTGTGTATTTATTTATTATTTCTAGTATGGATATTTGGCAGCAACATTTGATCATTTTAGGAAATTTTTGATGAGACTGAGGGATTTATATATCTAGAATAAATATCTAAAATTTCTTATTTTGTTATCATGATTTAACTTCATTGCTTCAGACACTATTTTTTTAACATTAGTGCAAGGGTTCATTAAGTACATACACAAAAGGACATATGTAAAAAAGTATAGAGAGCATATATATATGAATAGTTTAAGATAATTTCAAAAACATTTTGACAGCACCAAGAAGCTCCCTCAATCTCTACTCTACTGTTTTATGATACACTACAAATAATTTTGATATACAGCTAGGTACATAATATTAGTGTATGGAACTCAGAATTAAGAACTGCAATCTAGTTTCTTGATCTATAATTTAATGGATATCAAGTCAGTCTCTCGGATTTCCATTTTCCATTTTGTTATGTTGGTCTATCTGCTCTTGTGAAAAAACACACCATTTTTGTTACAATGGCATATTAACTGTTAGGAAACTAACTACCTTTCCTCATATATATATATATATATATATATATATATATATATATATATATATAATGTACCCCAGTTTGGCCTCGAACTCACAGTACTCAACCTCACAAATGCTTCGATTAAAGGCATATACCACTGTCCTCTGTTTATGTGGTGTCTGCAGATGAAACTCAGTCTTGAGCAAGCTAGGTAGAAGCTCAGTCCATTGTGATATTACTTCAGCCTCTTCTTTTTACTTTTTTAAAGGTAAAGCGTATTGCATATTTCTCACAACTTGATATTATTGATAAATCACTCAAGACATTTTCTAAAAATTTATTGGAAATACATTTGTCTTGTAGATCAATTTGTGAAGTGTTGACTCATTATATTACAACAATCACACAAAACACAATAGAAGGCAGAAATTCTTGTTGTGCTACTTTTTTCATTGTTTCCTGTTGTTGAGTTCCTACTTCAGGTTGTTATTGCTAATAGTACCTTAGCTCTTACCTTAGCTCTTAATTAAAGTTTTAATTGCTAGTAATTAATCATTCTAGTTTACCATTATTATT
Source organism: Ctenodactylus gundi (assembly GCA_004027205.1). Classification (NCBI taxonomy): domain Eukaryota; kingdom Metazoa; phylum Chordata; class Mammalia; order Rodentia; family Ctenodactylidae; genus Ctenodactylus; species Ctenodactylus gundi. The sequence continues at coordinate 84,553 of PVKB01002142.1, forward strand.
TGAAGGAAATGCTTTTATAATCTGATCCACTACACTTGAAAGTTTTGGGAAATTTTCTAACTTCTAGTGTTTTTATCCATTGCTCATACTGAAACCACCTCAAGCATGTGACCAAACTATGTTCAGAAGATTATGTTTTCATTATATGATAATGACAGCAACATGCTTCAGTTATCTGTTTAGAAGAGCATTTTTAAAATCTCTTAAAATGAAGGCTGGAATGTATGGCTCTCACACATTACTAGTTATCGTGATAAATATCAGGAATTTATCTTAAAGTAAGAAAGGAAAGGTATACGCATGATGGCAAGAAGTGGTTCTGTTGCAGGTGCTTTCTTCAATAAAATTATCCTCTTTTATTTTAAAAATCACAATTTAATAACAATAAACAATGAGGCACAGAGATTTCTTAATATATGCTAAAGATGTACATCTTGAGAAAAAAAATGGATTCTCCAACTTCGTTTCATTTTATTAATCCAATACCAAGTTGAAAGAAAAATGTAGCTTTATTTGGTTTATTCAAAGTAGAACCATTAGTTGAGTCATAATAGAAGTGCTTTTTAATGCACGTTTTTATTACCAAACTTAATTTCTACCAAATTAAATATAGTGATCCTTAATAGTGTAATGTTAATTTATACAAAAATTTAAAAGCACTTGATTTAATAATAGTATGCATATATATATGACAGTCTGTGAATTCACATTTGTAGATTTAGTATTAGAAAGAAAGTTCATTTAAAGTTTTCCTAAATATCTTATACCAATAGAAATCAAATGAAAAATTTATGGTTGCAAAGTAGCTTTGTCCACTTTGTTTTTTTTTCAATACTTAAGCCAGTATCAGTGGCATCTTTTGTATGGCATTTATGCATGCCTGGAGTTAATAATAACACTTCAATTAATGTGACAGATGTACTATAGAACAAAAGTTAGTTTTTTATTATCTAGTGTGTGGGAAAACAAGAGTAGAATTTAAAAAAAAATTTAAAGAAAACACTAGTGGCAGGCTACAGATGCTATTTCAAGGACAATGTTGGAACAGTTATTTCAAAGTGCATCATCCTGTTTAGAATGAACTTAGGTCTTCTACTTTGCTAAGATCACTTTGAAATGGAAATGATGAAAACCTTTAATGTCTTGCCCAAATAAGAAGGTGTATAGAAATCAGAGCTGTGCTTGGCTGGAGATAAGAAGCATTGCAAATGTAGCCAGGACTAGGAAGTTTAACATGCATGATCCCGACAGAATAATGACAAGATGAAATGGCTAGAATTTCAAGTGGGGATATAGATATACTTTCTTTACGTGCTATCTCGTTAATAGTCGCTACATAAATATTTATTTTGTCAGTAAGGCTGTTGTAGCAACCTTGGATCAAAATTGATATATTCAATGTTTCTTAGTTCCAGAAATGTCCTCGAGGATTTTCTGCTTGATATTTTTTCCTCTGTTAACTGAGGTACAAATTATTTTCATGTTAGACAACCTCAGTTATGTCATATATTACAACCCACTTCGGATGTATAAAGATGAAAACTGATGAAAGCTTTCAGCTTTTGTGTTAACTCTAAGTACAGAAAATAAAGGAAGTGAAGTAAATAATATATCTAAATATATTCTCAAGAAATTTGCACAGATAAGAAAAATTGAGTTAATGTATTGAGAATACCATTCAATTTCATTTTAAATACTAAACTCAGGAAAAACTTGGCCTATTTTTATAAACTTCTCTTTACCAGAAGGCTTGTAAAGGAGATTTCCAGCACTACTGGTTCTTATGTTATCTAGAGGGAGCATTTTAAGAAAGGTAATGCGACAGACACTGTGTATCAATGAGAAGGATTGATAGCTCAGCTGTAGACAGCTGGTACTGGCAGGTGCTTCTGATGAATAAGGAATCATCGATTTTTGTCTTTCTCAGCAAGATACTGCTCCATTTGCTGCACCTAAGCCTTTTCTTCTAGATCATGTAAGTTCAGAAGGTGAAAAAAAAATCATTCTGCTGTTATTTGTCTCTGTTCCTTTGGCAATGGAAGTTTCAGAACGCAAATAAATTAGGCTGAACTCACACAATTAAAATGTAAAAATTCTTATGGATAAGTTAATTCACATAAATTTAAAAAATAATGTAGTTTAGGTGTATAACATAATTTAATCTACATTACCTTTCCTCCTATATACAAACTTTTCATTTACAAAACATAGGCATAAATTTACTAAATGGCCATTTCTTCGAAGCTGTCAAAATTTTTTAAATTTAATCTTTCCTGAGGAAATTATTTTTACCAAAAATAAAAAAAAAAACTAAATTACTTAAGGACTATAAAATTACTAACTTTGACTACATTTTTAAAAGTGCTCATTGAAATTTAGGTAAATTGCTAACTTAGGTTCAGTACTTTTCTTAATATAGAATATTCTGTAGGATTAAAATCAACAATTATGTTCTTAGTCTTATAGTAACATTATCTGAATCATGAATAAAAAAATTATAAGAAACTTTCTAATTTGAATTTTAAGTTAAAAAGTTACATCAATTATATCATTCTAATTCAATCTTTCATTATTTCTAGGCCTTTGTGCCAATTCTAATTAGATATTGAGGCACATGACCCAAATATATATTTAAAGCTCCAATTATAAGTATTTTTCTTATAAATAGATTCTAAAAATTCTTAAGTAAGTACGTTTAAATTAAAACTGAGATTTCAGGGGCTACAGACATAGCTCGGCTGTTAAAACACTTCCCTAGCAAGCACAAACCTTGAGTTCCATTCTCCAGGATCATATAAACAGGGCATAGTGGCACATGCCAGAAATCTCAGCTCAAGAGGCTAAAGCAAAATTGTTTTTAGGTCAAGGCAAGCCTAGGCTCTCAAGTAATTTTAGGACCAGATTAGACTAAAGATGGACACTGTCTCAAAATAAATTTTCCATTTACAGTCCATACTAAATATTACCTATATGCCTTAAGATTAAAAATTAGGAAAATTGGATTTATGAACACCTGTGTAAATGAATATGAAGGTTTTACAAAAAGCACTTCAAGATATGCAAATTACTGCAAATGATGCTACTTTTGCTTCTTGTTATCATTTTTATCACTATTTAAAATAACACAGGCAATGTATTAACAACTACTGTGATAAACGGTAATGTTATCCTTCAATTTATAAATTTCAGCCTATGTTTAGAGTATAATTTGAATTTCAAAGTGATTTTTTTTCTACATTAAGTAGGACTATTAACCTAAAATCTAATCTAAGGTATAAAGCTTCATGTCAGTTTTTTCATTTTTTAAGAGAAATTTCTAGGTACTTCTCTGTTGTGGTTTGGATCTGGAGTACTCCCTAAGAGTTTCATTAACCTGTACATATTGTGTACTGTTGGGAGGTGGGGCCTGGCTGGAAGGGGTAGATGCCTGGAACTTGACCTAAGGGAGAGTGTGTGCTGATTCTGCTCTTCCTCCTGTCTTGGCTCTGTTCTGGCATGGCAGGAGAGCATTTCTCTGGCTCCAGCTCACCATGTGCTTCCACCATCGCCAGCTGCCCATGAATAGATTGAGACTTTCTGAAACTGTGAGCTAGTATCAATTGCTCCTCTCTAAAATTGTGGATGTCAACTATTCTATCCCAGAAAGACAAAATAACAAAGACAATCCCTGAAAATTAAAAAGCTTAAACCAGGCAAGGTGGTGCATACCTGTAATTCCAGCAGGTGGAAGGCTGAGACAAGAGGATTGCTGGGAGTCCAAGGCCAGCCTAGGCTTCATAATGAGTTGAAGACCAACCTGGGCTATAGAGCAAGACCTTGTCTCAAATAAATAAATAAATAAATAAATAAATAAATAAATAAAATTAGAAAATAATAATGAGTCAAACACCACAAAACATTTCTGTTTAGGAAAGCATGATAACGAGGCTGCTATTGTATTGGCATATAATACAATCTCAAACTGCTGATTTGCAATAATAAATGGGAGAGATACTGTAGAGATGGTGCCTTACCTACTCATTACTGGTAAATAATGCCTACATCCCCAACTTAAGGGAGGAAAGATTTATTTTAGCTCACAGTTTTAGTAGATTTAGGTCCATTCATGGGTGGCTGGCGGTAGAAGGAAGTGTCTGTATGAGAACAGCTGCTCATAGCACCACAAGGGAAAGAAACCAGGAGTTTCAGAAGAAACTAGGGTAGGGGGAGTTGATATCCTTCCAGGCCACACACCTGTAATCTAATCTACCACACACCTGTCCTTCACCACACACCTGTAATCCACTCCTCCTGCCCAGGACTCCCCTTTTAACAGCACACGGAATCCATGCATATTCCACAACACCCAACTACATGAGGCTTTTGGGGGATATTTCAGATCCAAACCGCAGCATTCTGCCCCTCGTCTCCAGAAGAACTATGTCCCCTTTCTTACACAGAATTCATTTAGTCCATCTTTAAGAGGTGCTAAAGTATCAACAGTTCTGGTACTGCCCAAAAGTTCAAGTCCAGAGTTTCTTCTAAAACTCAAGGCAAACTTTTCGCTGTGAGATCCTGTGAAAAATCAAAGAAAAATTAAATGCTTTCAATACATTATGGCAAAGAGTAAATACTCCCATTTCAAAAGAGAGGAATAGGAGGACAGAAAACAGTCAGTGCAAAGCAAGAACTACTATCATTTCATAGCTCTATTAAATCCCGTAGTTCTATGTCTGCCCCTGAGGGTAAATGGTATTGATTTGTGAGCTCCAAAGGCTTGGAAGGCCCCACAGTCACAGCATTGCCTTTGGCTACAGCCACCACTGCTTCTAATTTGGGCTGGCTCTTCTCACTGCCTGTGGCTTTCCACTGTAGACTATTCATATTCTGTGCTTTTCCAAACGTGCAGCATCTCTGCTGTTCTTTTGACTTCACCTTCATAACTTGATACACTGGCCTTTCAGAGGCACACCGCCTGGCCTCCAAGGCCTTCCAGAATCTGAGTGGAAGCCACCATAGCCCCACAGCTCTTGTGTTCTGCCTGCTTGTACTGTTCTCAAACCAGTATCTTTTCCCTTTGAACCCTTGAATGGATAAAGGGTGAGGTCGTGCTGACTTCTCAGGTCCCCTCGAGATATCTTCCCTGTTCTCCTCATGCAGAATACTTAGCTCCAATTTAATCCTAATCTCCTCAGCAACCATGATCTTTTGCCCCAGCATAGAGTCATTTTCTGTCTGGTAAAATTGCCAACGTTTTATAACTTTCTCCTCTGCCATTTTCTCCTCATTTTCAGCATAGAGCTGGCTAAAAGCCTCAAGCATTACCCGTGTACAGACTAAACATTGGGCTACTTTCCTCTGCCAGATTAAGTAGTCTACTGCTCTTAATCTCAGTCTCAGGCACAGCCCCAGGACAAGGGCAAAATGCTGACATACTTGAGGCCAGGCTGGCCTTGGACTCAGGGCAATCCTCCTTTCTCAGCCTTCTGAGTGCTGGGATTGCAGGTGAGTGCCACCGTGCCCGGTTTATGTGTTGCTGGGCAACAGAACTCAGGTTCCTAAGACTTGATTTAGCACTTGCTAGGCAAGCGCGTCAACAGCTGAGCCTTTCCTCTAGCTCCGGTCCTTCTGCTCACATGGAGCTCATTAATTTTGTCTTTACTAATAATAGACAGTTCCCTAGGAACTCCTGATTTTCTGAGCTCTCACCATAATCTCACATTAAGCTGGCCACATAGCATTCTAAATCTAGTTTATCTGACATCTTCAAACCCTACCAAATCTCCCCCACAACCAATTCTAAAGGCTTCTAACCCATGTCGCATCAAAGACCACTTCTCTGTTTCCAGTTTCTGTGCTTCTGACTAATTTCTCGCCGGGACACATCACACACCATCATCAATTAGGGGGAGAATATCAGCAAAAATGTCTATCAGAAAACATCTGCTCACAGCATTGCAAGAGGAATAAATTAGGGGCCTCTAAAGAAGCTAGAATAACAATTTCTAACCTTACAGACCCAGGTCTGCAATCTAATCTATTACGCTCTGTCCTCCACAACACACCTGTAATCTACCCTTTCTGACGAGACCCCATCCATCACTTTACTGCACATGGAATCCACAGCACCCAAATACATGTAGTTTTTGAGGGGACATATCAGATCCAACTACAACATATGGGTAAGTAGAGATAGAACATGGAGGTCAGAAAGAAAGCATACAATTACAGCATTCATATTTACATTGCATATTTAATATTCATTTAATGAAATAATTAAAAATACATACTATTTCAAACATTCATTATGTATATAATTCAGAATAATAAGGGATTGTAATCTGAATAAAATGAAGATTTTTTTCTATTTATGGAATTATATATCACTACGTATTTTATATATGTTGATGAAATAATAATACTTATTGTTATTCTTGTGGTAGTATGGTTGGAACCCATTGCCTTCACACTGAGATACATCTTTGCAAACATGAATGCGTAATCATTGGCCTATGCTTTATTTTTATTTTTTAAACTGGGTCTCACTAAATCACGTATTTTTCCAGGGAACAATCAAAATTGCCTCCTGCCTCAGCATGCTGAACTGGAGATTACAGGCCTGAACCACCAGATTAAAAAATAATAATTACTTTCACATTTTCAAATTCATAGCAGTTCTTCACAATTTATCTAAATATTGACCCTTCTAAATTTGCATGCTAAATATTTAAAGAATTATGTCAAGTCTTTTTATTTACTTGAATAAAGCATGGTGAGTTATTAAAGAACCATTTTGACAACCTGAAAAATATAGTCTTATTATTAGTATAAGACCCACAGAAAACATATGTACTCTTTATTCTGAGAGTATGACAATTTATTCTAATCCTAACACTATCTAAGATTTCAGATATTGTGACTAAGTTTACTCTGTTGGCTATCTCCATCCCTTATGACTTTGTATAGTTGAGAATTCATAATTAACTGAATGTGTTTGACCTAAAAGAAAACTACTTGAACTTTATGCAAACTGTAAAAATAAGAAGGAAAATAAAGGCCACTTTATTTCTTGAAATTTTTGAAGGAATAGAAAGAATAAAGTTATGCATCCTCTACATGGTGTTCTGTTCAATGTTTTGTGCGCATTTGATGGTGGTATCACTAGAGTACAATAAAACTCAATTCAATTGTCTAAGAAGGTCCGAGCCATTATATTGTTCTTCACATGCTTTTTCAGTCACATAAAGGAGCCTGCTCCCAGTCTCACAGAAGACTAGCACTTGCAATTATGTTCAGTACATACTATTTTCATAAAAATAAGCAACTATGACATTGGTTCCATGGGTTGTCCCCTTAAGCAAGATATTCGCGGAGACAGTATGCCATAATGTCAGCGTCAGCTCTATATATTTGTCCTTAGAAGTCATGTGACTGCGAAACATCACGCATGTTGGTTCTTCATCTAGGTTTGTGTAGGTATATACTCTATGAAGTTGGTGCAACGACAAAATAATTTAACAGTGTGCTTGCAAAACTTGTTTGGTTACTTAATGACACACAGCTTTCTCCGTGTCTTCGTGTTACAGCATAATTTTGTTTAATGTCATATACAGAGAGAGAGAGACTGATGGCAGGATGTGCGGCCTTGTGCATGAGTTGATTGTGTAGTGTCTGCACTTCTGATATGAAAGTGAGAATAATAACTACAGGAAATATTCTTTCCACTTCTTAGCCATTATTTAATGAGAAGGTAGACCTTACATTCCTGGAGGGGGCAGTTGGGTCAGAGAATAGGTGCACTGTATTCCCTCTCTATGCCGTATTTTTCTCAGGGTATGGGTTTTACCGTGTTACTACAGGTAAATTTAAATTAGAAATGTGCTGAGTAAAGCACTACTATTCAAGGACATTCCTCATTACAGAAACATTTTTTGAAAATAATGGAATATTTTTATTTTTAACTTAAATGAGAACAATTAGTGGTCCTTTGTCCATTTCTTCAATTGATATGCCTTTAAAAATGAATACTATGTGTCAAAATATTCTTGTACAAATAACTTTTGATGTAATTTAAATCTTAAAAGGTTTATTTAAGAGTATAATTTTGTGGCAATAACTTTTAGCCATTGTAAGGAAAGGTTTTCATAAGAAAACGAATTATTTTATGTTAAAAGAAAAATAACACAAGCTTTTCTACTACTATGATTCCAAAGCACGAAAATAATAGATTTAGACAATGAAATGTCTGTTACCTAATGCCATCACTTCTAATTTCTTCAACAATCAATTAAAATTACATATTCAAACTTTAGAAATAAGATTACTTCATCCTAAAAAGAATACAATTTAGGCTTAATGAGGCATTACTGTTCTGCTAAAAAGTAGATTGTGTTTTCATGTTAATTCTTCATTTTCAGTTTAATAACTACAGTTTCCAATTTTATAACTTAGTTTAGAAGTGCTATATCTTTAAAAGTTGCTAAATTAAAAAATTGATTTAATTCTGGTTAAAGTAAAATTAAAAAATCGTAGATAGAAAGACTTTAAATGAACTAAAGTAAGGAATCATTTAGTCAATACAATTTGTTATTTTTGCCAATACTTATTTAAAACACAAATTATATTTTGCTTTCTTGAGGACATTTCTTTTTCTGCCAACCCATATCCATCTGCTTTCAGACCTCAGCCCCACTGGGCACTCTTACCTTACCCAGAGCTAGTATGCAAGAAATATTTCCAGTTGTAATACTTTACACTTCAAGTACAGATCTTCCATTTTCGTACATCTAATATTGTTTCTTAAATTTAACCTAAACATTATTACATTTCATCAAAGAATCCAAGGCAGAGTATTCAATTTCGTGTATTTGCTGTTTTACATTTTTCTTTCATTCTTGTTGCATTTCCATATATGATACAACATGCATTTCAATGTTTGTAGTTTTTACAGCTGTAATTGTCATGTCTCATGACACCTTTAGAGAAATATCATAACATTGGTAGAATTTTTCTTCTTACAAGCATTGCAACTAAATACAATGAAATCAAAATTTTCACAAGTATTATATAAGTTGTTAATGTTTATTGACATTTTGTTGGCTTCCCTACTATAGTAAGTATGTAAAGTGAGAAATGTGTGTTATGCTTACTTTTAAAATTTCAGAATTTCTGTGTAACTCACAGGAATCAGGCTCCTCACAAAGGTGTTCATAAATGTATTTTCTAACTCATAATGGATAATGAGGTTGAATATTTAGTATGTTTGTTATTTATTTTTCATTTATTACTTTTGAAATGATCATTTATTTCATCAAACATGAAAAATATAACAGAGCATTTGATATATCCTTATGTGTATGAGCTGTGATCAAATATTCTATGATTTTCAAATTCAAAAAGTATTGCAATAAAAATATCACATTGCCATTAACCTCCCTGAAAACTATTCTCAGTTTGCTTCCAACTCACGCAATCAGTCTTGCAACATTCTGAAGCAGTTTGGAAGTTCTCTTAGGTGTCTTCAGGGAAAGAGTGTCAAAACACGGCATGCTGCTGCTGGGTGTCATACAACAGAAAGGCAGGATTTTGAAACTGTCGCTATGTGCTCTCGTTTACCTAAATCCCTAGAAGCGGCCCCAAATGACTTCATCAGGGCAGGCATGGCAGCACAACTAAGAACACTAACGAATGAGGAATTCTAGAATTGCATCAGAAACTGGCGAGAACCTGGGTCCGGTGTGTTTGAAGTAAAAGGAGGTATTATGTAGGGGTTAATATCAATGTGTATTTCACTGGAATAAATTTAAAATATTAAATATCCACTGTATTTCTCTCATAATTCATATTATATGATTTACAGACTTATATCATCATATTTTCTCATGAGTTAATGTCCAGATTTTTAACAACATAGGTAAATGTGTTTATTCTGTTCTTTGTTGTTTTTGTTTCAGTTTAAATTTAAAAAAAAGAAACAAAATAAAAATCACTAGAGGCTTGGATAACTGATTTGCCTTTATCTTCTGAAGTCTGACCACAAAAAAATTATCAAAGTATCTGTTTTATGTGATTGTGACATCAACAGAAACAAAATAAATTTTAACGATTTGTGGATAATTTATTTTTTATTTGATACAAATGAATAGGTTTTTGTTTCTGTTAAAATGTATTCAAGTAATGTATTGGATATCAATGATATTGAAAACAAGTTATCAGACAGGTTAAATAGCAAATTTTTAATAAAATTTTGATATTAAATTTCTAGAACAATAGAACTGTAGTTCTATATCTAGAACAGTGATGGATAGAATTAAAGGTTATTTGCACTATCTTAGTTGTGAGAATGGATGGGATAGAACAAGGGCCAATGGGCGGGCTACAAATTGTTCAGGAATGCAGGAACTTTGGGTCTGTTTTGAGAGGAAGGTGGTGGTCATGGTGAGTAGAAAGCCCTAGAAAGTCACTCTTGGGACCAAGAAGAGGTGCAAAGAATTGGTTTGACACATTCCCTTTAACTGCCATTAATCATGACGATAAGGGAATGCCATGGAATGAAATCTGTGCTATTGCTTTGTGTGTATCTGAGTATTTTTTTTCCCCTAAAACTTTGGTGATCTTAATAAGGAAACATTGAACCAGATGACTGGTTTGATTCAGTCTATTACACAAGCCACGTGATGACATCTGCAGTGACCGATGGGATTAGAAGTGCTGAAGTGGGACTCTAGCTTTTTAGAGAAGAGAGAATGGTCACAGGGAAACTGTCAAATTGTGACAATATCTGAGATCAAATAAATGAGGTCAGCTCCAGTTTGTATAATCATGTAATGAAGTCAATAGCTTTCGTCTTTTGGTATTAATAACGGAGTCAAGATATAAAATTATTATCTGAAATAAACCTTAAATATAATCATTGCCTTACACATTTGGGATAATGATTAGAGAACTCAGTTAAGCAAAATGTTGATTGGCAGAATGAAAAGGGAAGAATAAAAATTCTATCAGTGTGTTTATTGGAGAGGTCCAAGAGTATGTCCTGGTGAGTGGAAAAAAAAAAACTGAATATAACTACACAATTACAATGCATTTGTCAAGGAGCATAATTTTATGAGCATACAGTCTTCATTGTTAAAGTTCAGCATATAAGAAATTGTCTCAGAACATAATTTAAGGTATCATTAACCTGAATTACATAGGAAAATGTAAATATATTTGCACTCTACTCTTCAATATCAATTTGATTTCTTCTCTGAAAAGACACTAGGAATAGAAATTTTCAGTTTTATAACCAGTAAGTGATTTGTCATTGAATAGACATAGTGGTTAAATTTGAAAAGTAAATAAAAATTAACTTGAAAGAATTTTTGTATCAGCTGCCTTATGGTAGAAATACTTGGTTCAGATATTGAATATCTATACCAATTATGTTATATTACTGATGTGTAAATCAGTACAAATGACATTCATTCAATATGGAAAGATTTGGCAAAAGATAAATTATAAAAACTGAAAAATAAAGGATTTTTATGATAAATTTCTAGTCAATAATTTATAATGATTACATTTTCATAGTTTGCTTCACAATGTCAATCTGCTCTAAGTTGTATTATAAAATAATGACCTCCTTGGTTAGTTCACACTTATGCAAAGTGTATATGGTACCTGTCAGTATTACAGTTTTTCTCCCCAAGACTCACCAAGCTTTTTTTTTTTTTTTTTGAAAAAAAAAATAGGATCAACAATAACTGTCTTTGTTCCTCACAGGAGATTTTTGGCAATTGCTGCTCTGGAAACTTACCAGAATTCTAACACCTAATTCACTAAAGATCTTCTATTTTTCATTGATTTTGTTCTTTACCATCTCATAGGATAGGAAGTTCACATTCCCTTTAAATTATCTGGATTCTGACTATGCATGGTGGTGGAGTTACTGAAGTTTTTGGATTATTGTAAGATATTTAATCATGAAGCACAGTGCTGCTATTAATCATGTTCTATCAATTTCTACAGAATTTGTCACGAAATACCGAAAATTTGGCTCTCAGGTTACATGTTTGATCTTGTTAATCTACTCATTTACTTACAATAATGTATTTTTTATTAAAATAGCCAGGCATTTTATTTGCAATTTTTAAAACTGGTAGTTGAAGACAGATACGAATACCACTGACCTCATGAATCTTCTGTTCTATCTAAATAAATCTACTGAACTAGAAACTTCTACTGTGGTAAGAGAAATAGAAATACATGGGAAATAACATGGTTGAGGAATTAGACCCAACCATTCGGGATTTGTGTGGGAAAATACTAAAGTGGGAATACCATGAATTTTACAAGGTGCACAGAAAAATGTGAAATAAAATTAAAAAGTGTAGATATCATGGTGTAAGAAAGGAATAAAAAATGTAAATGCATATGATAAATAGAAGGAAGGGAGAAAGAGAAGAATATCTTTATCATTATAAGGAATTTCTTGATGTTCAATAAATAATAAGAAACTAAAAAGTGTATGAAGAGATCATTTCTCTTGGGGTGTAAATGGGCTAGTTTTATGGGAACAGTGAAACAGACCTAGTAGGGGTGCCACATTAGCTAAAGGGTTTCTACATCAGTCAAAAAATACATGAATAGATGGAGGTTATGTAATTGATGAGAAGTGGAAGATTTTAATAAACAAATACACAATACCAGCAAAAGAAAATTTAGGAGAACTTGAACAATAAAGTATTGAAAAATGGGTAATGTAAGACTAGTTCATTGGTTTTTGGAGTGATAGTTGTAAATCAATAAAAAGACCTCTCTCTCTCTCTCTCTCTCTCTCTCTCTCTCTCTCTCTCTCTCTCTCTCTGTCTCTCTGTCTCTCTGTCTCTCTGTCTCTCTGTCTCTCTCTCCATGTCTTTTGTGGGCTGCTGAGGACAGCGCTCAGGGCCTTCACATCTATTACTTAGTTAAATTGAGTTTATTGATTAAAATGATGAGCAATTGATTGACAACAGGGAATCAAAATATATTAACACATAGATGTCACAGTTGGGTGGGTGTCCACATCAGCTTGTTAAAGCCAACACTGATGAAGGTAACTGCATTTCCAGGGACTGGAGGAATAGCACAACAGTTAGAGTGTTTACCTAGCAAACGCAAGTCCCTGAGTTCCACTTGCAAGCACCATGGATGCTCGGTGTGGTTGCACAGGCCTGTAATCCCATCACTTGGGAGGATGAAGCAAAAGGCCTAATGTAAGTTCAAGGCCAGTCTGAGCTAAATAGTGAATTCCATACCAACCTCTACTGCAAAATGACACACTGTCTGAAAAAAATGCATTTCTAAGCGAGTGCTTAGGTTCCTACTTTTTAATATTTTGAATATGAACTTAAATGTCTTAGTTGAAAATTATTTTTTGTCTTAAAACACAAATGGTTTTTTTCAGTCTAATGTAAACAGAATTCTTTTTCTTTAGCATTTACTTACATACTGGTGAATATTTGGAAATAAATTTTCATTACCACATTCACCTGAATTATCGTCATATACACTGCAAGTATACACATGTATTATAGCCTTCATAGACAGAAAAAATGAAAGGACTTCAAAGGTGTATGTTCTGGAAAGGAATTCTTGGCTTGCATTTTCAGTAATTTTCGGAATGTAAGTTATGTCACTATTTATGGAGTACCACAATTAAGTGGAATTTCAGAATTTGCGAATTCTGCATGTATATTTTTATACAACTCTGAAAAATGAGTTCTAAGAGTAATTAATTTTTCAATTGATATATTAAATAACACATTTTCCCCAAAACTTAAAGCAAAACAAGTTATTAAGAACTGTGATAAGTCAAAATTGAGTTACTAGAAATGTTGTGTAGATCATGCATATATCATTTGTATTTAAAGAATAATCATTTAGAAACATTTTAAATTGGATGGATATATATCTCTTATTGTGAATATCAATAACTATAAATTTGTTAAAACATATTCTTCTGTTGGAATGGCATTAACAAAACTGAAACTATTATAATGTTCGTTACTTTTCCAAAAACTGGGTTATATTAGCAGTATTAATATTTCATGTAATTAATTTGCTAAAAAAACCCTATAATATAAACAAAAGTAATATAACAGACTCTGACCTTTTTAAATATAAACCTATTTATAAATTTTATTTATTCCAATAAAATGAATTCAAGAAAATATTTTAAATCTTAGAATGAGATACATAAAAATTTAAATCATTTAAAATATACCTGTAACCTTATATTATCTGTTGTATTTCTTGTATTCTTGCAGAATTTTTTATTTGGGTTATACATTATCCATTCAAATAATCAATCATGGGATGGGAAATGTTCAGTTGAAAAAGTAAGAAAATAATTATGGGGCAATTACTTTACCTAAAAGAATTAGCTAGAGAGATAAAATTTTAATGAATATTTTACATGTTTTAAACTAATATGAATAAAGAAGAATAAAATATTGGCAAACAAATTATCCCACTTTCTAGTTTGTTAACTTTTCTAAAATGTCAAGTTTAGTACACTGGAAGAAATTTTTAATAGTATTATCTTTACAAGTTTAAATCCCTTTGTAACATGCATTTTATTCTACAATATTAATTAAAAATAGATCATACCTCCCTATTTTATAGAAATTACAATGATTTATCAAGATGCAGTTGGCATTTGAACAGCTGCACTTCACAAAAGATTTCCAGGCATGCTGATGAGAATTTCAAATCATAATTTGTAGTGCAAAACAAAAGCTGAAGTTTAATAGAGGACGTGGGTTTTGAATATATGCATGAGAACATAAGTTTTCTTGAAAAATAATAAATTGGAATATCTTCTTACAAAAGTATTAACGATGATGATGCTATTAAAAAAAAGAAATTCTGTAACTACAGGACCATAAAGCCAGATTATCATCTGGAGGATACAGATGTCTTTAACAGATGTGAAACTCAAAAAAAAAAAAAAAAAAACTAGAAAAAACAACTAGAAACTGGAACTAGTCTTTCCAATGATGCATACACTTACACAAAAACACCCCGTGGTCTCTCATGTAAATCTCATCTATATAGTGATGACCAACATGAAGTTTGTGTGGGGACGATAATTTTCTATTAAAAATCTCAGTTAATATAGTATACTCATAAAATTATCTTCTGTTATGTAGTAATTACTTCTTGAAAATATTTCACACTTTGTCATCCACAATCTGTTCTACTTTGTTTTATTTTCTATGTGCACTTCGGTAAACTTTTCAAGACAATGCATTTTTTTACAGAAGATGAATGTACGCACAAAAATATACATATATATGTAAATATGTATCTGTCAAAATAAATATTTTGAAGTACTAACACATTTATATATATGTAAGTATATTACACATTAGTTAATAACATCTCTAAAATATAGAAGTGTCCACTATATAGTGTTTAGAACATATATGTGATAATATTTTATGATGATTTTACAGTTTTCATGACTTTGTTGTGTATCTTTTGTGTGAGTCATTAAATGCACAAAGATTCTGTGGATTTTTCAGTGTCATTCATTCTACAATGATTCTGCTCATTTGCTAGTTATCTGAAGCCATTTATATATTCTAGATAGGAATCTTTACCTAATTAGATGAATTACAAGATAATTGCTTTTTAGAGATAATTTTAAATACATAATTAGCACATAGTAAGTATGTCTGTTTATGAAATACAGTGCATTAAAAAAGAATAAGTTGTGGTGCTGTATTGTATAAAGAATTATCTATAGCTAATAATGATTCTATTTTTCAAGCTAGAAAAGAGGAGTTAAATGTTATCTCATTGCTGATAAGTATGTCTATTTCCTTGTTTTGATTATTGTTCAATATGTATATTTAAAATTTTTAAGCAATTTTGTATTTTAGCAGTAAGATGTATCCGTCTTTTACTTTATTTCTAGTGGCTTTTGTGTTATATTATTTTACTTTGGCAAAAATATGAATACATTTTCTATACCATATTTTAAATCCTCACAACTTTTTTCTTTTATATATTTATGAATAAGTAATTATTTTGTATATGGTAGGCTTCAGGCTTCAGATTTTGTCTATTTTTTTCATCTTTTATTTATTTTTTTTAAACTGAGAATTGAACCTGGGCCTTTGAATTGAGCTACAACCCCGGTCCATGTTTTTGTTTTAGATTTTGAAAAAAAGGTCTCACTAATTATCTAAATTGCCCAAATTCAAATTTTCTGTCCTCTTGACTCAGTCTCCTAGAACACTGGGATTATATGCCTATATAACTCTGTCTGGCTTATTTTGTCTTTTTAACATGGTTAAGTAGTTTACTGGTTTACTTATCAATGTTTATTAAAATTTTTGATCAATTCTACATACCCTATGATACTAAGTTCATTATAAATCATGAATCCAAAAATATGTAGTTTTCTTTTGGAACTCTTTATTCAATTCTAGTGGATTATTAGACTCACACACATACTTATACAGTCCTAATATCAATTCTTTCAATTAATTTTGTGACTTAAAACCTTTCTGTATTGATACTTCCTGACGATTTTAAGTTTTCTTGATAATTTGCTTTTCCATATAAAGTATCTTGACAAATTACACATGCACAAATGTAATACATGAAATTTAAAGATGCAAATGAATGTAAAGTTAGCCCATATGTCCATGGATTGAAATAATAAACATTTTTTGAAGTACCCCTATTATGCATGGTTACCTAGAGATTCCATGCAACCTTTATGAAAATACCATTTTCTCTACTCACAGAAATAAAAATCAATTCTAAAATTTATAGGTAAAGAAATCCCAAAGATTCTGAATAATCAAAGTAATATGAACCAACAAGAACAATCCTGGAGGTATTGTACTACTTGAATTCAAATCATGCTACCATATAGTACCGTATACTATAATAAACTATATTAACCAAATTGTATTCTAGTAACATAAAAACAGATACATATATTTATGTAAAAGAAAGAAAAGCTAGACAAAATTCAGTGGGGAGGCAACTACTATTGCTTTGTTAAGTGGATGCAATGTATCCCTCCGGATGCCTTCTAAACAGTTTGTTTATACCTAAAGATTACTGCCATCGCTGTTAGTATCAGCAAGTCATGGATGAAAAATTTATTTTTGGCTATTGAGACGAGTGATTGGTAAAACTCCTGAGACTGAATTGCTGATGCAGTGACATAGCAGGCCGACAGGCATCTATTTTACTCTTTCGATGACTCCAACCATGTTTTAGTTGCTTTTGCATTGTTAAGACACAACACTTGACCCTCACAACTTAAGAGAAGGAAGATTTATTTTAGCTCAAAAGGTCTCAAACTCTGCAAGGGTTGCTGTCAATTTTCAGAAAGGTCTGGCAGAAAACAGGTGCTCTTAGCATCAAAAGATGAAGCATTTGTTTTGGAGAGAAATCAGAACAAGTATATATTCTTCCAGGCCTCACTCTCAGTAATATGCTCCAACCTCATTGATCCATAAAAATATCGATATCACCTTGTTCTTTCTAAATTTGTATAAAGTATATTTATATCTGGCAGCTTCAACTTTTAGTAGAAGAAAATTCAGATCGATCTTTTTCAACTAATTTTTGAGGGTCTTACACTGTAGTCGAGGCTGGTCCTGAGCTCACAATACAGTCCTAGGTTGCCATGGCAATTCTCCTGCTTCAGCCTCCTGAGTACTGGAATTGCAGGTGTGAACCAATACATTTTATTGACTATTTTCTAACAGTGTTTCATTTAATGGTATCAAATAAAGTGTAAGAATATGTGTCACAGAGGAGTTTTTCCCTTTTTAATACATTCTAGTAAAAGTTATATTGAAGTATATTTAAAAGTGAAAGAGATAAGTAGGAATTTGTAGGTGCTAGAAAAATTTTATTAACTTTGATATTTTCATAATAATTTTAAACATAAAACCCTAGACCAATGTCGACTTTATGTTTTGTACTTGTACATATCAATAAAAATGGGAAAAATGAAAAAAAAACCTTAGTACTAATACTTGAGATTGAGAGATCCCACCGCAAATCTGTATCTCTTTAAAACTTCAGGTTTCTTTACAAATTTTTACAGTTCATTTAAATAAATGAAAACTATTGGTGTAATTAGGAAAATAGGTCCCTCAGAACCATAAGTAACAGGAAGAAATGTCATTGTTTTATTGAGAAAAAGATCCCATTAGCTACAGTAATTCAAAAAATCATTAGAAATCTAAGCAGGAATAAAACAGCTCTTCCGGTAGTTAAATCGGTAATATCTATGCAAAGTGAAGCACATTGATATCTCTAAAATACACCTCTAAAGATTCTTTGTAAAGATATTTTAGTCACTTTAAAAACCACAAATTATTTTTAATTGTTTATTATATTATAAGGGACTTAGATATTCTACACTGAGAAGAAAGGGCTATTTGTCTTTACTCATTCATTTATTTTTTTCCATTAAGAATTCAGTGGGTCTTACTTTTTTTCTCTTTTACTAGATACAGCTCACAATTAGGTATTTCAAAACACATAAAGCGTCTTTATAAGCCTTCCACTCTCTGGCATCCTGGATTTTTCCCTTCCTTTTATAATATTTCCTCTTTAAAGGTAACTACTCTCACCTTCTCTTCAGGTGTAGCCGCCATTGTCCTATTTTTCACCCCTATCTCATTCTAGAACTGGCTGTGAGACAGACACTTCAGACTATAAGAGAGTGTAACTCAAAATGATTTTGTAAATGATTGTCACTTGCATTTCCCATTTTAAGATTTGATTCTTTCATTAACTGAAGTCAAAATGTTAGGGAGGAAGGAAGATGAGATTGTATGACTAACTTTACTAGGGACGTGTGAATATCAGCTCAGAATTTGGCACAGTTGACAGTCAGCAGTTGATAGAGTGAAAATTTTTCTCAAGTCCAGTTTTGTGAATCAATGAGTTTATCGAGGTTACTCACGGTAGCATGAGTGAAGAGTTACTTACATGCCCACCGGTGACCCAAAAGACAGTCACACCGCTCAGAAGCCCAGTCCAGCATACACGACGTCTCCTAGAAACTGCAGTCTATCCCTGACACTCACCTTTGTGGTCAGCTGCTGATATTTTTTCCTTGGGACTTGGTTTGGTTTCTTCTTGTTCCTGCTTGTTCATTTGCCTCCTTGCATTAGCCACAGGGTGCTGTGCCACAAGCCAGAGGGCAAATGCCATGAGCCACACCTACAGATAACCACCATGTGGCTGCTGCACCTTAGGCAGGCTCCTCCTATGGGCAGATACGAGTTGACCCTCCAGGAGGGTCAGAGTATTTGCTGTACAGCACTTTGTATTATGCATTCATGTGTAATGTTTGGAAGAGAAACAGTCTTAAGGGGTTCTCTTAAATCCTTCTGGTATAAATTTTCCTTATACTCGTTTATTTTTGAAAAAACGTAGGTTATGTTCAATACATAATCTTGCATTTCAAATGTAGTCCAAAGGCAGATTTTTTTACCATATATAATATAATATAATATAATATAATATAATATAATATAATATAATATTCTTTAAATCTACACTAGAGCCAATGCTTGACAGTCAAAAATAATTTATCAAATGATTCAATAAATATAACATTCTAAGCCTTTAAAAGCTACCATAATTCTCAATTATGTAAGGGAAAAACTTACACAATGTGTCAAGAATCTCCCAAACTATCCGGAAACACAGTAATTCACTGAAAGGACTCACAAGCCTTAGAAAAATTTGATAAATTTGTAAGAAATATTCACACGAATATGAGAGGACATGTACAAATTGTTGCCAACCAAGGAAGTCCCACAAGTCCTGGTGTCCAGAGATTCCATAGGGATCGATTAGAAAGATATATACAATACCGATGTGACTGACCTTACCTACACAGGCAATACTTCCACTTTCCTGCAACAGTAGGTACTCACCTTATGTGATATCATCAAGATACATGTATCCGATCAAATTAGTACGGGATGGTCCAAAGTCTCAGGGTATTATAGAAGCGTTCATTGCCAAAGTAACCCAAAGTCCTAGAAGTCTTCTTCCCAGACTGGCCAACGACCAGCAGCAGAGGTAGATCTTTCCTTGCAGTGTGCAAAATTTGCAAAGCATTCAGCTCTGGCATTCAACACTGGGCTCTGGAATTACTACTACCCTGCCTGTATAGTATAGAGTGTGAAGTTTTGTCATAAATTTGCCATGTTTTTTTTCTAGAAATATTGCATCTTCCTTCTCCCGCTCCTATCTCATACCATCCAAGATTCTGACTACACAGAATTACTTTCTGGCCCCAGGACCACGTTATTCTGTGACACTGAATGTTGTGAATCTTCTCACATCCACCTGACTCAAATATCTCAGTGTCTGCTGTGTGGCTTGTCAGTGAGGTACCATTCAACATGGACCTGTGTAACATATGGGGAAATGACTGAGATGTTGGTCCTGAGTCCGGGATTATTTTTTACCCTTTACCTACTGCTTTTATGTTTAATTCAGTACTTTCAGCTTTTGAAGTGACTACTATAAGGAAATTATGAGATTTGATTCAGGTACTGACTCCAATAACAAACTAAATTTTGATATATATATATATATATATATATATAATGTCTGTATTTGTGGATCTATGATCAATAAGTGAGAATTGACAAAGAGTTTTAATATGTGAGTGCATATTAAATCCAGTTTTTAATATATAAAACATATTAAAATATTTAAATCAATATAGGATTATTAAATCTTTTGGCTTAAAGCTAATTATGTGTGTTAATAAAATTTTAACAAAAGATGTAGCATTAGCTCTTATTATTTTTAATCGTATATTGTGATTATAAATAATATAGTTCCTTATATATTCACAATGAAGATGACGGGTCACTTGGCCATCTTGGCCATGGTATCTGTTTGGTGCTGGCTGTCTATTATTTTCAGAATATATATCTTTGGAAAAAATCTGCAGTCAAGAAAAACAGTATTTCTAAAATGGTTTTCTCCTTTTCCTTTCTGCAATTAAGGGCCAAACTGGAAACAACTCAAACCCTTCTGTTACCTGCCTTATTGAAAGGACTGGAAAAAGGAAGTTTAGCTTGATTGAGTTTTGCATGGTTTTCAATGTCCTTTCATAAGTTCTCTTGAGTTAGAGGAAGAATGCAAACAGCAGTGGATACTGTGAGCATTGCAAAGGCACTTGCTCCAGTAGGCCCTTGGTGTGTCTCCTAATGGACTTCCTAAAGAAAACATTTCATTGTCCATGCTACATAAACAGTTATTAAAATATGCGTAGGCTACTTCTGACAAACAGTATGTTGACGTAAATTTATGCTTTGTACCTTAAGTTATTACATGTCTACCAAAACAGCAGTGATAATAGAAAGTTTCCACATTGATTGCATTCATTAGTTTTGCACATTTAAAGCTATTTTCAGTATAATTCATCACTGAAAAACTTCTCTAAACAGTCTAGCTATAAATTTGTTCCCTAATGGCCATTCACTTCTTTTCTAAATTGATGTGTATTTAAAACCTCTCCTGAGTTTAGGGGGTAAAAATAATAAATCACTTGGTGACAGAGACACACCATGGAATATAGTCTCTAGGCCGTGTTCCCCCTGAGTTATATTTTTAAGGAATTAATTAAAACATTACTATTGCTATTATCCATGTCACTTTAAAAATGAATTTCAGTTATAGCTTTCTTCAAAATTTCTCTTGCATTACTTCATATAGTTAAAGGAAATATTGATAGTCAGGTCTATAAATGTTTTTCTGTTTTTAGCTTGTCATAAATCTTGCACGTTTGCCCATTCACTTAGTGACAAAAACAATGTTCTTTCTGGCTCCTGTCTTCCTCACTACTTCATATTCTCTTTCGTATCTGAAACATATTAAACTTCACCCCCAAGTTAGGTTTCTTGAGAGATAGATGATATTTCAGTGCAGTGAAGCACTAAGCCATAAGCATGTTAAACCAATAGTCATACTGTTATCTTCAAGATAGCTAGCATCTCATATGTCAAATAACGACCTTTGTCCTGGAAGTATATTAGTTGGTGAATTACCCCCACTTTATCACAGGATGCTTTTATTATGCTGAAGGTTTAAGAAGATACTCCTTCGCTTCAAAAGAAAAATACATTTCCAGTTAATTTGAGTGTCAACATGCTCACTTCAGACATCTGTAAGTACGTTAATAGAAAAGATTTTTTTCAAACATACTTGTTAAGCTACTTCAAATAAAAAGTGCTGTTATTTTAATAAAACAAATAGTATTAAAGATTGTAAATATGTGGTATATATTCATTCACACTCACAGTAGCATTGCTCTACTCACCTTAGTATTGCTGCTACTCATTGCCAGATTTACCAGAAATATTTATGAATTGAATAGATATACAATTACAAATCCTTGTTTCATCAAAAGTAACAAGCATATTCATAAGATTTGTCTCAAAAAGAGAAATAACTGGGCTACAGAGCAAGACTCTGTCTCAAAAGAAGAGAGAAACAAGAAGAGAAAAGGTGACTTGCCAAACAGTAGATGGATTAGCACACTCTACATGAGACTTCTGAACCTCTCAGTTTCAAAATGCTTATGACCAAGATAAATTTATTTAATTAAGTAGTAAAGTTACTTGTGGCAGATCTGATAGAAGAATTCTTCCTCAGATATATAAAAAGAACCTTGGAATTAAGAAAATATTTACTACTTAGGAAAGATTTTAAGAATAAAACAATTTAAATTATAAAAATGTGACACATTCAGGCTATACTTCTATCTAGTCACACAGCTGTCCCCACATACAAATCACATTTTAATCAGATTTGAATTTAAAGATAATTTGTGTATATTTATATATACATCCTCATCCTTCATTTGTGTATATATATATATATATATATATATATATATATATATATATATGTTTTTTCTTTCTTTTTTTCTTTTTTTTGAGACAAAGACTCGTTTTGTAGTCAAGGCTGCTTCTGAACTCATTAGGGAGCTCAGACTAGACTTGGACTCACGGCAGTCCTTATGCCTGAACCTCCCAACTGCTGAGATTATAGGCATGAACCACCACATCCAGTTTATACGATGCTGAGGAATTTAACCCTGTGCCTTGTGCTTCCTAGGCAGGTGCTTTAACCGCTGTGACATTCCTTCAATCCTGAAATATTTTTATATTTAACTGTATAATTTAAAATTTTAAACTTTTAGCTTAAATATTGAATAAATATATAGATGATGTATTTTGTCATTTAATATTTAAACAGATGCATTTGTTAATAAGCAAGTGACTGAAAGAATCATTATTCATTCATCTATTTATTTGATTTTCTAAATGTCCTCATTATTATATACGTTTATACCTTTCTTTCACAAAATGACATTTATGTTTGTAGCAAAATTATAAGTATAGTCATTCCTATTAATACTACTAAAGTAAAAATATATTTATGCAGGTAGAGAAGATAATGCTAATATATTAAATAAGTTAAAATGATTTCAACTTTAGCAAAAATGAAGTCATTTTATTTACCTATTTTTTTGAGACAGTGTCACTCTGTAAAAATTCATTTAAAAATTCTAGATTTATTGTTCAAAGTTAGAAGAAGACATAAATGTTATTAAATGACTTGACAATATATCAGTAGCTAAGAAACACATTTCCTCTGGTCAATATGAAGTATAAAGGTCAACATAAATCTCTTGAATTTATACAGTAATTAAAAACAAGATGAATTATATGAAACAGTGTTTTTCCAAGACATTGCTTGTTGGTAGGTGAAAGATATTGATTCCTGGGAGACAAAAAGCCGGTGGGCTGAGTTCCATCTTTGTTCGCACTAACTGGAGGAGAGAATGTACAGGCTGCCCTGTGAAGACAAGAACAGGCAGTCTGATGGACTTAGAGATTAAGGATTACCTGAAACTAGAAGCCACAGTCAGATCCCCAGAGAAGAGAGGAATACATAGAATGAGACCTCTTCAGATCTGATGGTAGTCTCCATGGAGATTGAGAATTACATACAAACGCACAAATGGAATGGGGGATACGAATAAATTATACTAGTGACTCAGTGGTGAATAAATAATTTATTTTTCTTTTTTTGTTCTTTCCTTTTCTTTTTTCTTTCTTTCTTTTCCTTCCTTCTCTTTTCCTTCTTCTCTTTTTTTCCTTTCTTCATCCACCCCCTCTCTCTCTTCTACCAGACTGAAAAACATCATGCTTCATAAGGTGTTAAACTAATACAAATGATTAATTCTTTGGTAAATGTTATTCGGTGAACTAGTACACATATTAAAAATTCTCTCAGAAATAATCAAGGGATTCCTAAGGAACTTAAAAAGTTTCAAAATAAGACTATCCATCATTCAAAAAGATAAAATATAATGTTTTACCTCCAATGTAAAATTATCAAGCATGGCAAGAAGCAGAAGAAAGCTAATGGCAAGAAAACGAATTGAATAGAATGGGTAGTTAAAATGATGTTAAAAATGAGAGACAAGAATATCAAAATATATGTTTCAACTGAACTGCATATTTTCAAACTATTAAAACCAAAGATTAATTCACATAATATTGGTTAGAAATATGAAAGATCTAAAGAAGGTTCAAATTAAAATTCCAGAAATTAAAATTTCTATATGGGATATGAGAAATGATTTATCCATTATCCATTATCTATTGCAGAAAAAATTTTATAATGTAATAGAATATTAGGGAATAAACAGAATAATAGAAACCAAAAATTCAAAGAAATGAAATAGCATAAATGAGCTATAGGACAAATTCAAACATAATTTATATACATCACATATTATTTATTACACATTGTATCTGTTTTATATGGATTTGTAGTCAAGAAAATGACAGGAGATTGGAGAGAAGCATACACGCGTGCACATACACACAAGGAGCTCCGTCTTGGCGTGCTGCACCTCCGTAATCCCAGCACTGGGAAGCTGAGACAAGAAAATCATAAGGTTGAGCACAGCCACGCCAATTTAATGACACATTAAACCCCACCTCAAAAGTAGATAAATAAATAAATACATAAACAAACAACAAATAAAAAAAACAAAATGAAAGCATGAGATGGATGTCAATGGAAAGGACTTAGGTTCAATCCTCAGAATCATGAAAAAATCTACTAAAGGTTATTCTGCTAAAATACCTTGGGAAAGAATTGTTCATGAACATTAGCTCTCAATATAGTTCTGATTATGTGACTAATATTTTCAGAGATATTGTTAGCTGGATCTTATCTTGTAATTCTCAGTTTACTTTCGGTGTAGTAAATTCACAAACCCCTGTTTAATTAAATCAAACAATTCCAATTATATCCACTTAACCTCATTCTGCAAAGATCAACTAAAATTTGATTTCAGATAATGTTAAAATTAGAGGGAATTTACAGCCAATTTATTTTTAAATACGACATAAAAGTTCACAATTTGACTTTATGTTCATTTGTGTATCCAAGAACATACATACCTACATCAATATCTTATTTTAAGCGGGTTAGATGAGTTTGTTCTGGATACATTTAAGGATTAATATTTTTAGCGAAAATGGTTTTCACAAAACTGCAAATCTTGATTATGTGCTATTGAAAAAGAATACAAAATAGTTATATGAAAAAAGCAAAACTCCACATTTTATAAATTAGCAAGATGCATCAGTATAACATTATTTTAGTAAATATTTTAAAACTGATATAAATAAACTAAAATTAAATCCTAATGCAAGAGAAAGTTTTAAATACAGGATATATGCCAAATTTAATAGCGTTGTCAATAATTATTATAATATTTATGGGTTGGGGATTTAGCTTAGTGGTAGAGTACCTGCCTGGCAAGTGCAAGACCCAGGTTTGGTCCTTAGCACAAAAGAAAGAAGAAAATAAAGAGAAAATAATTATAATATTTAATATTATTTGTCTATGAAGTTATTGTTTCATAGCTAATTATTTTATTGGGCACATAAAATGATTATGGAGCAGTTACTAAAGTACTTAAAAGAATTATTTCAACTGGTATTTACTGAAAATCTCAAGACTTTATGGTGATTTACTAAATTGAATGGAAAATCTGTAGAATGCCATGCCTTCAATAATAAAAAGTTGTTGAGATTTCTTAGCCTAATTCCCTTTTGCATTTTTCAGGAGAATATATCAGATGTGAACACACATTTGGAAATACTTTGTAATTGTTTTTTTATCTTTTAGAGACATCCCTATTTTATGATGCTGTGAAATGTAGGCACAGCTTTAACTGGATAAAAAAATAAAATACTATGTGGTATATTCCAACAATTTTATCAGCAGTTGTGTATCTTCTAAGCTAAAGGATACTTAAGGACTGAAATGACATTATTTATCATTTTCAGAATTTTTTTTACTAATTCTACATGATTTCAAATTTTACCAAGAAACACTAATCTTTCTTCCAATCTTTTAGTATTATGAGATGCATCTTTGCCTCCAGAAATGTAGAACTTAATTCTTATTTAAAAAACTTTAACCTTAAGTTTTAATGGAGAAATGTGATTAATAAAATATCCATTTAAGGATGTTAATGTCTTTTAGATTTCAAAAATCTGCTCTGAAAAATGTTTTTACAAGAGGTTCATGCTATTCATTCTCTCAAGTTGAGTTATTTGGTTCAGAATTAGACCCATTTTCTTTATAAGAACCTCTCTTTCTGTGAGGAATAATTCATATTTTAGTGACATCTTATTGCTCTCTGTAAAGTTAAAAAGTAATAAGACAAATAAAAATGTGATGCAATGTCTACCAAAGTCAATTGTCTTCTTACTGAGATCATATGTAATATTCCTAATATTGCTGAAGGACTTTACCTTAATATTCCTGTGTTAGGTCACTGGGAGATTATAGTTGTTAACATAGATGACTTCAAAGAGTTACTCTTTTATGAATGATTTTGTTTCTTCCCTGTCGGGTCATTCTAAAGCTGCTGTAGTCTGGACAAATTTTTGGTTAAAGTAGAAGGTAAGTTTGTTTTCTTACCTATTAGAGTTAAATGAAATCCCATCATTACTTTAGGTTGAGTTCTTTAGAAGCAGCTAAGTATTAAAAAAAAAAAAAAAAGAAAAAAGAGAGGAGGAATACAATGAGTTGAATCTGTTATTACCTGTAGAGTGTTGCCAGGTGACAGGGCATAGAGCAGGGCCACAGTTTCACTTAGGTAAATTCTGAGGAAGAGGAGAAAAACAGCTGAAGGACATACATATTTTATGATAGTGTTGGAATGAGTAAATTTCTAGGTTAGAAAGGACTAAAACATGTATAATCAATTTTTTAGGGACTCCAAAAGAAATTATTGGTTTCTTATGACATTGGATTTAAAATCTATGGTCTAAGTTAGATTTAAATTCTATACTGTAACATGTTTTCTTGTATGAAAAATTCTATACAAAGCATTACACTTGCTACAAATTGATAAATTATGTTTGTTCTCAATGCATTAATGTTATATAAGCTTTTCTTAATTAGTATTTTTAAGTAGAGACCTAACATTTATTATATTTTCTTTTTTCACAGTGTTGATATATATCTGATATGTGATATACGATAGCTAAACTGAGCTTGAGTATTTTGTGTACATATGTGTGTATGTGTGTGTGTGTATATATATATATATATATATATATATATATATATATATATATAGTGATCATTACAATTTCTCCCTACCGTTTTCTCCTTCATTACCTCCACTCCCAATAAGTCACCCATTTGATTCTATAAATTGCCTGTATTCTGAGAAACCAAGCAATAATTAATCTTCTGAGTCTGATTGACTTAATAGTGGTCTCAAGTGACTCGTTTCTTTAAACATGATGCTCTCAAGTTGAGTCCATTTGCCTACAAATGCCTCAAATCTATCTGTCTTTTTGGATGAATAGTATTCCAAATTTCTGTATGTACATAAAATTTTTGTATCCATTGCTCTCTTGAATATTTAAGCATCATCCACAATTTCATTATTGTTAGTTGTGTTGCTATAAGCATGGTGTACATGAATTTCTGTTTTATGTTGCTTTTTTAGCTATTTGAAAAGATTCCCAGAACAAGGATGCACGTGTTTTCTGTTAGTGTTGGCATGGATCAGTTGGTCTAATGGAATATTCATTTTCAGCCTATCTTGATCTGGTTTTGGAGTGTCCTCCAAAAGCCTCACGATCCTGTGGACACTTGCAGTGTTGGGAGATGGGTCCTGGCTGAAAGTGGCAGGTGCTTGGTGCATGACCTGGAAAAGTGTGTGCTGGTACCACTCTTCCTCCCACTCTGCTCTCTGTTCCACCATGTTGTAAAGACCTCTGTTTCCTAGCGCTCAGGCCCTGGCTCTGGCTCTAACTGTGGCCACAGCATGTGATTCCACCATTTGCCAGGAGCCCACATATGAATGGACTAAGACCTTCTGAAATGGTAAGCTACAATAAATCTTTCCTCCTTAAGTTGTGGAAGTTGGACATTGATACAAGAGAAGTGGGGTCATTGCTGTGCCTCTCAGTCTCCACACCATACCTGGAATAATCCGGAGGTCCATCAAGCCAAAGGTGCAGAAGTGCTCCTGGTTGTTCCCCGCATGTGCCCTCTACGCAGTAGACCTGCAGTGACGTCAGCTGTGGTGCCCTGTGGTTGCCACAGTGACAGTGCACAGCAGCTAAGGCCTCCACTCCTGACGTTCTAGCATAATCACCTCCAAAATTTACTTCCTTTGGAGCTGTTTACAAAGGAATTTTTACCCCACTACTAACTTGATTGGAAATCCTGATTAGAGTTCTTCCTTCTTCAGGTCTAAGCAGGTTCTCGACCCTCCATCTTTCTCAAGTGGAGGTGGCTGTTTTGAACTCTTCGGACGCTGTAAACCACACGTGTGAAACTGGGCAAGGGTTTGGGGGAGGGCGACAAGCTCCTGCACTCGGAAGCTTTTATTGACTCTTGTGGACTTGGATTCAATGGCGTTATTATACCATATTTATTTAGCCTATCTTAGCTGTAGGCACTAAACAGGAGTTTTGGAGGTGGTGGTGAAGAACACCTTTTTATCTCGCACCTGGTGGATTTCAAAGTTCGCGTTGTGGCGCTGAACTTGCAGGACCAAAGTCTCTGTCCTTTAACTTTCTCCTCAGGGGAAAGCTAGCACATTTTAATTAATTGATTACTTGAGCTGTGCATTCAATAAATGTGTATAATAACCCTTGTTTTACAAACATTTAATCAATATGATAAGACTTACATTTTATTGATTTGGTTAATTGATACAGATCTATGTACTTGAGGTTTCAAGAACTAAATGCATGTGTACACTGAAAAGTCAAATAGTGAACTGCCCTAATTATAAAAACACCTAACTATACAAAACATCTAATTATAAAAATAACTAAAAATTTGCCCCTTCTTACATAGTCATCACAATAATTGCACTGTAGTTATCAGTATCTTTTTTCATAGGTGAGAAGGTACTAAGTCTTAATGAGGATAATTAGACTTACATTAGTCATGTAGCTGGTGAATAATATTCATTCAGTCTGTTCATCATATACATTACCTTAACATTCCTGCTGTTAAAAAATTGCATGGTAGTCTTTTGTACCATTTCTTTGAAAGAAAAAAAAAAAAACAAAAAGAATTGTTCCTTGTTTCAGCCATAATAGATTTCATATTTTGTCATTTTGACCCTATATCTTGTCTTTTGTTAATAGTTTGTACTGCATCAAAGAGTCTGCCAAGAATTCAATTTTCGATTATTTGAAACAATGAAACATAGTTAGATGCAATAACACATATCTAAGAACTCGTTTTTTGAGTGACTGGGGCAGGGGGACTGAAATTTTGAAGCTAACCTGAGTGACTTAATGAGATTTTGTCTCAAAAATTTAAAAATGACAGAGGACATAGCTCAGTACTCCTAGTGTTTAATCCCCAGTGCAGAAATAAAATTATTGTTTCAACATTTTATATTTATGGAATATCATTTATCTTTTAAATAGTGGATTAAACTCCATCAATATTGAGTATTTACATAATATCATTGCAAACTACAACATTCCTTTACTGTACTCATGCAAATGTATGTCTCATTACTTAAGCTGAAAAATATAAAGGGAATATTGATTGAATTGATCTTTGAAGAAATGTAGGCAATGTAAAGTTTTTAGGACAGTGTTGAAAAAGTTAGTTTTCATAGAATTTAC
This sequence comes from Ctenodactylus gundi, assembly GCA_004027205.1. Taxonomy (NCBI): domain Eukaryota; kingdom Metazoa; phylum Chordata; class Mammalia; order Rodentia; family Ctenodactylidae; genus Ctenodactylus; species Ctenodactylus gundi. The sequence goes on from PVKB01002142.1 coordinate 114,783, forward strand.
TTCCCTTATAAGCAACATAAATTTAAAAGAAATTTAACATACATTATTTAATACAACTTTGAGATTGGGACGAATATTGCGATGTCAAATATTGACAGATGTGCAAACTCAAGTTTATTGACTGTAAATCACCAGCTAATTGCTGAAAAACAAGTAAATATTTGAAAATCTAGAATCGAACATGAATCACTTGAGTCTAAAGCAGAAAAAAGAATATCTTTAACATTATTAGTAATATCAAACCAGAATGAGAAGAGATAAGAGGTTTTCATTCTCACATGACTTTTATAAAATGTAGAATACATTCTTAGAATTGGTTACAAAGTTATATTTCTTGTTCCGCTCTGAAATATATTGAACAATCAATGGCTTTATTACAGTAGATAGGAATTCTTCTAGTTCTACTATAGGTATAAAGGTTCTTGGGGAATATTTACTCATAGGTATATACTTAGTACCTTTTCTAACTTCATAAGAAAATATATGTTATTCTTATCCCACACGAATTTGGGCTTTAATATTTTAAAATATCTCTCTGATGGTTGAGTCATATTTTCTTGAGTCATAGTTATTAACTCTACATTTCATAAATCCCAGCCATTGAATTCTTTTATGTTAGACATTAAAATTCTTCATATAATAATTTGCTATTGATTCCAGTCCAAATCCAGAGTTTATCTTTGCCATTTTCCAACATTCCTATCTTCCAATCAACTTATTCTCTTACTATTCGCTTCTTCAGACTTCAGATATATTTCCCTCACATCCTAGTGTTTGCCTGAAATTGTGTACTGGAGATCTACATTAACATTAATATTGTTAATAATTTTCTTAGCCTTCTGGTACCATGAGACATGTTTTCCCTTGCCTGACTACCTACTCTAATGGCCGTTTCACCACCACAATGTCACCCCATGAACTTACACTTAACTTCAAAAATTCATGTGACAGATTACATTTAATCTCTAAAAATCCACAAGCAGATTGAAAATATAAAAATCTATACTATTTTCAGTTGCAGTATTTATGTAAGCTTGAACAAGCAGGTGTACTTGTATAAGTGCCATATTTCTTATAAAAACACATTATACAAGTGATTTATATAATCCTTTCCAAGTTATAACTTCATACAAATGCATATATACTGAATTAATTCTTTGCAAAGGTATATCATTTTTGTGTCCAAATGCCCAATCATGTTACTATTACATTTAGTGGCCAAATATACTTTACTGTGGTATGTAAAATTTCGAAGTTTCTTTTAGAAATCATTACATAATATACACTATAGCTTTGTTTTATGGAGGCAAACCAAATTAAAAACAAGATCAGGTCATATATATATATATATATATATATATATATATATATATATATATATATATATGTTATATTTTAATGTCATCTTTTTATGAATTATGATGCCAAATTATGTGGAATATTTTATAATTTCAGGTTGATAAAACAACCATTTCACATGAATTAATGTTGCAACATTTGAAGATGCGCTCTTTATTTTTGTACTTAAAAATTTTTGAAACATTATACAGACATCATTGTGCCTCATTCTTATGAGCATTCAAAGTACAAATCTTTGATAAATTAAAAATAATTTAAATTCTATATCTATTTGTCTGGATATTTACTTTATTTTAATAATTTAGCATAATTGGATAATTTATAGTTCTTTATCTTCTTTTATTGTAATCTTTGTATTATTTCAATCATAATGTTTAAATAGTTCTTTAAAATTATATTATCAAAGTTGTCATTAAACCATATGTCACTAATCCCTTTTCCATTGCTAGAACCAAATACCTGCCACTTGGTATTTAAGGAAGGAAAGATTTCTTTTGGCTTTCCATTTTAGAGTGCTTGATCTGTTGTGACCAGGCACCAAAGAAGATCACTGTGTTTGAGAAACACGACAAAAGAAAACTACAAACATTACGAAAGCCAGAGACTATAGAGCAGGAGACCCAGAGAGGAAGAGGCTCACATTGAACTATGTTCTCCTAGGTCATCCCCTCATGACTCAACTAGACACACCCGGAAGTGGGCATTACTAATCTATTTGATTCTCAAGCTAATCATGTTGATAAATAAAATTAACATTCACCTTATCTATTCAAAAGAGTAAAGAAGTACTCAAAGAAAATAAAAAAAAATTAAAAATCAACTTATATGAATGTTGTTTCCTATAATGCAAGTGAGAATATATTACTTAGCTAAGACATTAATATGCTCATTAACTGTACTTAGAATGCACGTGGTTGTAATGAAACATCATTTATGCACAGATTGCTATAAGAGTCTTAAAATATCTCATCTTAGAATTCAAAGTTAAAGAAATATAAAAGCAATATTTATATTTATTGAGAGAACTTTTTTCTTTACGGCAAATAAAGGTAAAATTCAAAATATGTTTCTCCAAATACAACTGGGGCAGTGATTGCTAAGGGAACTTTTTCTCTAGCTTAGAGTAGAAGAAAAATTTATCAGGCTGAGCTTCACATTTATGGCATGTTTTCACATTGTCATTTCACTAATCCATGAATATAAGGATTAATCACTTCTTCCAGTGACACAATATGATCCTGTCAAGTTGAATTCTTTTTAAAAGAAAATCCACTAGCCTGAACATTCAAGATAACAGAAAATCAACATAAATTTGTAAAACTTTGCAATACTTGCAAGTAAATAAGTCTTACTGATTAAATTTTAAAGAAGTGATGTTAACCTGGTTTCAAAATTGAATTATACAGATGCCCCAAATGGTATTTGTTCTACAATATTAATATTTATCTTTTGTAATTGTCAAAGCTATTTGAGACACTTAAATTAATATCTTATTGGGTGCAATCAGTTCTATAAATTCATTAATATCTTACAGGATAAGATAAAGTCATTTTATGCCAGATTCTAATGTATGAAATGTTTATTTTTAAATTATTTGAGTATAAAATATTTTGTGTGACAAATACTATTTATAAAAGAAAAATACACAATTATTATATCCCAATGACTAACAAGTACATTTCTCATTATTATCTGGGTAGATTATTCAAAAATTACATTAAAAATTTGGAAGTCAAGTACATGACTCAAATTTTATACTATTAAAAAGAAAATGTAAAAATACATGTGAAAGCAACGCTATTTGTTCATCACAAAAAGGACTACATAAAAACTATGAGCACTTTATACTAAACATCTGACCTACATTGACATATTTTCACTTTAGCAAGAAAGCTTATTTACTATTTCTTATGTTCAAACAATTTGTGGAATGTCAGAGCAATAAAGATGGAACTACATTTTGCCATTATAAATTAGGTTGTTTCAGTCTGACAACAAGCATGCTGTTTCTAGGACACAAAAATAAACTACATATGGAGGCTACCTTGAAAAAGTTAGAATCAAGAGAATTTGCAGACAACCTTGACCATTGAAGAGCATCCAAGGGCAAAAATCAGCCAGCGACAACTTCATCATTACGAGAAAAAATAATATTAGGAGACGTGAGCAAATTTGATTCTTAGGTTGGGCTGAAATAACCTAATGCATAATGATTTCAGGAACTTAAATAACCCAATCTGTAATGGCAATAACAGTAGATTAGCAATACCAAAATACAAAATAATGTGATTTTCTTTATTTTATAATTCAAATTTTTTTCATCTTTTTTAGTCCACATATTATGCTAAATTTTTACACATTAAATACTCGGCCTTGTCAAGAAAATTATCAAAGAGAATATTATTTGGTTCTAAATAATTTATCTTATAAGGCCTAACCATTACTTGCTATTTATCAAGATAAAGGATTAAAATTAAAATGTTCAATAAATTATCAATACCAGTAAAATGTGTGTAGAACACAATTTGTAGATTCGCTTTTGTCTTTGGAGTATCAGGATACTTACAGAGCCTGTAGGCATTCCAAAAAAGCAAGGTAAAATATGCAGTTGATTGTCTTTGTACATTCTTGTTAATCTGTAATGAAGCAACACAAACAGAAAGAAAAGGAGGTAGTTTTTTTTGTTTTTTAAATCGTGCTTTTACTTTTACATTTTTAACAAAACATTTAAAATCAAAGTGTATTTTTTTGAATCTAGTACTTATACACTTAAAAAATAACAAGTCTTTATTTATTATAAAACTTTCTTTCTTCACTCAGGAAGCAGTTCTTGCTCTGGTGTAACATCCTGATATTTTTCAGACTGGAGTCCCAGAACAAATGAACAACATATGTAAAATTATTTATCTTTGGCAATATTTCACATAAGCTAACCATTACCTCTGTAACACATTATTTTCTTCTTTCCATCACAATGCAAAATGCATAATACAAATACATTAGAATATATATTGGTATGCAAATTGATACAGTTGAAATTAGGATCACATGAATGAAAACAATTTAGAATGTGTTACTTCACAAATTAAAGGAGTATGTATGGTTGCTCCAACACAAGCATATAATTGCTAGCATATGATAATACTATATAAGCCATATGCCTTCATTTTTCACTGGAACATATGGAAAGTTTTGAAAGGAAGTACATCATAAAAATATGGCAGAGATGACAGACTTTTTTCCCAGGAAATGAGCAATCTTTTTGGGGGCTAAAATGTGAAAAACAGATAATATTATAATCTAATTTAAAATCCGAGGTAGTTCAAATTAATGACTCAAGTGTTTAAATAGGATTATTTAACTGTGATCATCATTTTTTCTTATTAAAATAATATGTTATATTGTCTGTGTATGTGTGTGTGTGTGTGTGTGTGTGTGTGTGTACGCGCGTGTGTACTTGTGTATGCACACATCTATGATTGGGCAGCTGTGGTTCTAATAAGATTTAGAAATGGACTCAACCTATCTAATATTAATCCAGTAACATTTAAAACCTTACCTTTGGAAAATCAAAGCACCTCTCTACACAATTTTACACAGAGTACATTTTTAAATTTTAGCATTTCAATGAAGATACTTAAATATTTCAAACAAGTTGTTTCATTATTCCATACATTTGATGAGTCAGATGGTCTAATTATAGCTGTGTTCTTCAAATGATACAATAGCATGTGTTACACTGATATTGAGCCAAAAAATGTGAACTCAGAATACTTCAGATTCCTTCCTGAAGGGACATTAGACAATTACTTTTGTATAATTTAGCAAAAGTCATATCAACTTCAATACCTACTTCTCATTCCAAGACATTAATTTCATGCCCTGTCTTCTCTCTTATATTAAATGTCGTTTAAAATTGTATGTGCTAAAATTATAAAAATCATACATCATGACTACAACATGAACACATACAGTGCCCGGTGTTTCAGTGCCTGAAACATGAAACCTTATTATATATTGTCTTAAATTATCTTCATCTTAGGTAGATGCTCTGCTCTAAAGAGGAGAAAAGTATTTTTCTGAAGGTGAAAGAATAGAATAAACATTCAAATTACAACTCATACAATCAATGAAAAGATTTCTTTTAACTAACCACTGAGTAGTAGGTAAAATAACTTCTGTGGTGTAATGGATACAGAAGGCAAATAAGAATTTAAGATGAAAACACCTAGTATCTCCTATTTCTGCAAACATAAAAGTAAAGAAAAGCAAGTAACTAACAAGTGAAAGAATGTAGAAGATTAATAAACAAGAAAAGGGTTTCCACTTTGTAAAGTGTTCCAACAATAGGAACTAGTGAACTATGAAGTATATTTTCTTATTTCACAGACATAATGTAGAATACATTAATAGTTATTTGTATTTTGTAAATATACATACATGAAAATATTAAGTAATAATACATACTTCAGATGAGTATTTCTGGTAGGGTTATGTTTTGATGAAAACAAATCTTAAATGAGTTAATCACTATTAATTTCAAATATCACTAGCCAAAATATATTCAAACATTTTCAATGGAAGAAATGAAGGGTAGATGTATTATCAAAACATTTACTACATTATTATTAATATGTCTTAATGTTAAATACATATAAATCTGTATTATAACTGAGCACAGAGCTATTAAAGAGAAATGAGAAGAAAGACTAAAGTTTTTGGTTTAACCGTAGTTTAATTTTTAATTAAAGTTTTTTCTAGTACTTATTCCTAATCTTTCAGATTCTTAGTTGCATATCATGTTCAGATAAAATATTCTACCATATGAGCAGATAGTAAAATAAAAACTGGGTTTTTATCGTTTCTCATTTCCACAAAATTTTTCTAAAACTAACAATTTTTATTGTATCTTCTCCAAAGCTTCTCTTCACCCATGTCCTACTCTAGTGACCAATATATTCTGTCATTTGTAAAATAGATAGATGGCTTTACCTACTGAAAAGTTGTATAAATGAAATCTCAGAGATTTATGATTTACATTATTTTATGATATTTTATCATAATGCTAGACAGATTTTAGAAAAAGCTTGGGAGATTGGTAATGTTTTTTCCAGTTTGACACACCTTTTGAAATTTGTAATCTTTTTTTCAGATAGAAAAGTCAGTATTTAACCATTGAATGTGTTTTTCTAAAGTTCTCAGTGCTTATTTCATTCTACCTCTTTTGAAATAGACTGACAATGGATAATTAACAATTCCCATCTCTATTGTGCCTCCATCAATTCCTTCTAAAGCTTTCTCCCCGCCATGCATGCATTATAAGTGTAAGAGCTGTGCTATTTAGTTCATAAATATTTGTATTCTGTTCCAATTGTAGATGGTAAATGTCATCTTATTAAAATTGCCTTTGTTACCTCGCTTAGAACTACCAAGTTCTGGAGACAATAAAGATGATATTTTAATTTTTGCTACTTTAAATTTTCTCTATTCCTGCCCTTTAGTTTTAAATTAAGGGGAATATATAAAGAAAAATCTTTATCTGCTTAAATAGCATGGATTAGCTGCTTTTTATATTGTTCTGTCTGTCCGGGATAGGATCATGATCTCGTCATTCCATATACCATTTAAATAATGATCATAATAATTTAGATGTACTCAGTACTTTTCCAGGCATCTTTTTCTTTGCTTCTATCTTCACAATTTTGTCAAAGATTTCCCATTTTGGAAAATTTTCTGTTTTGTTAGAAGTATAGAGGTAGCACTAATAACAATTCAAGTCAAATTTCAATAATGTCTTTTTAGTAATAACCGGAGACTCATTCGTCTCTGGGCAATTGCTTTGAAAACTATTGAAAAATAATGATCAGCCACATAATACAATGCATTTACTACTTTGAACTAATATTTTTTTAGTACATGTTATATCATATATTGTGAGAGTCACTCTGAAAATACAACTTGAGATTTCTAAAAATATAAGTTTTAAACTAAGATAATGACGTAAATCATTGGTATATTTATTGACTTCACCTAGGTAAGTCACTAATTTATATTTTAAAATATTCTACTTAAGATGAAGGAATGGACACGAGTAGGCATTTTTTAAAAAAAAATCAGAAGCTCTGCATGTGTAATTTACACCCTAAGTTGTTGACTCTAACTTATTTTCCAATAGTGTAGAATGAGAATAATGATATGTGGACAATGCTTTTGAGGATTTGAGAAATACAAAAATGCTAGCATTATGCTATTTAAAATTGAAAAACATCACTAAAAATAAAATGATATGAACTTAGTGAAATAACATTAATGAATTTATTAAATTACTATGATCTGCTTACTAATATTAAAAGAAAAAGTAATGTCTTTAATAAAATTGTGCTTAGGTTAAAATGGACTATAAATTTTTATTGAATTATATTTCTGGGTAAAATAAAATGAATCAAATGAAAGTAAGATCTTATGACTTGTATTTCTAAATTTGTAAGTTGATTTCTTCTCTACCTGATAAAGTTCAAATATATCTCTTATGACTATTATGCAATATATTAGAATGTGTTAATAATATCACAGTAAATTACAACATTTTGTTTTAAATATTTTTTTAATATTTTGAATGGTAATTTATAAATTGTTCTCCAGGATAAACAATCATATTTGCAGAGACATAACTTGTATAAATGGTACACATGTGGTTAAACTATATTTAGTAACCATATTGTATTTTTACATACTTTTAAAATTATATTTAATTTTTAAGTGATTTTTTAATCTACATAGATTTAGATCATGAAGATTTAAGGAAATATTTCTCTTCAGTAGCCACCTGAATCTTAATTCCAAAACTACTTGTTTAGGACATGTTGATTGAAATCGGCATGACATTTGGACATTTCCCATTAGCCTTAACAGTTTTAAACAAAACTCTTACGTCTGTGTACTGTTGTGAGCACGGTGGGAAAGAATCTTTACTTATCTTTCATGTATATGTGCGTTTGAAAGTTCCATTTACATTTTAGTCTAGCAAAAATTTCAAGCCTACACCTGTGGTTGAAATAGGAAATCTTAAAGAATTTAAATACATTAGAAGGAAATAGAACATGAAAATGACTGCTTTCCCTCTGTTTATGACATGTACATACTAAAAAGACTGATTCCATTATATCATATAGAACAAATTGTTCTGTTACTCACATCAGTTAACTGACATTTTGTACTTTGAAAACACATGATAATGGTCTTTTGAAACCTCATAAGAAAGAAATTCTCATTTAACATTTGTCTGTCTGAATACAATTTATTACATATCAAGGCATTTTTTGATGAAACTGACTTCTTTTGCATTTCAGATTGCATTGTTTTCCATCTGTGACCATTGAAGAGATTATGTCCACTTGAGGCACTTAGGAAACACTCCCAGAATAGGGCTTATAGGTGCGTGTGGGTGATTTGTGGGCCAGGGAATGAGGGAAAAAGATTCACCTAGGTGAAGGAGGCCCAGCTGGAAGACTGAACTGTAGAAAAGGAAGGAAGAAGGAAGGGAGCTACAGCTTTTTCTTCTGGGAAAGCTCTAGCCTCCTCAATTGTCTATGAATGCCGACACCACCGAACTTCATCACAGACTCCCTCCAGTCTCAATTGGCGCCTGTTTACCTGTCGCTGATCTTCAGTCTCTAGTCTTCCCCATTGTTCTTTAAACAACCAAAATTACTCTCACGAGATGTCCTTCACTTCCGGTGGGTGTTCTACCTTGTTGCTGAGTAGACACGGGACACTACAGCTTTCACATGTGCAGGCTGCCATCTTGGAATGTCTCTCTCCTCAGACTTGTAAGCCCCCAAATAAATTTATTTTACTTACAATTTCTGTAAATTTTGCTTCTTGTAGAACTCAAATTAATACACAATTTAAGTATACTGACTGTTTTTATTTATCCATAAAGCCGAATTATTAGGTTGAATGTCATTATTACATATAATAGCATTTAAAATATCAAATAGTATCAAAAACTTGAGGAAAATGTTGGACAGTTTTAAGAGATCATTCAAAATAAAATTTAAATAAAACATAATTGTTCAGGAACCCTCAGCAACACATCTTTCTACTTTGTCATTTGGACAATGACATGGCTGCAAATTTGAAAAATATCCTTTGATTTGTCTTGAAAACCTCAAATCTGAAAGCTAACATGTACGCCTATCATTCCCTCAGCTTTAGTCCTTTGACCTTGTCTTTTACTTTATGAAAATTCTTTCTAAATGTGACTGTACAGTAAATTTTGTTTAGTTTTATTGTAGTTTGACTGAAGAGTTTAAGAGAAAAACTTATAAAGACTTCTGTACAATGCAATTATAGGACCGTGAAGTAAAAGGCTCGAAATGAATAGGAGAAAATAAAGCAGATGCTTTTAAGGTTAGAGGCAGGACAGGGAGAATTTCCTGGAGATTTCCATTTTACAGTAGTTAATTAGGTACAAGTCAGGGATAAAATGTCTATGAAGGTCATGATAATTGTTAAGAAAGACTGATGGGGAGGAAGATGTTAGTTTAAAATTGGTTTTCCTAAAGGACCATTTTTCCATGTCTTCAATTAAGTAGTCTTTGATGATAGCATCAGGAAGCATAGCTTTTCCCTCCCCTACAGTTTAAAAATAGCATCACAATTCTATTGAGGTAGGCAAATTTTTGGCTCTCAGACAGTTTTCATCATGTCTTCTCATGCCTGAGAATTCTATGATGTTAAGGATACAACTTCTTGTGTATCAAGCAATCAATCTCTGGTTTTGATACATTTATAATACAAGGTTCTGAAAGAGGAAAATTATGGGGATAGGTATACATAGTTATTTTTGGGAACTAAAAGAATCTGTCAAAGGACAATTTTGAAGATTGTGCTTTTCTATAGCCTGGATGTATATATCTCTTGGTTTCCATAACAGTTCTTCTTAAGTTTTTAAAATTCTGTACAATATTTGTTATTCTGGGAGCTAGAGGAATGGCTCAGTGGTTAAAGTGCTTGCTCCCAATGTAAATCAGTCCTCACATATTAGAACCTCAAATATTTTCATTTTCAATTTTTATGTATAAAAATTCTGTCAAGTGCCTTTCTGTTATATATGTTTCACATGCTTTTATCCAATGACAAGTCAAAAGTTCCATGACATAAGTCTTATTGTGTTATCCTTGACTGTTTTTCTATATCAGACATGTAGAAGGGGATCAAATACATTTATGGAAAGAGTAAACACACAAACAAACAATAAAATAAATAAGCAAGCAAATAAATAGTTTTGGCAGTTTTACTAATTTAGAAATATTTGTGCAGAAACTGAAGATATGTATAGTGTTTATTTTCCATGAAGCCTACTGATTCATCTCATTTTTAATACTGCTGATTTTTTTATTATTGCTGGATTTCATATCAGTTCTCACTGATTCAAATCTCATTACAACCTACAGTACAAGCTCTACTTTCAAATTATACTTTCTTTAAAAAATTTGAACTACTCTTACTGCTCTGTAGCCTCAGATAAGCTATTAATATCTTTACATTAGTCTTCTAACATATGAACTTAGTTATATAGACTCTACGGTATTAGAGCCAACTGACTGTGTTTTAAAGAAAAGATGTGTATTAAAAGAATTTGATCAAGAGCTTTTTATGGTTGGAATATTGAAAATTAGCAAGTGGACCAGTGCCTGGCAATCCAGAAGACATGATAATTTAAAGCCCAAAGTTAGACTGATGTAGAATTAGGAAGAACTAATATTGCAAATAAGTACAAAGATGATGTACCAAAAAAAGAGAATCACTGATTTAGATTATTTACATTGTATTTCTATCATAAACACCCTCATGTAACACCAGAACGATGTTTGACCAATGGCTGGGCATTTCATCTCCAAATCAAACCAGCAATTTAAATTACCCAACAAATCTCTCAAAAAGGGTATTTTTAAGATAATCAAAAAATAATTCATGATATTGTAGAATATCTGACACAGTTTTAATTCCCAAAAGATATTAGTTCTTATGCTATTTTATTTTAATAATAACCTGTTCCTTTGTTCCGATGTCTTTAATAGTTTTCCCAAAATTAAGCATATTTTAAAAGTAATAGTTATTAGGATCTCAAGGAGATATGTATAATTTATTAATACTAATAGTCTTAATTCTTCAATTATTGATCAGCTTATTTTCATCTATGACTCTCACTTATAAATGAATGGTAAGCTATCAAAAAATAAATATTGTCTCTGCTTCAATTATTAAGTTTTTACAATTTTTGCCAAGTTACGGCCTTTTTCTTTACAGTACTAAGGTTGGAGCCCAAGGCTTCACACCATGCTACATCCTCAGCCTACTGTTGGCTTTCATTTTGAACAGGTTCTCATTAAGTAGCTAATTTGCCCAACTTGGTCTTAAACTTCCATCCTCCTGCCTCAACCTCCTTCAGTGCTATATGCAATGGTCCCAGCTACAGTTATTTAGTGCGGTCTCATAACTCCAGGAAAGCTCAAATATTCCCTTATTTTTTACACCCTCTGGGATATTTACAAATGCTTCTGTCTATTATCTACACATCATAATAAATTTGTTTCTAATTTTGTAATCAATCAATACATTTTCAATATTCAAAAATAAAATATAAAACCCTATGATTTAAAAAATGTTTAATTCAGAAGTAAATAGTGGTTAGCAGAGGTAGAAGGGAGATTACACAGGCTGGAAAAATACTGGGCAGAAGAGAAGATTTCAGTTAGTTGTAAAAACTCAAGTCCGATTTTACAACACAAAGATTACAGTTAGTGATAACTGTGAGGACAAAAACAGAGTCAAGCATCAGTGTTGAAAATCAATAAACAAGGCCACTCAACACCGAGAGCTTTTCTGAGCCAAATGTATCCAGAGAAAGACTGATGATGAGTCTGACAGCAGTTTATTGAGTTACAATTTTATAGAGCACACAGAAACAAGGAGAAAATGTTGGGTGATGGGAGCAGTAGTCCTTGGCAGAGGCAACGTTTGGATGTAGGGTATCTTGCAAGATCTGTCGATAGCATAGAGGTTTCTGGTTCCTGGGTTGAGCAAGTGTCAGTAGCAGTAACTAACCAAAATAGCAGGTTATGAACACAAGATTAGGGAATGTTACAAGGTGGCAAGGGGAGGGGCTGGAGAAAAGGGGTGGGGGCCTTCAGCAGTAAAGCGAAGGAAGGGTAGGGGACTCCCAGAGCCCAGTTTGTGCCTGAAAATAATGTATTATAATTTTGAAAATTGTTGAGTGAAATTGAAGTGATTTCAGAATGCAAAAAGTAAGATGATGAATACATTATTTAGGTTCCATTTTACCATTCTTAATGCATATCTTAAAATAACATGCCATATACAATAAATACAAACCATCTATGTGTTGATTAGAATAGTAATTACAGCATTTTTAAAAATCTATGATTTTGAATAATTCTCTAAATTTGCTGAGAAGTCTGATTCAGATCAAGTATGTGTAGAAAAAGCAATGTTAATTAATTAGCCCAGCTTGAAAACCTTGCTTTGGCATGTTTAGGATTAAGCTATGGATGATTTGTGAAGAGGAGACGTGAGCAATTGAAGCAATGTAAAACTTTTGCTGAGCTGTGTACTGTTCATGTTGACATGAAATTCACTCACATGTAATGTTAGATCACCAGGGCACGGTTTATCTACATCGGAAGCAGCATACTGCTTCCAAAACCACACCAAAGACCTAAGGCCATTGTTCACCCACTTATATGTTAACATTATAAATATATTTGCCCTAACAATAAGAACAGAAAGATAATCTCAAGGGAAAATTGTAGAAATTCCATTAATATCCTGAAAATACTTTTTGGATTTGAAAATATTGAATTACCTAGATTAGTAGTGGCTAGATATATCTCAGGACAATGTCTTTGGGGAGTTTTGAGACTTGCCTTAAAGTGTGTGCTAAAGAGAAGGACTGTTATATAAGAATCTGAAAAGTACCCCCAAAACCTCAAGCATATGGACAGCAATTGAATTATAGGGGCATTATATTCAGCAGTAGGTTGGTGAGGACATTAATCCACTCGTTCCATGTGCTTTGAGATGTAGGTTTTCCTTGGAAAAATAGTCATTAGGAGTGTGACTGAAGTGGCATAGTCTTGCCTGATTGCTCTCCACTCTCTCTATGGTTCTGGTTGTGATGCTATTAGCAGCTGGTTTGAGCCTAAGCCTTTTGCCTTTCTCTTCTGCCAGTGTGGATCAGGTATTATTGGACTGAGATCTCTGAATTTTGAACAAAATAAACTTCTCCTTTAAGTTGTGGGTGTCAGATATTGTGTCTCAATGATGAGAAAGTGATCAGGACAGAAATTAGTACCAGAGAAGTACCAGACAAATGGGGTCATTGACATCTTACTATATGGTAGAAATCTTGGCAACAGTTTGTGGGAGCTTTGGAGATACTGTCTTGAGAAGCCAAAGGATTCTGTAAGAATTTAGTGATTCTGGTTGAGCTCCCAAGACCAGCAGGCTGATAGAAGTACAGATCCTGAAGGTCACATCAAGGGTTTTCAAATGGAAAGGCAGGTTCCATTGTTTTGGCTTAAAAGTCATGTGTCCATGGCTGTATTTACATTGTGCCAACTTCTTCCCCTTTTTCCAGAAAAAAAGATGACTGCAAATTTGGGTTAAAAGAATGTGATTACTGAAAAGATTAGCATTAAAGAAAAGTCACATAGTAAAGAAGCCAAGAAGGATCAGCAAGACCCCACTTTTTTGCAGAATCAAGTATTTAAACGATTTTGTTTTGAGAAGAGTCTCAGGACACCTTGCAAGGCTACCTAGGAAGGCATTTCCCCATACTAAGCTATCTACGCAGTAGGAGGCACATGTGGCCAAGGTCCAGGAACCAAGCTAAAGGTGTAGGCACCGGCATCACTCACTTGATGTTGCTTTTATTGGTTTGGAAAAATGTCCTATTACCCCCTGCCCCAGATTTCAGAAGGCATAGATGACCACATGTTATGCCCTGAGAGGGCGTTTTATGAACCTGTGAGTAAAGCTGAAATTGCAATAGAGAACACAGAAACTTGGAGATGACAGAAAAGAGGCTTATCTGTTAACAAGGAAAGCCACATTCAAAGAGCACAGCCACACAAAGAGAAAAGCTGTGAAGCTTACCACTGGAAATGCTATAGGTGACATGATGTCCAAGGCCTAGGTGGTAGCATCTTGAAACAACTTGTTCCAGAGGCTGGAATAAAGCTACAGGATCTAATGTTTGTCTTGTTAGATTTTGATCATACTTTATTCCTGTTCTTTCTCACCCTCCTGTTCCTTCCTGTTGGAATGGGATTGTTTACACTATGTCATTGTATGTTAGATGTGTTTAATTTTCTTCTTGACTTTCATTGAGCATAGACTTATCCTTTTAAGCCTCTGAAAAGATTTAAAGTGAAACACTGAACCTCCTAGAAGACAAATTAGGCAAATATCTAAAAGACATAGGGGTAGGCGAAGACTCCCTTGACAAGACACCAAAAGCAAAAGAAATTATCCTCATTTTTAACAAATGGGATCTTGTCAAATTAAAAAGTTTCTCCACAGAAAAGGAAAGTATCAACAATGTAAAAAGAGAACCAACAGACTGGGAAAAAATATTCACCACTAACACCTCAGATAGGAAGCTCATAATTAGAATATACAGGGAGCTTTAGAAAAGTAAGCCTACCAAAATAAAGGATCCTATTGAAAAGTGGGCAAATGAAATAGATAGTTCACTCACAAAGAAGTTCAAAAGGCCAATAGATACGTGAAAAGATGTTCAACATCCCTAGCCATAAGAGAATTGCAAATCAAAACAATGCTAAGATACCATCTCACTCTAGAGAGAATGGAGTTGTACTTTTTTTTTAACAATGCTCTAACTGATAAGACTTTAGCGACCCTTACATATAGGCAAATGAATTTAGCACGTAGAGATAGACATGAATCTATTGAGTCAGGGATGAAATGTCATGATTTGAATGTAAAGTGTCCCACAAAAGCCTCAAGGATTTGGAGAAAGATTAGACTATGAAAATTCTAAAATCATCAATGGAATAATTGATTGATGATTTTATGTGCTGCTAGCAGATAAGGGTCTGGATGGAGATCACTGAGAGTGTGGCCTAAAAGGGTGTCTATGTGTTTCAGGTTCAAGTTTCTTTTTTTCTGCTTCTCCTCTGCCATGATGCAAGTCTCTTCTGACCATTCCGGGCACCTATGCCATTGTCAGCAAAAATGCATGGATCTATATATGTCTGATATCTAGTCTGAAATAAAACTCACTTCTTTTAACTTAGAGGTTTTGTATGTGGTGTTCCAGCAATGACAATGTGAAAAGGACTTTACTAAGAATTTAGGGACAAAGACTCAGATCTTGGCATGATTCAACGTGAAGAAATGCAGATGCTCTAATCAGAAGGCTGCTGTTATTGCCCAGATCTGCACTAGTGGACAAGTGCGAAAGAACATCATCTGATGAACAAAATATCAATTTTACTGCAGACAATGTTGGATTTGTATTTGGACATTGTCTTAGTTTCTTCCCATCGCTGTGACTCAGTACCCGACACCCAAACTTAGGGAGGAGAGATTCATTATAGCTTACAGTTTTAGAAGGTCATAGTCCATTCACAGATGGGTGGCTGGAAAATGGTGGGAGCACATGGCAAGGTAGAAGTGGAAGCAGGGCCAGAGTCAGAGCTCCAACTGCAGAAATCTTTAAAATCATGGTGGAAGAGAGAGACTGAGAAGAAGGGTGGAGCCAGCACACGTCCTGCCAGGTCAAGGCCATGCCTCCACTCTTACCATCCGTGTCCTAATTCCCAACCCTACACAGTATCCATAGGAACTTGGGGCTTGTGGGGGACACTCCAGACCCAAACCACCACAAACATGCTGTGGATGTGTGATTACTATGAACTTCGTCCTTGCCTCAGTATACAGGTGCAGATCACAAGAATTTGAAGTGTTGTAGGATGGAGAGGTTTCAGTACACAAAGGACACACAGCCATTGCCTTCTTCACACTAAGATCGCATTGACCCTTATAATATTTATGTAGATTTTTCATGTAGATCTGTCTACAAAAATAATATTTAGCATAAGTTTTTAATCATAGAGTGCATAGTATGGGATATGTCTCTACTCTTATGAAGTTACGGACAGAGACAAAAGTTTTGGTTTATTTTATTGTTGAAGAGAAATATGTAAAGGGGCAGAAACATTATCCACTCATTAAACATGTATTGGAAAAAAGCTACAGCTTTTTAAAGTATATAATACACACAGTAGAAACAAATTATTTTTGATAGTTTTACACCAAATATATAATTATTTAGCAAACAACTGAAATGATCCTTAACAGAATTCCTTGAAAGAAAATTCTGTATGAAAAAGTAATTATATGAAAAATATTCTTATGTGACCCTAGAACCAGACAATTCAAATTATTTTGCCTTATGAAATAATATTTCCAAGATCTATCTAAAGAATATAATTTTGCTATTGTTAGTTATGCTGCTATGAACATGGGTATACATATATCTCTGTTATATGTTATTTTGGTCTCTTTTGCATATATTCCCAGGAGGGGTGTTGCTGGATCAAAGAGGATATTTATTTCTAGTCTTTTAAGAGATTTCCATACTGCTTTCCAAAGTGGTTGTACAAATTTACATTTGTACGGTGCAGGAGGGCACCAAAATACCCATCAACAGACCAGTGAATACACAAAATGTGGCATTTATACACAATGGAATACCATGCATCAATAAAGTCTGATAGCGTGGAGGCTTTTGCAGGCAAATGGAAGAAACTAGAGAACATCATGCTTAGTGAAGTGAGTCAGAAGCAGAAGGTAAAACACTGAATGGTCTCTCTGATATGAGAGACCCAGATCGCAACACCTATGGAACTTAAGACAAAAGACAAAGTGAACCGAGGGGAGTAGGGTGGGGAATGAGGGAGGTAGGGGAGGGTAGAGGGATGGACAAAAGGAGAGTGGGAAAGCCCTTGTCACCTTGACAAGATACCTTTGTGAACAAAATTCTCAACTCCATTGTAAACCTTTAATTTTGCACGTATACATATCAATAAAATGTGGGGAAAAAAGAATATAACTTTGACCTGGCAAGAAAAGTATTGACCAGTCAAATCATTTGGTTACTTATGAATTTAAGCATTATTATTCAAGTCACATTGTATTAAAATATGACATGTAGCACAAGAATTTGTGCTCAAGTTCTTTGAAGGATGGTTTTCAAGTTCAAGATTAAAGTACTTATCCTTATGAAAAGTCATTTAATGGACATCGTTTATCTCTTTGGCTTTCTTACACATTTTACATTTATACAAAATTGGTATCCTGAGTTAGAACACAAAATGTTTTATCCTTGCTGATATTCACAAGGAAACATTTCAACTGACACTACTTATACATTGACTAGATTTTGAAGGCATTTTTCATATTCTGATGATTGACATAAAATCATTCTCCTAGTGTTGAGCAGATATGAAATTTCTAGACATTTTTGTTGTTACACTGTCAAGTTCTCTTTGAATTATCTGCACATAAATAAGAACACTTTTATACATTCAAGCAGAAACATAAATTCCATGAATTACACTATTGAATTCCAAGTTCAACTGGAAAAGGAAGGGTTCTTCAAAAATACAAGTAAACATGAAAGAAAAGTTTTGTAGATACTACCAGAATTGATTTTTGAACATAGGACTCAAATAAAAATAACATTACTAAGAGTGATTATTATGTGGTAAAGGGATTCTGGCAAATATCAGCAAGAAGATCAATTCTTAATGAAAATCAGAAACTCAATGTAAAACATGAGTGTAGAGATAGCGAATTAAAAAGGTTATACAAAATATAGCTAGTGTATTAACAAAAATACTTTATGAGATAAAGAACAAAGAAAGTTTATGAAAAAATGGAAATCCCTCATACTTTTTGAACTTTTCTCAATTTTCCAAAAGTTGAAAAGAAAAAAAAATGTTGACTCTCACAATTTTAGGTGCCTATATCAACATGAACACTGTACTATAATAGTACATGCTCTGAGTGCAGGTTCAGTTAAGACGACTTGAGTTCGATTTGAGTAAAAGATCAGTGAGAAAAACTTGTTGATTTCCCTACACACTTCACAAACAAGGTGCTCTTTCCTGGTTCTTTATACTAAGGCAGTTCTGGGCCTGAATTCTTGAGGCAGTTCCTTTTCCTGACTGAAAATGACCTCAGGACAAGGTGAAGAGAGAGGAAAAAAAGCAACAACAGAAAAAACAAAATACAACATCACATAAGAGGAAAGCTTGCTCCACTCTCAACAGATTACATGGAAAACTGGATAGTAAACTCATTGCCACCAAGTTAATCATTCTCCTTATATCTTCCATTCCAGGTGCGCCAGTCAGTGCTCACTCCTCAGGAATTCAAATAGCTTCAGTTTTCCCCACAGTTTTAATCCCTGAGAAATATAGGCTGCTGTGAGATTAATCGATCTTTACCAGCAGACAATAAAACTTCAGCATTTATTCTTAAAAGAAATGGTAAAATATTCACAGCAAATGAAGAAGTACAAGAGACAAGATACTAAAACTTTTAGTCAACAAATAGGTTCAGTGAACAGGTCTGACATAACTGGTTTCAGCCTTCTTTTCGGACTAGAAATTTATGAATGAAACATTGACCTTGCATAAAAGTTAATTCAATCAAGTCTTATTAAGTTCTCTTAGGAATTTTCTCAATGATGTGTGTGAGAATAGTAATATTTTAACCTCAAGAATAATACACAGTCTAAATGAAAGCCCAACATAGAATATCTGAAAGCTCTGGTGAATATAATGTATGACTTTTGAGATGGAGACAGCAGCCAATAGCAAAGGGCAGAAATGCTTTTAAAAATGAAATAGTGAACCCAGTAGAAAATTTTAACGATCACAGTGGTTTAGGAAAACTTAATTTCAATATATAATAGGATATGGTCTAGGAAAAGTACTATAATTCATCTATGAAGAATATTGCAAATATCCAGGCAAGAACACAAATATCTTTAATATAGAAAAAAATGAGGCAGAAACAACATGAGATTATTTTAGGATAAATATTTAAGTCAGGATTTGTTTGTTTACTTTTTCGTTTGGAATTGTGTCTAGAAAAGTTGCCAATTATGTGGGAAAGCAACAAAAAATATTAAAAATGTAAAAACACCTGTATATTCTCTGGCAAGAATTGATTAGAAGTTGCATAACAGCCAGATGTCACTGCTTACAATGCCTACAAGTATACAATTAAGCCACACAAAGTAACTGGAAATAGTAATTACAATAACATCGCACAATATCCTCAGCAATAGTTTCGGCTCACCTTTTTATCTACGTCCACTGGAGTATCATCTGCCTCAGTCCCCTGAAGTTAGGCAAGAGAATTGATGTGACCGAGCTCAAAAAAGTATGAACACAAAGACTTGGCATACAGTTCTCTACTTTCTTCCCACAGAAAATTTTATTTTTTCTTTAGAGGCAGGGTCTCACAATGTAGCCCGGGCTGGTTCTGAATTCATCATGAAGCCCAGGCTGACCTTGGACTCACGGCAATCCTCCTACTTCAGCCCCCCGAGTACTGGCATTACAGGTTGTGAGCCCAGCTTTATTTGGTGCTAGGGAATCAAACCTAGGGCCCCGAGCTTGCAAGGCAAATGCTTTAACCGCTGTGCTATTCCTCTAGCTCCAGTATTTCTAACATAGTAATATAGACACTCTTAGAAACATGGTAAAGTCTCCAATAAATTCCACACAATGTTCGTCAAAGGAAAAACGGTGTTTTAATTACTGTATTCTAGAATTTCAAAGGCCTTTGTGCAGAAGATATTGGCCAGCTGTTCTTCATTTCCAAGGAGAGGGGAAGAGCAGAAATTAAAACAGCAGCAGTAAAATGGGCGATAAGGAGAGTCTAATAGCAAGACTGGAAACTTTTTAAGCTATATTAACAAATTTCTCTGGAGAAATTTTAGAACTAGATGGATTCTCATTGTGTGTAATGGTAAGTGTACCATCTAGAAAAATAGGAAGAACTGAATGCATAGTCCTACTCTAAAAGTTCTATAGGCAACTTTAATATTTGCAGTATATTTGTCACTATTAAAATATAAGGGCATTAATTCATGAATGGCATATTACAATCCATAGGTTTAGGTTAGATTGTAAGGTATTTTCTGTCTTTATACATGGATTTGGAAATTCAGCACATTATTAATGAAAAAAACTGCAGATTCCATAATTAATTTTATATTCATTGTTAAGATATAATAATAGATATTAGAGAAATAAATGATTAAAGGGCCTTTACAGTACATGATCATTTGAGAAAATAGGACCAATAAAATACACAAAAATATGTCCTAGATGTTATATTTATAGAGTACTTTTTTGGGGGCAAACACTAATGTTTTGATTATTTGTGGAGTAAAACTGTACTTCAATATATCATTATGGTCCACTTGAGCTCCAACAAAGAAAAAAATGGAAGAGACTGCAAAATTCCCTTAAAGTAAAATTGAAATATTAAAGAAAGCATGTGAAAAATAAAGACATAGAGAAGGTCTGACTGTGTGTGTTTGTAATTTCAGCTAGTCAGGAGGCTGATATGAGAAGAATGTAAATTTGAGATAAAAAAAATGATAGTCCTGGGTTTGATCTTCAACACTTAACAAAATAACAATTTAAGGAAATGACCCACTTTAGAAGAAAGGCAAACAACAACAATAACAACCCAGTGGGATTTTATCCTGGTTTTGAAAATATTCCTCTCAGGGAAGCATTCTACTTTCACTAGAGAAAGAATTAGGTTCTGCCCTGGAAATACTTGATTTCGTGTTCTCACACATAAAAAAGTCTGCAATACAGAGAAGTCATTTACCTTCTCTGAGTCCTGGATTCATCTGTGAAAGAAGAATAATTATTCATGGTGTTATGATAATTAAAATAATGAAGA
This sequence comes from Ctenodactylus gundi, assembly GCA_004027205.1. Taxonomy (NCBI): domain Eukaryota; kingdom Metazoa; phylum Chordata; class Mammalia; order Rodentia; family Ctenodactylidae; genus Ctenodactylus; species Ctenodactylus gundi. The sequence goes on from PVKB01002142.1 coordinate 136,191, forward strand.
AATATATAGCACTTACCTTGGGTTGGATCACCTAGAAAACACACCATAAACGTGGGATACGATCAATGGAAGAAACACAGTAAAACGTGACACTATTGTTAATGGTATTTAGTGCTGTATATTTTATGTATGGCACAATAATATTAAGGTATGCACTTTTATATGATTTATGAAAACTGTTCATTTTTGACGTAAAAATGTACTAGCAAAGCATAGAATAATCTATATGGAACATGTAATCAATAATTTGGAAAATATAATAAGGCATGCAATATACTGGATGATATTAGCAGCAGGATGTTTTAGGATTGACCAATATATGTTAAAACTAATACAGTTACTAAAGTATAGTAAAACACAGACACATTTCAGAGATAAAGGTTAAGCTTATGCTACATCATAGACTGGTAACCGTGTAATGGCATTTTGTCCAATAAAACAATGAACATATTTTAATTAAAAGATACTTTCTTGCTGCCCACAATATGCAAAACCCTTGGTTCAATCCAAAGTATTGCATAAAAAGTAGAAGAATAAAACAAAAAAATTCATTGATAAAATTATTGACATTCGTGATTTGACATAAAAATAGTATTTGTAGACATTTTATAAGGGATCACTATAAATATACAATTTGCAATATATACAAACATATTTACCATAACAGAGTGAAAGGCAATAAAGTGATGTATTGTGTAAAGGAAGAAAATATTTTAAAATTTTAATAGTTTATATGACTTTTTTGTGACAGGGTCTACCTGTGTAATGTAGGCTAGTTCTGAACTCACTATGTCCCAGGTTGGCCTGGAACTCACAGCAATCCTCCAGCCTCAGTCTCTCTGGTGCTGGGATAACAGTTTTGCATCACCACACCAGGTGTCACAAGATACTTTTAAGACAAAACAATAAAGAACAAAATTAGATGTCAGTTTCTAAAAAGATATGTTTGTGCAGTTGGAACAATTTAGCTAATGGTAACGGTGTAATAACTGGATTAGTAAAGATTTGATTCAAGAATCAAATAATATCATCATAGATATTATTAACTACCAATGTGTAATATATACACTACTTGAAAACTTATTAAAGAAGAATTCCATAAACATTTACAAATGTGTTTTTATATGTAACAGAAAAGCTTTTGAATTTGTATGAATTGTAGTTAGTCTCTCTCATTAATGTGTATCACTTTATGTCAATCTTGAATCATTCTATTAGTTTCATTTTAAAATATTCCATTAAAATTTTATTTCCCACAAAGTAAAACTAAATCAAGATTTTGTTGTTTGGTGACTGACCAAAGAAATTTAACAGAAACACCATCTGCCATCATGTAAATGCCTTCAGAGTTTTCTTCAAAAGTGATTTAATTTAAATTTACTATAGGAACAGCTTACATTAAAGCACAGATATTATGAAAATCTGAGTTTATAGGAGTTTGGGGATTTTTATCCTTTTTTTCTCTAAGAAGCGTTCAGTAAAATCTTGACACCTCTATCTGCTACAGAAATGTAATGATTGGCTAAATAATATTAGCAAGTGAATAGATTTTTATTCCAGATTAAATTTTGTCATTTTTTTCCTCTCATTTCCCCCTTGAGAATATCTGTAAGCCAACAACTCAGCCTATGAATCAGAATAATTAGAATTTCCAGTTAGCATTCCCATTTTACTGCAAACATATTTACTCTGAAAGTTCCTATTCAGATTATCACACGTCTACCAACTGCCACATTATGACTATTTCTCTAGTAGATGCAGAGAAATTCTTTTGCCACGGACATGGATTTCTCCTGTGTCTTGGCCAATGATTCAAAACAATTTTTATTTTATTCCACAGTATATGTTAATTTTAAATAATCATAGTTTTGTTGGTAATTGCATGAAAACATACTTTATTTAAGATGTTACACCAACTTTAAGGGAAGATTAATAAGCCATAAATGGCGGGTGCTATTCCACCGGGCCACTCACATCTATGACTTCTATTGACATTATTGTAACGTTTTCCTACAATGCCTGTTGAAAATAATAATACTGATTTCTAAAATGTTGTCTCTTTAAACGTGGCCTCGAAACCATTAATTTTGTTCTTGAAAAGATTCTAGGGTCTAAGCATGAATGTTTCATCCTATACACACACTGTATTTTGCCTTTTAGAAATAAAAGGAGATGATACTTAGCTTAAATCCAAAGTGGATCTGGATTTTTGCATATTTTGAAGAAACATTTCTGCTTTAACTTTTGGATTATTTTAAATTGAGGAGACATCGATTTCCATGATGGGTCTTAGGGTAATCTTGTAGCTAAAATGTAAACATTGAAATATATAACTTTGTCCCCTACATATCTTAGTGTGTATGATTGAGTTTGAGGTTATGAGTGTATAAAATCTTATGACTCCACAGTAACATGCAAATATTTTGCCATTCTCTGATTTACTGCTATGCACAGAGCCACCCTGGGGTAGTGTGACAGCACAAGATACAGAAATGTGTGGAAATGTGTCGGCCTGCAGAGCCGGAGAGGCAGACTAGGTAAGGTAGATGTGGAACCTCTGCTCGCCCTGCCTCCAGCAAGTCCTCTGGCCATTTCAGACCTGGCGCTGATGGGTTTCTGAGGGAGCAACATTCATCTGCCCTTGGGCGGAAACTCATTATTCATTCTGAAGAATTTAAAAGCTGAATCCTTTAAAAGTAGCATTTTTAAAGTTTTGTTCCTCCCTGAACTACTAATAGGAAAACAGAGGCAACTCTCCTTTCATCCACACTTTGCCTTGACATGAAAGATATTTTTACTCTTGACTTTATTAATTCTCTAGATATAAGCATCTAATGCAAAAGTGATCTTTCTAAAGGCTCAATGCAGAATACGCAACTCCATGCTTCCTTTTTCTCCCATCAACTCCTACGTATTCCAGCCATACTAAAAATGAAAAAGAAAAGAAAAAAAGGCAGTGACAGAGTCCTGTTTCTTGCTTACAAACTAAAATTTGCTCCTGTGATTCTGAGAATATTTAAAAATGAATCCTGAAAGTAAAATTATATTCAGGGATTTTCCTCAACCTCCGTGACATGTCTAGGTATATAATTCCAATCTAGAACACTCCCAGAGAGTATTTCTTTTCAAAAGCCAATTTTTAAACATAAAAGAAGAAATAGTAAACTAAATATAGCTATATCTTATAATGTATAATAAAATTTGATGAAATTTAGTAATTGGTAGTTTTCTCATAGGTTAGGAAATGAATCAAGAGATCTGTAGTATTTAATTCTGTAGAGAATAGGGCTTCTCATTTACTATTAATGGGAGTATAATTCATTGAACTTTATAAGCAATCATTTGCAGCTACCAACAAAACTGTGAAATATAGTAAATCTAGCAAATTTCTCCTAAAGTAATAAATAACTGCACTAACATATGCAAACTGTTATTTAAAACATTGTAATAATGTATTCTTAAAAAACTAAAATGATTACTACATTGTAAAATATATTTTGCTGCTTTTATGCACAAAGATAAAACATATTTGAAAATTTATGTCTCCACATATATATAGGAAGTAGATTAAGGTTGACATTGGACACTTTTTTTCCATCTATGTACACCTAATCTACTGAGATTCAATTAAGAGACTTTTAATTATTAAATTTTCATATATTTTAAATCTTCATATGTCTGTATCATTGACATAATTGTAAATCAAACATATTTAAAATAAAGTGTATTAACATGATTTTTTTCATAATTTTAGACTTTTTAATATAGGAAAACATAGCTCATTTGTAAATGATTTACTCATGTACTAAATTCAATGTGAGAGAACAATTTATATTTCATATCCAGAACATGAAACATCAATACAGAGTTTACCTATCTAAACTGATAATTGTCCAAATTGATTCAAATTGTCATAAGATATGACTGACATGTTTAATGAAATTCTTTAAATACAACTTTTAAATCTGCACTCTTCCATTTTTTGACTATAAGGTTCATAATTCTACCTTGCAAAGCATTTCTATTCACACAATAGTTCTTGGAGTTAATTTTATACTCAAATATTTCTAGTTCTTTAAAATTCCTTAGGAGTATCTTAAAGTATGATTTTCATGTACACATATATGAGTGTGTGTGGAGATATATATATATATATATATATATATATATATATATATATGTGTGTGTGTGTGTGTGTGTGTGTGTGTGTGTGTGTGTGTGTGTGGATACATATACATATATGTATATATATGTGTGTATATATATATATATATGAGCATATATATACATATATGCTCACCATACACATTTTAAAGGGTTTTTAAGAATTTTGAAGTTGTATTCTTTAAGAATTGCATTTCAGTCTTATTTTTCCTAATCTTTATGACTTTTGTGAATATCAAACCTTTTTAAATTTTATCTCAAAATATTTCATTTCCGTCATCTCTTCATGGTAAAATCAGTCTTAGATTCTTAGTTAAAAGTGTTTGAAATAATTTTAGACCTGTAAAATATTTTCTTTTCTCAAAAAACAGAAAAGAATCCCACTAACGAAAGCCACTTGGAAAGGCTCCTCAGCCTGCTGATGAGGCCCAAACTCCCACACTTGGGCATAATAGTTTACAACCATTATGCAGAAATGCACATACTTTAATGTAGTGCAAGTTTCAGCTTTCAGCAATGTTTTTTATCTTGTGTAGTTAGACAATTACTATGCTCTAAATAAATAAGATTGGACAGTTCGTTCCTGGAGAAGATATAAGGAGAAAATAATAGTAAACATAAACTGAGAAACTTAATGTTATAAATTATATGCACTGTCAGGTACAAGCCTAGATAACTGTCGAAGGTAAGAAAAAATTTGGAGATTTTTCTCAAGGACAAAGGCAACTATTTGAATGCCATCGTGATTTTTTTTTTGTTTTTGTTTTTTTTGGTTACTCTAAAACATGCATTTGTAGGGAGGGAGAATCAAAATATTGAATTGTAGGAATATTTTATTGACGTTAAGCAGACACTGAAGGATCCAGAGAAGAACAAGGTTTAAATCACCCTTTTTTCTTAGATAGTATGAATTACACTAAAATGTAGAAATAGTTATCAAAATATATTATTGTTGCATGTACATTTAATTGATATATTATTGTTACATTTAATTGATAATATTCATCTAATTGATATCCTATTGTATGTCATATGCCTTATTTATTAAAAAGAAATAAATTCCCAAACTCCTGCTTAACCTAGAAGTACCTATAACTATTGAGGATTTATAATGTGAAGTTAAAGTAGATCGGAATATATCACTAAAACTATGCCATTATGATATGTGCTATTTTTGGGCTGAAAGCAATTGCAGAATAGACATAAGAGAAAGTCTCTGCTCTATTTCTTTATGCTCAAAGTCTAACATAAATTTCTCATTGTGCAGTTATTTTCTTTCTAATAAAAAGAGGGTAGAACCCACCTTTATCTTTAGAGATGGAAGTGGAATCAAGATGCTTCCTTATAAACAGAAGTTTAAATAAAACCACCTTTATTCATCAGTTTCTTCCATATAGATATTATTTTTCATAATTTAATAAAATACTAATAATTTACTAAAAGTTTACCATAATTTACTAAAATACTAAAAACAATTCTCCTCAGTATCATCATTTTTTATTTGGTCTTCAATACTCTTACTTTGGTCTTCAGTTTCCATACAGGCATCCGTTTATGTAAAATACATGAGTATCAGATAAATTTTTTTTTTTACTGTGTTAGTAGTAAAAAACAAAAAAGTTCTTTTGGTAGTCCATGTTTCTGGGCCAAGATACAGACCTTAAGAAGAATAAGGAAAGCGTTGCTGATATTATTGCTGCTGTTGTTGTTTTTCTTTCCTATCTTGTCCTGGCAATCACAAAAAGATGGTGCACCACACAATCACTGCTCATCCCAGAGGCAAATGCCAGGATTTGGGGATAAGTTATGACACGAACTAATCTTTATTTACAAACCCCTATATATACACACTAAAGCCTTTAACATCATAATACTAGAAAGTTAGACATTACTTAATTAAGTTCTAAAGACAGAGCCATCATATATGGTCTTTATGTCTTTATAAGAAGTCTTTTCTCTAAACCATGAAAATGAACAAAAAAAGTGACCACTCACAAATCAGGAAGAGGGGCTCAGGAAGAACTGAGTTGCACTAATGCCCCAATATCAAAGTTCCAACTTCCACAATAGTGAGAAAAAATATACATATGCCTTACATGTACTTAATTTGTTTGATTGTTCAAAATACCCAAACCGTGAGAAAAAAAAAATGTATGTGTATACATCATTCCCACCTGCATCTTGTCGCTAAACATAGCCCTAAAATCCCAGGACGAAAGATGCAGGCACAATTGTCTTTTTACTCTAACATTCAGAGGCATTTGTCTAAATAAAACATCTGTGCATGTGAAAGGCCCTTTACACCAGTATCGGTCATTGCTTTGGTTCTACTTTGACAAGACCTATGCTGGTGTCTTCGTATGTATAACAGTTTAAGAGGACTAGAGGAGGGAGCATATTGTCTTTATGAAAACCCAGATGCAAGAATCACAAGTATCATCCTTCTCACCTTCAGCAAGAGCACGTCCTTCAGTAGTGACCACTGGGAGTCACCTTGTGCACCTCAGGGGCTACATCATGCTCCCAGGATGTCTCATCCATGCTAAGCGAGTGCACACCTTGTGTATGGAAAGTGACTTCAAGGTCTTTTTTATAAAAGACTTTCTGCTCTGTGCTGGACAAGGACAGACCTCTGAGTTGGAAACATTTGTAACATTTAAAGAGAATTTTTGAAATCTTCCATTCTCAACAAATGTCTTATTAGCACCTCTGGACCTATCAGAATGAAAGGATGTAAAAAAAAACCAATTTTAACAGGAAGACAGACTTAATAAATATTTTTAAAAATCGGATGTCTGAATCTGCAAGTTAAAACCAATAACCGGTATAAATTTCCATTCTTTACCTTTTCTCATATTAATCTTTATTCCCCAGCTTCTTATTCCTGACACTCAAGGTGGATTTTTGGATCTCTATATCGTTGCTACACATTAATTTCCCTCCCCACCTCACGCTGCACCTCCTCAACACGTTCCTCCTGTCCACAGGAGGCTCCTTTGATTTCACTGGAAAGTACCTTAACAATGTAGCTGCCCAATTTAACTTTCAATTCCTTATGAGATTTGCAAAAACTGCTCAGCTTGACTACAAGGTATGAGATTGTTTAGTAATAGCAAATCACTTTATCAAAAGGGAGAGGCGCTCACAGTAAAGGCCAGTAGGTATGAACGCTGATAACTATAACTACGTCTTGGAGCTTTATAATCAAACCCTATCACCTCCACATCTTTCTGCACAATATCCTTTGCCATAAATTGGAACGTATACAGCGACAAATGAGCAAACACACACCTGTACTTTTTTTCCCCATTTTTCTTCTTATTGGGCAATGTATTATTGCAACCAATTTCTTTCCCCTCCCTCCTCATCCTCCACCTCTTCCTTCTTTTACTCCTCTATAAAAACCAGATTCTTTTTGAGAGTAGTGATTCTAAGTAATTAGAATTTTTATTTCTTCCTCCACTTGGCTTTCTCATTTTGATTAACTAAATTCTATGCTTTCATATTGTCTCAATTTTCAATTTATGTTGTTAGTCCCTACTACAAATAATTGATTTTCCCTTGAAAGTAGATGTCTAAAGTTGTGTGAGGCCATTTTTAGATATACCAAATTAAGCGACAGGTTAGAAAAATTAATAGCTATTCACAACCCTACTCACTGTTACTTTGGATGGTCATGACAAAATTTTGTTCCCAGTAGGATTAAACTTCAGAACAAAATCTGCCCTCAAAGAAAGCCAGAGGATGAAACTCCCACAACTGGCCAGTAAGCTGCTATTCAAGGTCTGGTAAATGGCCTAAAGTTGAACTAAAGACACATAAAGAATAAAAGCATCCCGCTACTATTGTAAAACTCTTTATGCGATTTTTTCCCCATGGGAATATTTCATTAAAACCAGATGTTTAAGAGTATAGATATCTTTTAATTTTAGCCTTAGTTAGAATACACCATGGTTGGATGAACAGAATAACCTCTCAGTTTTATTACTAAGATTGTTACCCAATTTTTGAAAAAGCAAGTAAAGCAACAGTCTTTGCCTTGCAAATTGTGTCTTAGCATAAGCAAAAATATGACTGACAGAATTCAACATTTGCCAACCACTCTTATGCTTTCAGATATTATAAAAATAGGATATTGGAAGGCACAATACCATGAAATCACAGAACCAAAGCTCTCAAAGCAAATTTCTTACACTCTAGCATTTTCAGAAGATCTATTTTTTTTCCTTTCTTTTGTATAATCCTCTGCAAATACCACTGATTTGTGTGGCCTTCCAATCTTCATTAGCAATTCAGGAGCACAATTAACATTAAAATAGAAGATCAAGAACTCAATCTTTTAATTGATATCTGTATAGCTTACCCTACTATCTGCTAGAAGGATTTATGTATACAAATCTTTACTCTGTTCAAGCTGTCAGTCTCTGAAAAACTGTTTCACTGCTCATATCTTAGCTTATCTCAATACTAAGTCTTTTTTATGACTCTGAGACACAATGGTTACATTGACCTTGAGAATTTTGGCCCACCTGCATCGTCCCCACAGTAACTATCACGCACTTGGTTCTATGGAATGCCTGTATTTTGGGTTGTTCATATTGGAGAAACCTTCTGTGTTTCTTTCAATTCACTCGGCAAAATGATCTCAAGTAACATTCATTCACCAACAAAAACTTCAAATCTAACAGTCATTATGGAAGACTAGTATTCTATGAATGTATATACCACACTTTTTGTATCTATTGATCTGTTGCTGGGTATTTCAGAATCTTCCACTGTTTATCTAAGTTGTGCTGCTGTAAAGATGGGCATAAATGCATCTCTGTTATATGTTGTTGTCCTACCTACTTGTGACTCAATACCCAAAACCCAAAATTTTAGGGAGCAAAGATTTATTTTAGCACATATTTTCAGAAAGTTACAGTCCATTCATGGGTGGACAGCTAGAAAATGGTATATTCGCATGGTGGGGCTACAGCTAGAGTCAGAGTCTAAGCCAGTGCGCTACAGACAGAGGCCCTCAAAATATGGCACTACTTAGAGATGTCTAAGAGAATGGGCGGAACCAGCACAAAGCCACCCAGGTCAAGCCCAAAGCATCGATCCTTTCAAGCCAGGTCCCACCTCCCAACACTACCCCATATGGATAGACAAATGAGCTTTATGGGGGAACACTCCAGATTGAAACTACAACCATAGTCTTTAACTCTTTTGAAGTCTCCTTTTTAATATTGGTCCTTTTTGTTTACATGAGCAAATAGTAGAGGTAGAGATTTGTTTTAAATTTAATACTTTCAAACACTATAATAAAAGGAGTATTTTACATCTCTGCCTTACACAAATTCTCAGATTTCTCATTCTCCAAATGCAAACCAAACTCCATTCAAAATCTTGATAAGGTCTTAAGTTCAAGATATCTCAATTCATCTTAAATACAAATGACATTGCACAACTGCTAAGAAGGAAAATTGTACATGTTTCCTGCAAGTGGACGTTAGCAGCCAGCTGTTCTGTAATCAAACACAAAATAATGACTGGAATTTGAAATCGAATTTACTTTACAGAAAAAAGCATACTTTTTAAATCTTATCCTTGAGTACCTCAATCTTGCCAGTAAAAAAAATAAAAAAAAAAAAAGATGGAACGTTGTATTCAGAAGGAGATCACAACTAGTTGTATGAGAGTTAAAGACAATGAAATCTATTTCTAATTCTTTTCCCCCCACAAATCCCTAGTGCAGCTGTTATTCTTTCCCCAATTTCTACTGATGCAGCTGGGTTGACAGCAATTTGCTTTGACCTAGCTTTGCAATTTATTTCATTCCTTCTTGGTTCATAGCTTCTCTTTGCATCTTCCATTAAGGTAGACAGCTAACATGGACTTATGGAGCTAAGATCTACTGAGAGCCCCCTTCCTTTTCTGCCCGTGGTTCTGAAGATGAACTCTGAGTCTGTAAACTTTGCCTAAGTCTCCATCCTTATTGTTCATTAGCTACTTCTTCCTTTATAACCACAGTAAGCAAGATTTTCACAGAATTTCCTGTCCTCCTAAAGGCTCTTATATGAGAGAAGTCAGTTTGTAGACCTATGTGAAAACACAACTGCTTATTTAGGGATAGAAGTATTCCAAGACATTTGGAATTTACCATAGGATGCTTTCCATCATTTTGCCTGTCCATCTCCCCCAAAAAGGGGAAATAATTGAATATATTTTTAGGGGTAGCTTTCCACTGCTTCCAGCAGGTTCCTACGTTTGCTTCTCTTATTTTATATTCTCCTAACATATTACCCACAAAGCCCTTTTCCTGGCTTTTTGGTGCATCAATTGCCTTTTACATTATGAAGATAGCACTGTCCACACTCACAGACAGTGGCTTGCACAATTTTGGTAAACTTTTTCACCTATCCTGCTATGAAAATAATGAGATTGCTATAGGTGTATTAGAACCGCACTAGAATATATATTTTTATTATTCAGAGAGATCTTCTAATGAATTTTCTACCTCAATCATACCCTGGATCATTAGGCAAGCTCTCGCACCTCACATTTCTGCAATCGTGGCAATTGCATCCTTGCGATTTCAAAGGAGCCAGGACCTTTCCATCTGCTCTTCTGTTCGCCTCTGGTTCCCCATGCTATGTCTCTTCTTTTTCAAGTACACAAAACTCAGAGGGCTGTCTCCCACGTGTCAGAACCTCTAAGAAGAGCCCCATTTGATAAGGAGGAAAGATCCCACTGCAACCACATGATTGTTTCAATTAGACATGGTCTCGGTGCCACAAGGGGTTCTCTGATCTACAGTCTAGACAACCCAGGCTTACTTCTATTTTGTAAATACTCCTAAAAACACAATTCCTTTGGAAATATAACTGATTACCCCATGATTTCTTCACACAATACACTAGCAGCATATTCTATTTCTATTTAAAATCAGCTTGAGCCTCTGAACTCATAAGTCCTACACACATATTGACAAATGGATAAAAAAATTCCCACTGTTTATACCTGACTTGAGATATACTTTTTCACTCTGTCGTGGCTCAATCAGGAAATCTCATAGATTCTTAACGCTGGAGGCATGTCAGTTGCTGAGCAGACATATAAATGCTACCCCGTGTTAGGTCATTCAACTCTCTGCTAAACCTGCTAATGCTCACTGTCCCGCCATGTTAAAATAAAATCTTACATGTGTCATTATAAAATATTAGGACAAAACTACTTTTAAATACACAACTAAGTTGGGCTCCTTAGTCCTTCTCTATGTATTATATTAGCTTACATTTTAATCCCTGGCTAAGATCATTAGCTAATAACCATGTCTTTCAAAGTCTGTAAAAGAGAAATTGTTGAAAAAGGTCAGTATGAGACTGACTTAAAACATCAGCAAGTTGGTTTTTCCCTCGCGTCCATAACACCTCTAACCAAATCATTTAACACTATAATACTTGTAGCCCTCACCATATTTCAGGAGGAAACAAGCATAGTTCAGGAAATTGCGAGGCCCACACACCCTTAACAGCTCCCCAAATTACTTTTTATAGATTTACCTGCAGTTTAAGGCAGTTCACACTGTTTGATTATTGGTTGGATGTTTTGTAGCTGGACCAAAAGCTACCCAAGTATACATGCCAATATAACATCAAGGGAAAAAATATTCTAATATTCCCAAAAGAGTTAAAAACAACACATAACAGAGATGCAAGTACATCTATGTTTATAGCAGCCCAGCTAACAATAGCTAAAATGTCTAAGACACCAAAATACCCATCAACAGACCATAGGATACTCAAATTGTGATATTTATACACAATGGAATACTCTGCATTGATAAAGACAGATAGGTTGGAGTCTTTTGTGGGAAATGGAGGCAACTTGAGACCATCATGCTTAGTGAAGTGAGTCAGAAGCAGAAGGTGAAATATCAAATGGTTTCTCTGATATGAGAAATGCAGATCACAATCATCACATGGAACTCGATGTGGACAATAATGGGAATGGGGAATAGGAAGTAGGGGGAGGGTCAAATCGAGAGAGGGGAATGTCTTGTAACTTTGTTATGATATGTATGTGCACAAAATGCTCAAAATTAATATAAACATTATATTTTTTCACTTATTCATATCAATAAAATGGAAAAAATATTAACTAAGATTGTATCTCATTTTGAAATTCCTTTAGGAATTAATTCAGACAAAAACTAATTTTACATTATAAACTACTTTTTTTAAAAATACATAACCACTTTGAGATGTTAAATAAAATGTCATATCCTCTACCATACTCAGTCTTCATGATGAATGGATCATAACATTCTAGACATAAAATAAAATTTAGGAAAAAATATGTCAAGAGACTCCAGAAACTGAACTAAAATAGCCAGAAGACCCATTTGTTTTCTCAGCAAAAATCCAGATTACATGAATTATGTTTTTATGAACTGTTTCCTGATCACCCAGTTTACTGGCACCTCTGAGCCCTCCACACTTGACTGAGTGGATGAACATCATGGGAATTTGAGAAAAAAAATGATGGGATGATTAGCGGTGTCCATGAACTAACTAGCAAAACATAGTGTATTAACAAGAGGTAAAATTTTGTGGCCTCTGACCGACAACACTCACCATCATTTACATTGAGGAGAGATAGATAACAGGTGCTTAGGATGAAGTGTGTATTCCCACCTCAACAAGGAGGAACTTAGGAAATATTGTTAGTGCAATCAAAATCTAAGTCCTCCTGGATTCTCTCAATCTATTCCATGGTAGACCAGACTCATCAATTCAAAGATAATTAAAAGACTATCTCCACAGATGAGCTCATATTGAAGATTTACAGAGTAATTCCATGTGGATACAGAAAACACCTTCAGGTAGACACTTCCTGGTGACAGGTCATGAATTTCACCTACATCTAGGTTTTTATCCTCTAAAAATCTTTCTTCTCCTTAAAGAAGAAAAATAACCAAAGAAAACTCTCTTGACCCCTTTATAGTAGTAGTCACCAACTATTTTTAAATCATACATTTGTTTTCTTGAAGATGTTTTTCCACAGATAATGGTGGAGTGTGGAATGGTTTCTGGATGATCTATACCTTATTTATTATTTACTGTATTATTATTTATTATTCTGTACCTTATTTCTATTCTTATTGCATTGTAATATACAACAAAATGGCTATACAACCTATTCTAATGTTGATCTGTGTTTGCAGCTACTTCATATTATTAGCAGCACTGATTGTATTCACGTCAAACCTTCAGGTATGAGATTCTCATAAAGAATATATAGTCCGACTCCTTCCTATATGCTGTTCACAGCCAGGTTCATGTTCCTGTAATAATCCAATCTTGCTGATCATATGACAGAAAGTGGCACTCAGGCAGTAGTGAGAGGTCTGAGGAGGAGGAGTCAATGCACTTGAGCCTGAATTCTCTGTCCCTGAATATTGAATCAGAATCTATATTTTAACAATTTTCACATGCACATTAAAGCAAGAAAAATAATAGCCTTAAACATTAATTCATTTATTTATTTTACTGAACTTGGGGTTATAGTACTATTATTTTATAAATAATTAGTTTCACTTTATTATTTTATTTTATTTTAAAGCCAAGCAACACTTCATTGAATAAAACAAAAGAGAGGCAAAGGCTCCTAGTTAAAAAGTGAAGAAGAAACTCATGTAGGTCTCAGTCTGAGAGACAAGATAGGACAACTGGGGATTCCTGCCCGAGAAAGAAAGAGAAAGCCAGAGTGCACACTCAAATATTTTAAATTATGCATAAGTTTTTACATTCCAGAAGTCATACAGCTCCAATTACACGTCATTTAATTTCCACGTTTTCAAGTTAATAAATCATGATATTAGATTTGACACATTCCTTGACATTTTTCAAGAAATATGTAACAATGCTTCTATGTATCAGAAAAACATATTGTTTCAAAAAATGTCAGTTTCTGCAACTGAATTTTCTTAGTTAAGATTTTACTAGAATCTATTCTTCTTAATGTAGGTATTAGTGCATATATATATATATATATATATATATATATATATATATATACTATTTATTTAGACAGGGTCTTGTTTTGTAGTCCAGGCTGGTCTGGAACTCACAACTTTCCTGTGTCAGCCTCCCCAGAGTCGAAGCCCTAGGGATTCCTAGCACATATCATTCTACCTACTTTATGTTGTACTGGGGAATCGAACTCGAGCCCTTGTGATTGCCAGGCAAGTGCTGCAGCTACTGCACTATTCCTTAAGACTCCTAGTACATTTTTTTTGTAATGTAAATAGTTAATAGGCCCAGTATCATCCTAATAAGTAATTCCTTGATTATTTCTATAGATACATTTCTCATTTGTTAGTGTAAATTCACCTATGTTTAATATAATCTAAAGATTATAGCTTTATGGCATTAGCAAGTTTGTTTTTTTTTATTTTACTTCTGTACTAATAAACCCTTGTATAATTTCTTTATTCATAGAAAACCTAACTTGAGTGTCATTACACTATGACAGCTTCCATATCTGCTTTATGTCTCTGTATGGAGAAAAATACCTGGGATTCAGATAAGATATTAAAATCCGCAAACCTTTTAAATTACTTTCCTCCTATTCTAGTTTATATTCTCCCCCTACCTCTATTCACGGAATGATCAATTTCTCTGGCTCTGTCTTTCACTCTCTACCTTTTCTCTCGAAGCTTTTCTGGGTACTTCCATTCAAATATAAATTGCCTTCCTCTCTACCTCTACCGATAAGGCGATAACAGCTTTTGCAGTACTTTCATTTGGTTTTACATTATTGAATGTGGATTTTCCCCCTCAAATAAAATCTCTGAGAAAAAGGAACCACAGTTCACTCAGTTTATAACTTTATTATACCTATTATGCCTTGTAAATTTTTAATGCATTTCAGCATGCATTTCTACTGATGGAATGCCTCAATTTCTTATTTAAGATGTAACCAGAGACATGAGAAATCTATTCTTCAGTTTGGCATGGGTCATTTGCGATCTTGACTTTCTAATTCTTTTATGTAAAAGAAAATGTCACTTCATTTATCATAGCGCCATATTTACCGAGAACGTCAATCAGCTTCTGTGTTTGATGTTCGGTGCTTTTTGATGATTATATTTCAAAATACAAAATCTGTAATGTAATAAATACAGGAAGAGAATCTCTCTATAAAATTTTCCATGTAATGATGTAAAAAGCATAGGAAACCTTGCCCCTTCTATGAGTAAAGAATCAGAGTGCATTATGCACTTTCATAATTCTTTCACCTTTCTGCCAACACAGAAGTGCACAATTTCGAAAGTGTATTGGCTGGCCTCAGGATAGGTGCAGTTAATGGAGTTCAAAGTACAAAACTGCAGGATTGCATTTGAAGAGAACAATTATAGCACCCTCCTCACCCTTTCTTTGGGACCTTGCATTGTACCTGGACTTAGCATTGCATCAAAATCAAGGGCCCACTAAGTGGCCTGTTTCTAGCTACATCTATCACATTGTTCCAAAGGTCACCTTGTCAGACTTGGAGGTGATAGAGCTTCTCACTGCGGTTAGTCTCTCTCTACATTACAATTTTCTTTATCTTTTAACTCTACTCACATCTGTAAAACCAGCAGCTTCATAGATTATTTTATACATATTAAAATATCCAAATTTGATTTTAGACTGATGGACAAGATGGACTTTGTATCATCTGAGTGTTGATTTTGAATTATGATGTAATTGGGCTGAAATTAGAATTCCATAGTTGCCCTGGTATAGTCCTGAGTTGTTTTTAAACTTGGATAAGGTTTCAAATGTTGCCTAGGGAAACTCTACAGCTGGCTGATTATTATATTAATGGGCACTGCTTGATATAAAGATGTTCTTAATGGAAAATGCTATTTTACAAATGTCAGCATATTGCTATTCAAATATATTCCGCTTATTATGATAAATTGAAGCAAAAGCTGAGAGCACATAATTCATTTCTACAAAGGTGACCAAAACTGTTCAGGTAAATATCAGTATTAGTTCTCTTACTACAAAGAATTGAGTTGTGGTTTTTTGCTTACCTTTTGAAGTTATTGCTCTACCTAAAGTTCATTGTGAATTTGCAAAATTAGCTTCTAAGGTTGAATTTTATCCATTATTTATTAATTTTGATGGAAAAGAGTTAAATATATGCTACTCACTTTGATTTTAACACAAGAACTGTAACTATGAGTTTTTAACATATTTGTATTTTCCAATACAGAACACGGGTAAAATACATAATAAAAACTCAATACAGAGGCCATTAAGTGCATGTTTAAGCTGATAATTCTTCATCATTCTAAAATATTTTTATGAAACTTTTCATTTCTGAGTATATGTGAGCCTCCCAAACACGGTAAGATAAAATACTACTGATTTCTGAATCCTTATCTATTCTCTTTTAAAATTTCCATTGAAGTAATATATTTAAAGTAATAATTTAAAGAACACTAAAACCCTTGTAGTTATCTCTATATTACATCAGTTGAGTGCTGGCATGAAATTGCTATTAGAAGCTTCCAATTAAAAGATGAGATTCTAGACTTAGACATATTTCAAAGAGGTCAGTGTGAAAAGAAATTTTCACAATACCTTATACGATATTCCATCAGGAATGCTAAGAAGCAGTGCATAATTTCTAGATCTGACATCTTTTAACAATTGGAAAATATTGGTCACGAACAAGAAAACACATCATTAGGCCAGAGAGTGATATTTTCTATCATTTTCAGTAAAAATAAGTAATTTACCTTTTATGATACCTGTTGTACAAGATTTACTCTTCTCATCTTGAATAATTGACATATTACTAAGGTGACTGACATAAGTATTATACTAAGTATAATACTCATCTAGAAATGAGTATTATACTTATTATTGTGAAAAACACAACCTATTATAAAATATATTTTTATACTTTTCAATTTACTTAATAAGATTTTATTCAGAGTATTTGGAAAATAAAAAAATAAATAAATTGTTGACACCCATGAAAACTTTTAAGAATTTTAAAAGAAAAATAAAGCCTTTGCCCTAAGGCCAAGTAACAGCAATTTCCACATGAAAGGGGAAATAGTCTTCATTTTCAGAACATGGAAATAGAGATGTAAAAGAAGATTCTTTTGCAGCTGTACCTGCACCTGTCACCACACATGACAGATGTAATGAGTGTGGTCTCCTGGGTTCCAGGGAAAATGAAATAAGAACCTCAAGAGAGTTTATCATTCTTTGAAATTTAAAAGGCTGACAGGTATTTTTTTATCAAATATATGTAAGTTTTCTATTCCCTACTATGATTTTCCTCCCAGCACTATCATTAATAACGTCATATATTTTAAACAAACAAAGCTCAAGACTGGTAGTGTCAAATAGAAATACAGTGTGAACAATAGCTATGGACCATGCATATAATTATACAGGTTCTATTGGGTACATTAAAAAGAATATAAAGAAACATAAGATTAATTTAATATTGCATGTTATTTAATTCATATGTCCAAATACTATATTGTCATTTAAATATGTAATGGATATTAAATATTAATAATACACTTTATTTTATTTTGAAAAATCAATCTCTTAAAATTTTCATGTTTTTATACTCATAGAATATCTTAATTCAGACCAGCCACAGTCGAGGGCTACATGTTGGTAATTACTGACATAGGCAGAATAGGATCTGTGAATCTGGTATGTTCATAGGTTCGCATGTTCATTTCTTTTTATGATCTGATAATGACTTTTTGTTCATGGGATGGCGACTCAGTGAATCGTCAATTAATGTCTAATTTTCCCTGATTTTTACCTATAATCTTGCAGATTTTTATTTTACTAACTTTTAGACTCTTTATCCACATTGTGCGATGCACAAACTTAAAAATTGAATTTATTATCTAATATAAAGTTTTCACTATACATTAAGACACAAATCAATTGCTTTATAGATTATACTTTTTATTCTGAGAGGCTGAGGTAGATGAATCAGAGTTATGATCTCAACTTTGACAACTTACAGATGCAGTGAAAACCTGTCTCACAATTTTAAAATAAATAAATTAATTATAAATAAATAAAAGTTGAAAAGATAGCTCACCATGAGGGCCTTGGGTTCAATTTCAGCATCACAATAAATAAATAAATAATATTTTAATATAATACTAATTATTGACCTAATTTTGTTACAGGAGTTTTACCATTGTTTTGGGTAAAGCATTGAAGAAAATAAAATTCTAAATAGTAAAGACAGGTAAGAAAATTGAATGAACTTAAGAAGATAAAAGCAGTTATTAAATGCCATTCATCATTGCTGTAGCCATGTAAATACTAAATCATAAATTATGGAAATGACTCAATTTGCATCAAAAATAATAAATATTTTCACAGAGAGGTTTATTTTTTTTCAATGATTCTGCTGCGGGCTCCATAGAAAATGTTATCATATATGTGTAAGTATGATACAAATAAATTTTATATGCACTTAAAATTAATTTTCTTAATAAAATTTGTTCTTAAGGAAAATATCATACTGATAAACTGATTGTTTAGCTATGTAGAGAGAGATTGAATTAGATAATAGTTCAACATTATTTGTCCACACCAATGAGACAAGAATGAGGAGAGTTAAATGACATTTCTATCTGCACAAGCCTGATAGGTACAGGAAACCACTCTCCGGAGCCCTGGTTGATGAGCAGGAAGGCAATCGGCAAACCTTAACTCATCATAATCATAAACATTATTGATCATAAACCCAACTTTAAATTAAAGCATTCAGGACTCTGTCAAAACGAATCATTTAAGTTGTTAAGAGAAACTATCCCAATTTAAACAGGAAGGCTTTGCAGTAATTTCTATATTTAAAACTAAGAATAGTAGTGCAACATTCAAGAGTTTGGATAAAAACAGTGAAGACTGATGATTATTGCTTTCATTAAAAGTGTTCCACACCAGAACAAGAAGTTCTTTCTGAGGCTATTCATTAGTAGAGTTTTAAATTTATTTTCTCCTGTAGGAGGTTGTAAGAAACTTAGCAAAGCAAAGAAATAAACATGACAATTTTCAGGAAGAACGTAAAGGTGTGGTTGCAATTTACTGTGAAATATAATACTTAGACAATATAGTATGCTTATAATCTTAGATGTGATATTCTAAATACTGCATGTGAAAAATATAGAACAGATAGTATTTTAAAATGCTAAATAAACTGTCAGGATTCTAAAACTTTAATGCTATATTTAAAATACACATATGTTCCCAACTAACTAAAGCTTAGAAGTGTTAATCATTTGTGTTTTTGTTTGGGGAAACAAATCCTCTTATAAAACTAGAAAAATCCATTTAAGCAAAGTGAAGTCAGGGTACATTTTATGCTATTAACAAACTCTAGAGAATGTTGTACAACCATATCCAATTTTTCTTCTAAGCATTTTTGTTTTAGTTAGTTTCCCATTAATGTAACAAAATACCTGAAACAATTAACTTACAAACAGAAGAGATCTGTTTTGGCTCACAGGTGAGAGGCTCTTGTTCATTTCTGGGCCAGCTGGTTACTTATAGGCCTCTGGTAGAGCTGTTGGAAGGCAGTAGAATGTACAGGTGTGCAAAAAGCTCACCTGCTCTCAAAAAAACAGACCTTTCACGAAAAACCTACATTGTTTAGATTGCACCTTTGGAGAACTAAATTTCTGGGAACCAAGACTTCAACACATGGACTTTTGAGAGACATTAAAATCTATAACACATATAAAAATACCTTGAAATATCCAATAAACATAGCTCACAATGACTGCATAAACATATTTAGATAAATATCTGCTTAAATGTTATTTGCCTTTTGAATTAGTTTGATCTATTTATATCAGGGATTAGCTGCCTTTTGAAATTTGTGGTGAGAAATAAAGGAATCGTCAATATAAAGAGTGGCTTGATTTGTTTGACTTGTATGAACTTTGTTATATACAGCACTGAAGAACTTCAAATTGTTTATCCCTTTATGCATTTGACATTGTAGTATTACTCAATATTTGTTGCTCATGTGTGTGTGTATAAAATCTGTGTTGAGAGGTTATATTTACGTAGTTTTGCACACACATTTATGTGATAATGGGATTATGATTTTTAATCATTTGTATAAAATGCAGAGTGGCCCAAATACCTCTTGTCATATTCATGATTGTATCTCTTTTTTTTCATATTATCTGTGCCTGTCTTCCCCCTGTTTTCACACAGCTATGATCAGCTATCTGGGTTAAGGAAATTGGGGAATACTAGTGCAAATTGTTAACTTTTGATTATTAGTCATCATTGCATTCAAAAATAACTGCGGTCTGTCGACCATTTTTGGAACATGGATGGAAATATAATTAGAAGGAATTTAAGGGCACGTCACATCATTGTCCTCATTATATTGATGATACTATAGTCAAGTCAAAAACACAAACAACAATTTCTGAGTTACTCTTCTATCCCAAATAATGTACCACAATGCTACCTGTGGTAATTGATGACAAGTGATATATCTGTTTTTTAAGCTCACAAAATAGTGAAGTCCTCGGTTCCTTTAGGAGCCCTATTTCTCTTTTCTGTAAAGACTTAAAAAAAAAAAAAAACACATCCAGAATCCAGAATAAAAAAAAAAAAAAACGGTCCACTACAATCATACTCTGATATGCTCTTCTCTCTTGCTAGTACCACTGTGAGAACTTTTATCTGTGTTACCCGATCCTGCCCTTTGTTTTTGCCAGTTTAACCCTTTTGTTTTTTTCATTGAAACTCTGCTTTATTATTTGAAGTCATAATTTGAACAATATTGAGCATGGAGAAGGCAGCCATGACTTAAAAGTATACAAATAAAAAATTATAGAATAATGGTGGTAATGAATAAAAGTACCAGATGCAAAGTCAAAGTAGGAAGATGAATCTAGAAACCATGATAAGCTGAAAGAGTTATTAAAATAGTTCATTTTTAAAAACAAATGTGCAAAATTAAGGATAGATGAACTTTTAACACAGTTGATGGGATCCTGCTATAATCTGTAATGTGTTCACAAGTCATAGATAGGCAAATAATACCACATATAGATATTTTACTAGGTCATGCAAAGATTAAATGGACAGCTGGTCAACCCATGTGGGTTGTCTCTGTAGTCAATTAATTACACTGTGGCACACTTCTCCAAACTGCATTCCTTACATATTTATAGAAAAGATATCCTAATGTTCTCTTATAAAATATATATTTTGTATTTAAGTAATATGTATTACCTAAGTTCATTATATTTTATTATAAACAAAGTATCTTATGACTATCAAAAAATTAAAATTTAATTAATTAAGCAATATAACATTTTCTTTAACAGCATTACATTACACATTATTGGCTTCTCTATTTTAGCCAAGTACAGACTGATGGACAGTTAATGGATCACTATTTCTTACTCAGCCAATACTTCTATATTTCTCTTTGCAATTTAAAAAGATTAAGTGAAAGAAATCAGGAGCTTTAAATATAGTTAGGAGAGAAATTATTTTTTAACATTTGAGAGATTTAAAAAATTTTACAGAGTTTTAAATTCATTTTGAAAAGAAAGACAAGTTTATGTTTTCTAAGTAACAAGTATCTTGTGGAAAATTGAATTGAATGAAGCTACATTTCTGAATATGTAGATTGTTCTAGTCAGCTGCTACTCTAATCCATCCAGCATTGTGATTAAAATTATGAGTGTGTCAAGTGGCATCATTTGGCAGAATAAACAGGCTTCTACAGCAAATAAGCCATGAGTGTGTCCTTGACCGCTGCTCGACTGTGAGAAAATAGAAATAAAAAAGAGAGGATGGAAAAGATTCATGTCATTCAATTTAAGACCTTCCACAGAACTAAGAATGTCCATACTTTTCCCCAGAAATTCTCGAAAACCTAAACCTAGAGAAAAATAGATTAAATGAAATAGCAGTCAGGATCCAGTTTTTGTAGTGATACAACTAATTAGCATTTCTTGGTCTTCAGTGTACTTAAATTTCAAAACATATACCCACACAAAATTGTATGTGTTTATTCAAAGAGGTTGGGGAGATTAGAATTTTTATATTATTCTAATAGTGTAGACAATCTAGGTTTCCTCAATTCACTTTATTTTCTTTTTCTGTGCGTTTTTCTTCCATATTATAAAACTCTTGCCATCCACTATTTGTAGTATGCCATCACTCTATTGAACTCTATGCACTCTATGCAATCACTCTATTGAACCCTATCATTCTCCTTGCTGATGCTTCCCAAATAATCATCCCTTGACATTAATTAAGTGAATATTTTGTATTCAAATAGCCCTCTCAAACCTAATTAAAAAAATCTCCCAAGCTTTCTCCTGTACTTTGTCTTTCCAAGCACAGGAAAGAGAACCTACCTTTTACAACTCGGTGAAGCAAATGCCTGTGGGTTTTCTTTGGTTGTTTTTTTTTTTTTTTCCTTCTTTCTCATACTCAAACCATCAAAACAACGTGCTGACTAACATTGTTTTTTTCATGGTCCTTTGATCCCCTATTCCCAGCTCCTAATCATATCTCACCTCAAAGATCTTTTCACAAGTCATGCCACGTTAATTTTTTTATTCAATAATTTCACTGTCTGCTTATCATACCAGCTATAAGCCAAACTTCAAATCTTCTAAAATATTTTTGTTTTATTTTTGATTTCTCTTTTTGTATTTCAAATAAATTAACATTATTTAGTCTCTTGAATTCTTCAAGCTATTTTTAGTGTTGGAATCTTCATATGGTTATTCTCACTACTTGGAATGATTTTTATGATCTTAGTTTGCACACTTCAATCTCAGCTCTGATGCTTAGAACATTCTTCTCAAGCTTGGGGTATGTAAGAGATTGATAGAATTGATAAGATTATATAGTGATGAGTAAGAAACAGATGCAGAAATAGAAACTATTTCATGAAGTAATAAATCCTAGTAGGATATTAACAGAGGAAAAGAAAAGAAATAAATTTCAAAGAGCTTAAAGAAGGTATTATGGTATGGTAGGGTATAAAGCTATGTTCAAATGAAAAATATATATATATATATAAATTAATTTTGAAACCTGAATTTAGCATTTGTTTATGTGACTTTGGGCAATTAGATTTTCTGAAATACAACTTTTTCCCTACAAAACCATCCCAATCATGTATGAAACAATACATTCTATATACATTGTTATAGTTCTCTTATCTGACTGGGCCACACAGCTGTCACCTGCAGTTCCTCATGAAATGACACCAGCGCAATGGATGAGGCTTCAGCTAGCCGCAGGCTTCTAGTCTGGGCTTGTAGCGTGCTGATCTCAGGAATTTGACCTTATTCATGGCATCTGTCTTCACAAAAAGCAAGACTTCTTAGAGACCTAAGAGATCGAGGCTTTCTCTCTTGAAAGTCTCAGAATGGTTTTTTAAGGATAATGATCATGTTTTTAAAAGCAGTTAATTTTCATGTAAAACTCAAGATTTTTGCTATCAATTTGATGTTTCTCTTTAAAAACTTGTTTTTTTGTTTTGTTTTGTTTTGTTTTTTTGAGACAGGGTAGCACTCTGTAGCACAGACTGTTCCTGAACTCACTATATAGTCCAGGTTAGGTTTGGATCCACAGGAATCCTCTAGCCTTAATCTCCTGAGTCCTGGGATTACAGGTGTGCACCACCATGCCCAGCTTTATGTGGCAGGTAGAGAATCAAACTCAGGGCCTTATGCTCTGTGAAATTTCTTACTTCTCAGTTCTCTATGTATTTTGTATTTTCACAAAAATCCAATTTGTAATTCATTCTATTATCCAGACAAGAGATGATTGACCAATTTCTATTTTTTTTATATTTGTATTTATACAGATAAAAGTCGATCAACAATTTGCTTTATTCAGTTTTCTTTCTATATTTTTTCTAGCAAAGCTAACTAATATCAAGTCAAAAAGGAATGTTACTTCTCAAAAAAGAAATAGAAGTGTAATATTTGTATAAGTTGTGAATTTGAGGGAAGTCATGAATAATAATTGCTATCATGTGTGCACAGTTTTAACTATTTCTTATGAGTAAATTGGGAATAATATAAAATTTCATGTTGTGTTCGTAATATAGAAGCGATCTCATAGTCTTTCAAACTCTTTCTTAACTTAAATTATAATGCATTTATCCACAGACTTGATTTTCTTTTTGAGTCAAAAGAAAACACATATTCAGCAACTTTAGGAGGATATGCTGTCAGCATCACTTCCTTTAACAGTGTGTTCCAGTAACAAATCTTCACAATAGCCAATGAGGAGGAGTCATGGCTACCCAAACACATCAAAGTCCTACAGTTGGAACTTGCAAATCTTACCTAATTAGAGAAGATTCTTGCAGGTGCGAGTGGATTAAATATTATGCCCTGAGGAGACTAATCTTGTATTTTCCAGGTAACTTATAAATGCAAGCACATTTGTGCTTGTAAAAGAAAGCCAGTCCAGATTTTGACACAAAGACACACAGAGGAAAAGGCCACATGGGATGAGATAGAGCTTAGAGAGAAGCGGCCACAGGCTGTGGCATGTCGAGTAATGCTGCCAGCCACAGGCTGTAGAGCAGGCAAAAACAGAGCACCCTGCAGAGTCAAGAAAGGGAGCTGCTTGTTATTTTTTTTGTTTTGTTTTGTTTTGCATTGGAAATGTGAGTAAATAAATATCTGTAGTTTGAAGTCATCAGACTTTTGATAATTTGCTTTAGCAACCACAGTGTTTTCATACAGGATAAATATAAGGTAACATACGCAATTAATTAAAATAGATAATAAAGAAAATCTTTAATATGTCTGGATTGAGAAAAGTGTTGTAAAGAAAACATGTCTCACCTACACTAAATTTCTTATTTCATTTGATCCATCAATCCTTTATTCTAGATCAGCTACTTACCTATAACACAATTATTAATGAAAAGAAAATCCACAACTAGATTTTGGAGAATTTAAAGTAGTCATGAAGTTTATATCCTACCAGAACATACTGACATTAGAAAATAATTTATGACTTAATTATTGATTTAAGCTCCTTGTTTTGAGCACTATGAAGAAAAATGAGCTGTGTGATGTAAAGCAATTTAATTAATCTCACCGAGCCTTTGTTTTGACTTGCTCTATTCCCTGATTTTGCAAGGTTTTTAGAGGCTTAAATGGGATTATGTAATAAATAGAAAAAACACATCAAAAGATCTACTGTATGGCATGTAATGTATACATGTATATAGTTAAAAGTAGTATATTGTACTTAGGACTTAAATAATTATATAACTGCTCTTGCTCCAGGGGAAGTTTTAAGCTACTAGCTGCCAAAAAAGTCAGACCATGCCCAAATAAGTCAAAAAGTAAATGCTCACTGTAGCCGAGTAGGGGATTTATTTATTTTGTGTGTGTCTCTGAAAGCCTCCAAATTTCAAATGTTTGTTGATTCATGAATTAATCTTGCTCAAATAAATTCGTAAATTTAATTCATATGTATTTTTCTTTTAAATTTTATAAAATATCCATCCTCATACTATTTTTTCTATTCTGTCTGTTTTTCTCCCTAATAAAATATACTACAGTCATAGTATTAAAATATTTTATTCTCCTCATGATAATTTTTGCATTTACATCATCTCTAACTCATAACTACACAAAAAGAATGTAACTCTAGTAGGTAACTTATCTTTGTCTATATTAGTTTCCTAGTGTCTATTATAGAACTAGCCATTGTGATCCCTCGGTAAGTAACAGAAACCATTGACTGTTAGGTTTAACTTTTATTAGGATTCTTGAAGATGAAAACTATTTTGGAAATGAGACAGTGCTTTGAATCATCACACTTATTTAAAAATTTGAGTACATTGTTAAATTAACAGTACAATGCAAATATTTTTATGTTTAGACTATTACATATAGAACTTTCTCAATTAAATAACATGTCCCAAGGAACCTAGGTAATTACCAAGTACAGAGTATTTTTCAAAATAGTAGCTGTAGTAGAAAAATTAATATTGTAGATAAATATTGTAGTGAATATAAAAACATTAGCGGTATAAGATATATATATATATATATATATATATATATAAAACATCCAACTGCATGAAATCAGGAGACTAACTTTAATAAAGCTGAGCTTAAGTCACTGGACAAAATATTGGAAAAAATTATAAAAATTTCTTACAGGCAAAATTAAGATGTCTACTTCTATTTGTTTCTTCTTGAACTATTGTTAATTTATGTAGATTCAAAAGACTCTATAGATTTATTAAATTTTGGTAAACTATGACCTTAATATTCAGCATTATTGTTTGCTACTATTTAGATTTGAAGTCTTCCAAAACTTATATTTTCCCCATTTTATTGATATATATATATATATATATATATATATATATATATATATATATGTGTGTGTGTGTGTGTGTGTGTGTGTGTGTGTGTGTGTGTGTGTGTGTAAAATTTAAGGTTTACAATGGAGTTGAGCATTTTGTGCACATACGCATCCTGCCAAGGACACAAGGGCTTTCCCACTCTCTTTCTGTCTCTCCCCCACCTTCCCCTCCCTCCCTTCTCCTCCACCCTACCCTCCTATTTCACTTTGTTTTTTGCTTTAAGTTCCATAATAGTTGTGATCTGGGACTCTCATATCAGAGAGACCATTCGATGTTTCACCTTCTGCTTCTGATTTACTTCACTAAGCATGATCAACAAGTCAAATAGCAATCAGTGCTGGCGAGGATGTGGGGGAAAGGAACTATCTTACACTGCTGGTGGGATGTAAATTCGTACAACCACTCTGGAAAGCAGCATGGAAAACTCTCAAAAGACTGGAAATAAATGTCCCCTTTGATCCGGCAACACCCCTCCTGGGAATATATCCAAAGGAGACCAAAACAACACACAGCAGAGATATATGTATACCCATGTTCATAGCAACACAACTAACAATAGCTAAAATGTGGAAGTCACCAAAATACCCATCAACAGACCAGTGGCTACACAAACTGTGGTATTTGTACACAATGGAATACTGTGTGCATCAATAAAGTCCAACAGCATGGAGACTTTTGTGGGCAAATGGAAGAAGCTTCAAAACTTATATTTTAAATGCTTCTTTGCAAGGTGATGAATTTTTAAAAAGTAATTAGATCTACTTTCATCAATTGGATTTTTCCACTGATGAGATGAGAATTTGAAGCCATTCTTAGTAAATGATGAAAAAGGTTGTAGGGGATGAGAAGAGTGCAACTGTGGGGATTGTATCTTGTCATTAGTTTCTACTTCTCTGGCTCTTTCCCTGTCTTTCTGCTTCCTAGCTGCCACGAAGTCAGCAGGTGACCATAACTGAAACCACTAAAACCATAAGCCAAAATTTCCCTTCATCCTTGTCGTCCTCAGCTATTTCATCATAGTAACCTAAAGATGATTCATTTATCATATGGACAACAGAGAGTATTCACCAGGGTTCTTCTCCAGAAGCATCATCAACATTCCAGGGTGGCCTTATGTGCTAAAAGAGCACATTGTGCCATCAGTAAATAATCAGTGAATGTCTACCCATAAAAATTTAGATAATATATTTCTTTAAAAATCTTACATAAGTAAAAAATTGCAATTGCAATTATCTTTTTGCATATTTAACAAGAAACAAAAACGTTAAGCTATGTCTATCAAGGGGAAATCTATGGTAGCGACTTGCAAAAATGAACTTGTGTAAGAAGGAATATAAAGAAAAGATACAAGTACAATTTTTGCTTTTAATTAAAGAATAAAAAGAATAGAAATATTGAAATAAAGTCACAATGTAAACGTTAGCTAAACAGCAATAGATTTATTGTCTTTTTTACAGTAAAAATATTATATAACACAATCATATTTAAAAGCACACTATTAACATTGATACAAATTAGATTCAGTTTTCAGAATAACTAAGGAGCATGGTTTTATGTGCAGTGCATATATTCTAGCTATTAGTACAACTTGCAGAGAATATTCTTAGAAACTATTTTAATGATCTATTCCTATATAGCAATTAATTGAAGCTACTCATCTTTAAAGGTATTTTTAAAGTATTTTATTCTTTGAGCAAGCTAGAGGGCCAAGCAAACTAGACTTACTCTGAGTTCATATTTCTTCTGAGCTGGAATAATGTGCTAATGCATTTCTTATGGTGAAAAAAAAGTAAGACAGAAATACTCAGTGTACCTATGGCCTGCAATGTTTCCTCTCTGCAACATAACAACCAGTTTGGAAAAGAAAAATAGAGTAGGTGAAGTAACTTCAAAAACTCTAATAGCATCTATGATAAACAGTGGCTATGGTAGAATAAAAGAGCACTGCATTACAGTTGAAGCAGGTAAGTCATTCTTCAAACTCCTTAGAGAATGCAATAATTTTGAATTCCTAAAGCACACCACTGTCATTTTGTTTCTGACTTCTGGTCAGTATATGCTAACACAAATCTTCTCTCCCTATTTTTTCTGGCTAAGACCATCTATAAATACTGAAAATAATTCAAGGCACAACTAAAGAAGAATTCTGAGTGGAGATGAAAAGAAGGTAAACTGAATTATAAGAACCTAGGTAGCCAATGCAAAGGAAAAAAAAGAAATGACAAAATATTATAGACCTCGCCCAAGCTCCAAATCAACATCAGAAAGCACCATTATCTCCAGGTCCTTTACTGTCCAGGTTACAACAAAAAGAAGTCATGCAGGAAGGATCTTTCTCCCCATCGAGCAAACGATAGCTTTCCAGACTCAACCAGCAAAGGGGCCCAATTAAGAAGTCACTATCGATATGTGCCCTGAGTTCTAGATTAGAGCTCCTTTAATTCTTGCCACGAGATACTCCACCAGACAAAGGGATTGGATGACTTGGCAACTTGTAGGAGGAATTAAAAGCAATAAGCTTATAAGCCACAATAAGTTCATTGTCTGGCAAGTCTTTGTTGTCTCACCCCTTCTACCTACGACATAGCTGGCAGTTGAAGTCTGCCATCAAAGAAGGTCCTGGCTCAGTTCAGGTAAAGTGCCCTCCTGCTTCCTTGAAGATATTTCTGGGCAGTAAGGTGCAGGCAGAAAAAAACACCACAAGAAACCCAATACAAGCAGGGTGCTCCCTCATCCACACAATGGGAGAAACCAGCTCCAGCAAGTCCTTTGCCAAAAAATGATCTTTCCTGCCCCAGAAATGGGAAAATTTCTCCTGAGCTAGTGATGTTTCTTAGCAGGCAGCACCAGCCAGAAGAATCCTTCCACAAAGAATAGCCCAGTCTGGTGGGCTTTCTGTCCTTTTTTGGCCTTGTTGACTTGCGTCCTTGATGTAGAATGAGCAGTTTCTGGAACTCCTGCAGGCAGCATTAATCAGGACCAAGGAATCTCAGTGATACCAATTAAACAAGCATGCAAAAATAATGCCATAAAAACTCAAGATATTAAAAACAGAGTCACAAAGTAAATGTGACTTTTCCAGAAATTATAGTACATTATGCTTATCTGAAGTATTTATGCAGAATCCAGCAACTGATAATATAATATCCAAAATGAACAACTGTGCAATTGGAATTATCTGTTTTTCCAAAACCTAAATACATCACAGATTATGAAAATCTTTTGATATCTGTCAAAGATTAGTTCTAGGATACTTTCCTATATGAACATTTTGAATGATCAAACTCTGCATAAAATGGTGCAGTATTTTCAGTTTCTTCACACATACTTTATTTAAATTATCCTTAAATTGCTCATAGAATCTCATACAATATGAATTTTATGTCAACAGATATCATACTATACAATGTAAGCAATAATTACAAAAATTTTTTCAATGCAAGCATTTAAATTTTTTTTGTGTGGTAGATACTGTGAATGCGCAAGTTGTGTATGTAGATAACGGATTGCATATGTATTGAGTGGTGAAAACAAAAAATCAGGCTGAGATTTTGAAGGAATTATTGTAAAAATGTTTTAGAGCAATTAAAAATCCTCTCATAATTATACTAAAAGTTGAAAATTTCATCAAAGCCCTAGAAATTATTTTCTAAAATCAAAGGTAAATATAGAATCACCAAAAGAATCAACCAAAACTAAAATTTTTCAGAATATGTTTAATAATAGATCAGAAATGACACAGAACAGCATCAGTAAACTTGAGAAAAGAAAATACATCATATCTGAACAAGGAAAAAATATTTTTTTTTGGAAAAAAGAAAAAGAAACAGTGTTCATTGTACAGAATTCTGTGGAACTATTACTAAAGTTCTCAATTTTACATAATTTATGTATTAGAAGAAGATAAAACAGTAGGAGCAAATTTGTCTTCATCATAATAGTGGTATAAATCTTCTCAAATTTTTATTATAATTAAGTGAGAATTAGAGGGAAGAAAAAATTTTTTTAAAAAATCCATAATAAGGCCAATCATATGTAGATCTTTGAAAATAAAAGGCAATGATAAAGCTCTAAAAATAATAACATCCAGGGAGAAACACTATTTATTGGGCAATCCTATTGTAATAATAGCACCTTTACGAACTGAAATCATGAAATTCAGAAGAAAATGACATGTATTTTTCAAGTGCTGAGAGAGAAAAGTGTATTAGCCACAAATTGCATCCATGTGAAACTATTGTTCAAGAACAGAGAGAGAAACGTGTTCCTGAACAAAGAAAAAACACAGTAATTTTTGCAAAAAAAAAGAAAGAAAGAAAGAAAAGGAAAGAAAAGAAAAGAAGAGAAAAGAAAAGAAAAAGCAATTGCTCTGCTTTCCAGAAGTTTTTCTCATGGTCTTCAACATTTGGCAGACATTTTTACTGATCATTTTAGTGTGGTAGCCAAGCTTTGAGAAAATGCTGCAATTGGAGGATCCCATTAAGACTCAATCTCAGACACTGTGAACAAGGATCTGGGTGATGTGACCATCCTGAGGGTTCTTGACCCTTTGCTTTTGGTAACTCTTAGCTTAGCTTCTCTCACAAATGTAAACAAAAATGGTTGTTTTCCTTTGCTTTTTTGTTTATGTTTCCTCTCCCTAAGCTTCCGACATCCTTCTCTAAGTAAATTAAGGCTTTTTGCGCTTTCCAAACCAAAGGAAAGATTAGAGGCGCACATCTAGTGATAGCTTATATTTCCTTCTCCCGCTTCAGTAATTTTCCACTTCAGCTACATGTTTTGATAACCTTGTCCTCTTCAACAAGCCTTTTGATCTTTAGAAAACAAGTATTGACCTGCAGTTCCGAGAGTGGTGACAACTTTTCCTCTCCAATAGCTCTTAGGATGCTTGTCAATATCCCCTGCAGACATCGGATGGGGATCCTGGACAAACGTCTATAAGAGCTTATACTCACTCCTATTAACTTGAGTTTCGCACATTCGTGATAGCCACACCTCTGCTTTCACAATTAAAATAACGACTTCTAGCTGAATATTCTATTGAAATATATTGTGTTTAGTCAACTATTCCAGATAAGCAGTGTTTTCTTCTGTTTCTTGTTGCATATACGTGTTTCTATTTTTGGAGGTGGTTGTTTGCTCAAGGATACTTATCCTCTGAATGTCTCAGTTATTTATCTGCATCATAAAATGATATTTCCTTGTGAGTGAAAAAAAAAATGGTGTTTTTTTCAACTTTCTTGATTCCCAAGCTAAAATTAAACTGCTGGTTAAGGTTAATAATGCTCATCTAAGAAAATATGTGTTCTTTCTAAGATAAAGAATTGAGAGTGATTGTAATCTTTCCTAAGCCACTCATTGAGAGGGATAATCTTAGAACAGTAGCTTTTGTGGTGCTTGCAGTGAAAATATTTCTGTTTACAAATATCACTATGCTTTAAAAATGATTTTTATTCTTCTGCCTAAAAACTCAGGTTCACTTTTTTTCCATTAGAAACCAATGGAACATGGAACATTGAGAACCTTCCATGTCATAAAGTATTTTCTTATTTAAAATATAATACATTTATTCACCTTATTATACTGTTACATGAAACATGCACTTCCCCCCCACCCCAGGATTTTAGATACCTAGAATCATAGCTTTTCTTTCTTTCTTTCTTTCTTTCTTTCTTTCTTTCTTTCTTTCTTTCGTTTTTTGCTTAGATCTAAAATGTACCTGAAAATTTCATGTTTCAAAGCTGAGGCACTGGAAAAGTGAATAGGTGATGGAATTATGGAGGAATTGCATTCATCAGTGAAATACATCAATGGTGAGTTTATGGTTTAACTCAATGGTGGGTGAGATGGTAGTTTTTAAGCTTGAACGTTAACTTGATTAACTTGGGAAACATGTAGGAGTTGGTAAAGCACATTTCTGGGTGTACGTTTGTGGATCGCAGATGTATTACCTTGGGCTTTCTGTGTGGACACTGGTCTCTTCATTCTGGTGCTGTATCTCTGTTCTGCTTTCTGAATGCTATGAGATAAACATCTTTGCCCCACCAGGCCCTTTTATCAGGACAGTATGCCATGGAGCCAACCTAAAATGGACTGAATCCTGCAAAAATGTAAGTCACATTAAACTGCTCTGTCTTTGTGGGTGTCAAGATTGTGTCTCAGAAGGGGTGTATTTGACTAACACAGCAAAATATATTTAAGTTTCCCATGTTAAAATGCATTTTCCTGTGATAATGAAATGATGTAAAGTTGTGTCTCTTTCCCAAATACTTTATCATTTATGTTTTTTCTCAGATTTTAGGGAAGGTAAAAATTATTAAAAATAATTTCATCTAAACTGTTCTCCAAACATAAACTCTGTTGTACCACACTGTTATCATTAGATCTTTTCCATTTTTTTGTCAAAAAGTCATAGAACATTCTTCTTGAAGTCATTGATTATTTCATTAAATAAAAAATGGTTTACTAATTTCTAGACTTATACATATTGATTAGTTGAAAATTTTAAAACACTGACTCATACTCATTATATCATGGCATTTCAATTATTGAACCTTCTAATTATCGCTTGCAATCTATGACCTAAATAGATGACCTACTCTGAAAATGATGTCTGAGAATGGCTTGAACATCACAAAGAAAAAATACCTCACCAGATTCTGTTGATTACGTGAATAATTTAAGTACAAAGAAATTTCACACACACACACACACATATATATGTGTGTGTGTGTGTGTGTGTGTGTGTGTGTGTGTGTTTGTATATATGACTACTAAAACATCTTTACTTATTAGCAAAAAAATATATACCACAAAAATTCTAAATTGAGGTTCATGAATTTTCAGAGGTAAGTTACGGGCTCAAATTCTTAAAATATGTAAAGAATAGACAGATTTTGCTCGAGACCAGTTTGAACAAGAAAATCTTCCATCACTCAAATCATGATTATACTCTCCTCACATAGCAATATATTTGCACATACTTTTAGTAATATTTTTCTATTGCCTTTTGTTTAACGCTACAGGCTTATTCCAATGTACTCTATTACCATCGACTATAATTTGCCCAAGTGTCAAATTTACTAGTCATAACCGACAATTCTTCTCCCTGAAACTATTGCTAGAACATTTACTTTATACAATTTTGTGTGGGTTAATTCTGGAAAAAAAGATAAGAATAAACTCACAATGGTTAGGTTATATTAGTCTAAATGTTAAAGCATAGAAGAGCAAAATGACTAAAAATGATACTCTTTTAAAAATAAATAAAGTTATCTTTGCAGAGAAATTATATAAATAAATAAATTAATTAATTAATTAAATTATATAAAGAAATTATTGGAAAACAACTGAAAAAATTCCTGATTGGACCCAGAAAGAAATACATAGAATTTCTCTGAAAGCGGTACATTTCTTCTGATTCTCTTACTTTCTTTCCTTGTGTGGGAGTTATTCTTTTTATGACAATAGGGGAAAAATATTTACTTTTCTGTTGGACAAGATGTTGATTATTCCTACAAGTATATATCTCCCTATATTTCTCAGAAGATCATCTGTCAATATAAAAAACATTTTTTGGTTATATAAGTAACTAATCATTTTTATAACACAGCTGGAGTTAACCTGAGGTAATGAATGACAAAAAAAAAAATAAATATGGGCATGTGTCTTTCTACCTTATGTTATCTAACATTAAAATACTTAATATATTAATTAATATAGTTTATACCCTGGGCCATAGTTATAGGCATTTTATTTCATTAAATTTCATTTTTATTGAGTCAATTAATAAATTCTGCACCATTCTTGGAACTCGTGAATATGAATGAATACCATTGTTAAAATTTAAAATTGTATCTGTTGCTAATAAAAAAGCAATTTGATTAAACTTTATCTATTTAAAAGGAAGAATATAGCTCTAAAAAAGCACAAGGGGATCACTGTCACTTGCTTTCTTCATGCCAAAAAATTCTCTAAGTCTTTAAGTCATTCTTATTTACATCCTATTCATTTGACAATGTAAGTTAGGGCCTTGAATACTTTTGCGAAGCCATTATTATTACACAACTCAACACATTAGCCCAAGAAAAAATATAGTGCCAAACCATGTTGATCGATCAAGTTGAGCATCAGATCTTTACGTCTTCTGGTGGAACCAACAGCACTGGTGAGTTTGTCAGTACTTCATGATACATCTTTTGGTTTATAGTAGAAAGGAAAAAAGAACCACACTGAGGATTAAAAAGCTTCTGACCTTCCAGGCAAGGGCTGACTGTGCTTCTGCTCTAACATGGCTAACGGAGCTGTGTGAAATTAATTCTAAATGAACCATGACAATTCGGCACCAGCAGCCAACCTTCGGAGAGCCAGCCAACGAGCAATGACAGCTTCACACTTGTGAAAGTCGGCCAGTCCATAAAAGAGTCATTCCAGTTATTGTTATATTTAAATTTAAATTTCATCCTTCCAAGTAACAACTGTCTAATTTGCCTGAAAATACGGGCTTTCAAGCGTCTCTACAGCTTTCCAATCTTTGTTGAGGAAAGATTTTTATTTCTTTCTGTCCCTGTCCTTTATTCCTCCCTGTCTTCCTTTTCCTTTAATTTTAATAATTTTTAAATTTTTCCTCTTTTTGGGGGGCTAGTGACCTCTTTGTTGTCCATATTTAACAATTCAACTTATGCATATTCCTTATGTATGCTGCATATTTCTTTTTATATTTTCATTTGCATGGAAAAAAGTTCTTTTTACAGAAGACAAAATATTAGTAGTTACCAAATATAATCTATGCATATTTAGTTTTAGTGAAAAATGCATATATTCATATATATATATATATATATATATATATATATAATCATTTTTTTCAAAAAATCAGTAATGTTGAGAATGAAAAGGAGATGGAGTAGTACAAAAGATACAAAAGAAAGCTTGCATATTATTTTTTCATCAACATTGGATACTGAAAATTTACAATACTGAAATTAAAACTATGACCTTGATTTAATATCTCATTTACATTTTTTATAACTCATTAAGATAATTTTTCCTATTTCAGAATGTCTCAATAATTCCTATAAGGAAAATTATTGTTCATAAAAATAAAATTATATTTGAAAACAGAGACCTGCTTTAGGGGACATGTGTGGGTTGAGAGAGGAGAAAACATTTGGCAAAGAATGTATTCATGTTCCTGTGTCTAAAAGGTGAAATGTATCAAAGGAAATAAAATCTCATGATCTTATCCTAGAGAGATGCCAGCAACTGAGGAGGAAAACACTTAACAGCTTTGGTAAGACTTACAGAATAGGTCAGCTAAATGCAACTGGTAAAACTCAAAGGTTGGTTTTAATCCATTTTGCTTGCTTGGAAGAGAGTTTAAGCCTCTCAAAATGCAGAGAGGCTCATGTATTTAGAGCTAGTAGGAATCCTATTAAACCAGAGAGGGATTATGGAGATTAACAAAAGGGAGTGAGGTATTTTTCTTTGTTTTAACATAACACTCTCTGGACTATTCTTGCTCATTTGAATCTTTAAGTCTCTCTGGAAACTATATTTTTAACAAATGCTTACAAAATAGATAAAAATTGATAGGTAATATTTTTAGTGACCAGTTTGACACAAACTGGAGCCAATAAAGTGTTTTGCTTAGTGCTGTATATTATAAAGGAACATATAAAGTTTAAAAACTGTCATCATAGAAATAGTTATATAAGCCAGACCTCCAGAGAATTTGCATGTAAGATGGTAAATATTATTAAGTTTTGCTTTGAGTTTGGGTTATTGGTATGACTTTTGATTACTTTAGCTTTTATTTTAGCTGTGTCTTTTTGTATTGTTTGTTTTGTTTTATTCGAAAGAAATACTTAGAGATTAGCAATGTAGCTCAGCGGTGGTGCACTGCCTAGCTTATACACAGCCCTGAGTTGAATTCTTGGTACTGCAACATAACAAAATACATGTACACATACACATTTGTATATTTGAAGATATACATACACATATACATATACAATCTATATCTATATCTATATGAACCATAAATGGTGGTGATCAAATCCATAATATAAAAATAAGAAACTCTATAATGTGACATTGGATAACAGAAATTAAAAGGTATCACAAGTCAGAATTTCAAATGATTTAAAATCATCTGTTTAAAGTTACTCACCTCTCCATAATATAGAAACATACCTTATTCATCTACATGTGAATACATGCTTGCTTCACTTGTTCACATTGTACAAACAACGATTTTGTGAGAAAAACTAATTCACAAGTAAACTCTTGTTAATGTGTAAAAAAACCTGGTAAAATAATAATTAATTTTTACTAGCAATTATTAAGATCCTCAAAAATCCTTGTTTACAAATCCAAATTTAATACTTTTTCACATTTGCATAACAAACTTCCCTGCATCGCAACTTGGGTCCATTTGGTATGTACAAAACTGGCTGCACTAAAATGCCCAATGTTGTATGACCAGCTGTGGTAACTTTTTCTTGTAGCAAAGCCTGCTATCAGTGGGTAAGAAAGGAAAGGAAGGCAGCTTAGGAAAAGTTAAATGGTAAACTTTATAATTTCAACCTACAAAAACTCACCAAGTCACACCATCTTTTTAAGAAAATGTCAGCAATCTGAATTTTTATATTTTTTCATTTGTTCTGTGTGCATAGTGCCATTATTTGCATCTTTTCCCTTTGTTTACAATTTGTGAATCAAACTTATTTTTTTTTCTCTGAGGAGTATAATTCACGTGGGTCAAGTGTATAAGGTAATCACAGGTGAGTTACCTTCTGTTCTTGTGTTCATGCACTTGGGGACCAACTACGGGCTCATTAACACACTTAGGTAATTAAAAGATTAAAAATAGAAAGATAAAAGACAGCAATTATCCTGGAAAATCTTGCAATTGAATGAGAAATAGAGGAGAAGACAATGAAATAAAATATAGCATGAAAAATAAATGAGGAAAATAATGGAACTAAGAAGAGATGGTCCTAAATAAATTAGTAATAAAGATAGTGCCAAAAAACACTGAGAGTAATTTCAATCAGACTGAATCTGAATGTATGATCCTTAAATATGACCATAAAGAGAAGTTAGTAAAAACATTTTCTTGAGACAGTTTCTGTCTTAGTTACTTTTTCATTGCTGTGCCTTAATACCCGACACCCACAAACTTAGGAAAGGAAAGGTTTCTTTTAGCTCACAGTCTCGAAGGTCACAGTCCATTCAGGAGCGGCTGGCAACAATAACAACGAAGTACATGGCAGAGAGAGAGGTGGAGGCAGCTTCCCCGAACAAACAGGAAGACAAGCTGAGGCTAGTTGAGACTAGCCCCAGTCCTCCAGGAAGGCAGGTGCAGCTTATATATCCTTTCAGGTCTCTGCCCAGTAGTTAGCCCCTCCTGCATGCAGGTGTGGCCACTACACACCATTAATCCTAACTCACACGCCTTTAGTCTTAACTTAGCTGTAATCCATCCTTCCAGACTAGACCCCAACCCACCAACATCACATAGTTCCATAGAGAATCCATAACATTGAAATACATGAGACTCTTGTGGGACACTCCAGATCCTATTCACAACAGGTTCTCGCTCTGTAGCCCAGCAAGTTTTAGATTCACTATGTGACTCAGGCTAGCTTTGAACTCATGAAAATCCTCCTGCCTCAATCTCACAAATGCTGAGACTACAGGTATGAGCCACCATGCCTGACTTGTGCTAGAAAATCAAACTCAGAGCCTTGTACTTACTAGGAAAGCACTTTAAACCCTGTGAAATTTCTCCAGCCCCAAGAACTATCATTTCTATGTGTGTAGGGGAATGAATATGAGAATGAAGGTTAAAATACACAGAGCATTCGATTGATGTTTGCAGGAAGGATGGATTAATAAAAGGCAATACATTTCTTGATACTTGGTGAAAGTCTGTGTGTGTATTGTTTCTTGAGATTCTAATATAAATATTAGGTTCTTGGCAAATGGATGCAAAATCAAATTGAGTATTTTATATTAATAATATATGAATTCCATTTATAAAAGTCATCATTCAAATATTTCTCTGTTAAATCATCAGATAAACTTTTAATAATAGATGGCATTAAGATAAATCTCTACAAAAGTCTGCAGAATTATTGTAAATGACCTTTGAATTCTTTGTCTGACCTGCACTTGTAAGAGAGAAATACTCTGTTCAATTAAATAGTTATTATTTTGATATAATACTGTAAAAAATACACACATGCCCATGCTGAATAAATGCATGGAAGGGTCATTTGCTGACAGAATTTTTATTCCAATTTTTGGATCACTACTGTGGTCCCAAGAATTAAATTACTGAGAAGTTGCCAACTGACAAAGCTAATAACCCCAGAGGGTGTGATTCTAAAATCCATGTTTTTTTTTTTTTTCAGCTGAAGCCTCGAAGAACAATTTTTAAGTTACTTTGTGTATAGTTGAATTCAAGTAGACATTCGAGGAATGAAATAATATGCACAGTTTCATTATATAAAATAACAGATGTATCTTCCACTGAAATCAGAGAGAAGTCCTCCTGGCATCAATCATGATATAACCTCTGCGATTTATCATTAGAAATTAAAGCTCACAAAGAAACTCGCTGTCATTGTTTCCAAATAGTTTTAAAATATCATTTATAAAGAACACTATGTGTTCTTTGTTACTATTATTCATGATGTGTTTCTTGACATAATACAAATAAAACAAAATTAAATACAAAAATAAGTTCTATTAATGTTTTTGCTAAGCAATGACTGAAAAGTTAATGTGCTTTAAAATTTATCAGCTACAGCTCATTTAATAAAAATGTTAGTGTCAATACCAATATATTTAATCAAACTATTTACAGTACACACGATATTTGTTCTACTTGTAGGGCAATATTTCTTTTGCTTTAATGTATTGATACGAGAAGAAATATAATATGAACCAGAGATAGAGCTGCTTTCCTTTACGAAATATGTCCTAATATTTATTATTTAATTATCATTATCAGAGCTGGAGGAATGAAATATCTGTTAAAGTGCTTGCCTAGCAAGCACAAGTCCCTGAGTTTGATTCACCAGTACCACATAAACCTGAGCATGTTGGCTCGTGTGTGTAATTCCAGTACTTGAGAGGCTGAGGCAGGAGGATTGTTGTGAGTGCAAGGCTGGCCTGGGATAAACTGTGAGACCAGGAACAGCCTTGGCTACAGAGTGAGAACCTACGTCAAAAATCAATCAATCAATTATTCAGGAAATAATCAACAATTATCATTATCACTTGATTCTTGAATGAACAGAAGGATAAAATGTAAAAAAGTACTGACAGATAAAATCTCTCCCAATATTCTAAAATATTTTATAAAATTTAATGATGAAAAAAATTTATTTTCCACGTGGAGACAGATGCTTTTTTATATTGGATTTTGCCAATTATATTGATAATTCAATCAAAAGTAACTATTATAAAATATTAAGAAAATCAAATTTACATCCTTTCTGGTAAAATATGAATCTCCACATACAACCTACAATTTTAGGAACATGATGCTTTCAGAATCTTATATATGATCTCAACATTAAAAGAAAACTGTTTGTAAAGGGCATGTATTTGTGCAGAAAGAGTAAGTTACCCTTCATTTCTCAAAATGGTCACGCCCCTCTAAGGGAGGATTGGGTATTTGATCTCTTGCAGCTAATTAAGAACTTAAAGCCCTTAAGAAGTCATAGGTTATGCAAGCAACAGGTAAGAATCATCTACTTATCCTCCAGGTTCTCACTGTTACATTTAACCAAGTAAAGCAGCAATACTAGAATAAATCTCCAATGGGTGTCTGAGCTTTGGTGAACTGACAGTCATTGTAGATTTGTTTTTGATTCAAAACAGAAAGTATTTAAGAAAATACTGTTTTTGATTCTCTATTTTATTGTTGTTTCTATTTCTTAAATTTAAATTCTCTTTCTTTATTTCTTTTTTTCTCCTGTGAAGAAAGCAGGGCCTTTGTGCTGGGATACATCTTCAGTACTTTTTTATTATTTTGAGATAGAATCTCATTAATTTTCTATGTTGATCAGGACAGGGTCAAACTTTTGATTTCCCTGCCTCAGCCTCCCAGCCTCCTGCCCCAGCTGGGATAACATGCTTGAGCCACCAAGGTTGGCAACAAAATTTTTATCTAGTTATGCTTAATTTGTTACTTATCACAATTAAAAATATTATATAGTGTGAATGTACCAGGACAACATTATATATGGTTATGGTTGGGATATGCAACCTTCCCCAACAGCCTCATATATTTAAATCTTACTGAGTTGTGCGGCCTAGTCAGAGGGAGTGGAACACCAGGGCTTGACTCTGAAAGGGTGAATCACTGGGAAAGAACCTAGAAAGGTAATCACTACCACCACTCTTTCTCCCAGAATTGTCCTCTTGCCTCTGATGCGTGAAGAGCTCCTCTGAGTCCTCCATGTGCTTCTACCATTACCAGCTTCCCAAGAAAGGATCATGACCTTCCAAAACCGTGATCTAAAAATCTTTCTAACTTAAGCGGTAGATGTCAGGTATTCAGTCTCAACAAAGAAGAATAAGACAGAAATCGGTACCAGAGCAAAGGAATTATGGCTGTGACTTTACCTCACCACAGGGTTTAGATGTTTTTGGAACTAGTTTGTGAAGAGTTTAGAAAGGTTTGAAGATGCTAGCTACCAAAGATTTAGAAAGTTATGAGCCAACTTGGTTGGAGAGTCTTCAAAGCTTAGAAGACCCGAGTGCTGAGAGAATTGCAGATTTGAAAGCTGAACTCAAGAGGTTCAGATGGGTAGGAGGAATTTATTGGGTCAGGCACCATGAATTATATACTCTGGTAAAAAAGCATGTTGGAATTTTTCTCTTGTAGAGAAACTTTACCTGAAACTGAGGTAAAGGATAATGAAATACTTAATCTGATGGGAAAAAAAAAATAGGCTAGTCCAATGTACAGACTGTCACATGGGTACTATTTGAGACTTTTCTCTTTCACCCTGATACAAGAAAATATGGCAGAGGAAACAGATGTAAAATTTCTGTAAGTTGGAATAATTTTTAAAAATGTGTTCATTAAAGAGATTAGCATTAAGAAGAAGCCAGCTACTTGGAATCAAAACTATAGGAGCTTGCAGCTGAGTTTGCATTAAGTCTCAAAGGAGGTTGTGGACTTGGGTCTTTTAGCAGTGCTAAAACTCTTAAGGCTTTGGCAACTCGTAGAGAAGGACTAAACTCATTTTGTGTAAGAAAATAGATGTGAGTCTTTTGGGTGCCAGGGAGAGTTATGGTTTAGATCTATAATGTCTCCAAAAAGTCTCATGCATTTGGATAATTTTAAGAGATGGGGCCTGGTAAGAGGAGGCAGAACACGGCGGTTTTACCCAGAAAGGGCAAACTATCTGGAAGAGGAACTTCATTCTCTCTTCCAGACCTGGATTCTTGTCTGAATCAGCTTTGGCCTGAAGCGCTGTCCACCTGCACCCCAGCCATGTGCATTCACCATTACTGTATGTCCATGTATTGACAATGACCTTTGGAAGTTCTGTGCTGAAATAAAGCTTCCTTCCCTAAATTGTGGATGGTAGGTATTCTATTGCAGCAACAAATAACTAAGACAGCTATCTAATAAGACAGCATTGTTTTCTTACTCTTAAATTTGCATAAAATAACTATTTTTATTAGTTACACAGTAATCAAGAATATTATGTTAATATTTCTATCTGAATTTGTTTGTTTCAATTTATCCTTGAATCTCTAACAGTTCTCTCTTGGTGCTAAATTATTCAATAAAGATTCAAACTGTTCTAATTTTACTTTTTTATTCATTTTCTTTGATTGATACATGCTTGCTGCAGTACTCTAGCTTTAAAAATTAAAGATCGATTAGAGTCAGTTAGAATTTTAAGGGAAGATGGACAAAAGCCTAGGTCATACTGAGGAGAAGGCCAATGAATTATCTCTGGAGAAATAGCAAGTGTTAGATATATAGGTAGGTAGGTGGAGAGATAGATAGATGGTAGACTGATAAATTTAAAGTCAACAACTAGTTTGATATTTGTTCTTATGATAATCATTCTCCTAGTATATTCATATTCTTTTTTCATTACATGCTTTGATTGTGTTATCCATTAGGAGGTAATATAAGTGTTTTTTAGTTTGAATTATATTTTATATTTATTGGGGAAGTGAATTTATAAGTTAAGTTTGGACTTCACAAGTTTGGACTTCACAAATTACATCTCAGTTTTAATGGCTTCTTTAAAAAATTATTTATGTTTTTGCTTCATTTATCTTTCCATGGTTTTAAGTGCACAATTCTATCCTAAAAATCAATAACACTGTGGTAACTTTATTAAGTTCATTATATTGAACCTCTGTCTGAGAGTCCAGTTTGGCAGATCTGAGGTATTGCCCAGATCTGTAACACATAAAATGACAGACCATCTTGATACACAGGCAGTTCTAGAATAAGAAAAAATACTGAAAATTATCTTTCTTCACCTCTTTTAAATCAGAATGCAGAACTTCACAGACTCAGTTCTAAACTATACATCCAGTGTTAAGGAATCCATACCCTGAAAGTTATGTCCTCAACCTTCATCTGTTCTCAATACTATCCCAGTTACCTCTATCAGATAACAACTTCTCTGTGTGACATGGCATGCTAACTTATTTTCTCTTAGGCAGGATTGTAGTACTTGGGACAGTCAACATAATTTGTTAAACATTAAATGAAAAAATGAGTAACGCGTACAGATAGTGTAGCACCATACACAAAGCAGCGTTTACTGACGAGAACCTGTTTTCCTTAAGGCTTTAGGCTTGCTCTCTACCTGTAGTGCACATAGACTAAATATCTTCTTGTTCATACTTAGCCCACATTTTCCAAGCGTCTTCTTTTGGACATGATGTGTAGCACAATAACCTTCACGATATATGAGTAAGAAAGCGTATTATAAGAATTTGATTACCCCAGAGTAAATCCTCTGCCAACATTTTCTTCCAATATCTAATTAGTACTCTGTTTATAGTGAATATCCTTGTAAATTAATGTGTTCAGCATTTTAAAATCAACATAGTATTTCATTTGTGATTTATTGAACTGAAAATTCCTCTACTTTAAAATAGTATGTATGGTTTTTACTTACTACACTAAAAAAGAAAGAGATTATACAATTCCTTTATTGTTTTATGTTAAGCATTGCCATCGAATGGGCAGATGGCTTTATCTCTAAGGTGAGGAACTGGCATGTCTATATTTTATGTAAATGCACTATTTTTGAGTTTTATTGCTTATATGTGTACAAATCTGATGTTCTTATGTTAGCACTTTTATGGAGAAATGTGATTTTTTAAACTAAAGATATTTTAAAAATAATAATGAGAAACTGACTGTAAGATTAAAGACACTGCACTGAGTGCTAAATTGCAAAAGAAATTTTATTAAGCATAGCACATGATGGTACTCCTGCCAGAGGATACAGACTTTTTATTTCTTAATTATGATTAGTATAAGCACAGACTACTCAAATATTTCTCTTTATTCTTTGAAATATGTGTTTATCAACATATAAGTATGCATGTCAAATGCCTGCATACAACTTATCATGCATAGTAGATTTTAAAATGACATTTATTTTTAAAAGAAACTATAATATAAAAAATAGCAAAAATTATAATTTGTCATTATTATATTGACTTAATCTCTGCTTTGATTTGTCATATAAAAGATTCAATTTTACTATGATAGCTTAAGATTTTTTTCACATTGTTTTTTAAAAAGTTTAGCAACAGTGATGTTAATTTTGCTTTAAAATATTAACTTTTAAACATTTTAACAATTCAATAATAAAACATTTGAAGAAATAAGTCACTTATGTTTCTTTTATTAATGTATATTTATGTACAAAAATATCTTATAATCATATTAACTAAAGTTTTAGTATGTCCTGCAAAGTAATCATCAAGCATATTGTGGTAAGTGTAATTGCTACTGAATTGAAGTTTATAGTTGGCCTAATGGTTTAATAGTCAGTAATATAACAGGAAGTATAGAAAATATATTGTACCACTGAATGAATTAAAGACAGATTATTCTATTGATGTAAATCACAAATAGATTTGGTGCTTTGTCCACCAATTAGTATAATTTGACCATGGCAACATAAACTACTTAATGACAAATTTTGAGATCATTAGTTCCAGA
The DNA here is from genome assembly GCA_004027205.1 of Ctenodactylus gundi. NCBI lineage: Eukaryota > Metazoa > Chordata > Mammalia > Rodentia > Ctenodactylidae > Ctenodactylus > Ctenodactylus gundi. Next base: position 181,030 of record PVKB01002142.1, read on the forward strand.
AATCTCATGCAAAATGATATTTAGGTTATGTAATTCATCTTGACAAGCACTCATGTAAATGACAAGTAATCATAGAAATCCATTCTATTTCAGTTTTAGGTTGGTGTCTCCACATCTCTTTTGTTATTTATTTTGTGCCTTTCTGTCCTATTCATATTTAAATGACTAGAGACAGAGAAGAGAAGCTTCTGGCTCTGGTGCTCCCTGGAACAGGAACACCACCTTGTGCCTATCGTCCAAAGGAGAGGCCAGTCCCTGTCTGGAACTGCAGAGATACTCCCAGCTGAAGCGTACTCAGAAATCCCGTTTCCTCACATTAATTATGAATAGCAGCTACAGAGCCAGCCACTTGATCTTCATCACTTACACAGTATGATAGTGCCACCAAAATCTACAACAGCAGTTGCTAGATGCCAGAGTGATCGTGAAGATATTAAGCTAAGTCTTGGTTTTCTCTTTCCATTTTTTGAAGGAGGCTAGCCAAGTAGATTTCCTCCAAGACATTCTTTGCCTAATGGCGCAATCTCCCTTACTTCTTTCAGAGTTCTGGCCTAATGCTAACTTGCAGCGCAACTGCCAGTGACATAGGTAGCAGGCCAGTCTCCACTCCCTGTCCACTTTTTCCATTATAATTTTTGTTTTCACACTTATAAGTCCAATACAAGCACGAGTCACTGACAGACTGATACAAGTCAGTGGTATCATAAACTTACATCACCTGATAACATAGTTGCCTTTTGTGTAAGTACAGTCCACATTGCCCACCTAATGAAAAAGTCAGTTAATGTATTTCTAGTATACCCTTGTCACTAAGTGGTTCACGAGGGTACTTATGGTACTTATTTATTTTATATTTGTTTATCTTCTCTCACTGAGATGTAATTTTGAAAATGACAGGAAATGGCATTTTGTTTTCTTCAGTACTAATGATTCCCCATCATTCAGAAAAGCATGTGGCATATTGCAGAGTTCAGTAGTTTTCTGCTCAATCAGCGAACTCAAAGGCACAGCCCTGTTACCTGGATTTTTTTTTTTTTTTTGTCTCCACTTCACATTTAAAGTTTATGTTCTGCTTCAAGAACGTAAGTGCTTTTGGTCAGTGATAAAATAGATGTAAATGTCGGCAATCATGGTAACCCATGCTAAAGCTTGTGGTACCCTAGTTATTGTGGCATTTATTTGTGAAGTATAACTAATAATTATTTTATCACTCTCTTGGTATTGATTATAGATCTATTTGAAGAAGTAAATTGCAATTGCATCCACAAAAAACATCTTGGTATCATTCATGAACACATGTATATGAAGTCAGCAACAAAGATAATTAATGGAAGAAACTGGTTAGAGAAAGTATTGTTTTTTTTTTTTTTTCCCCTAGGCAATAGCTATAATCAGAGTAACACAGGACTAAATTTTGGTATGACAAAGTTGCATAAGTCAATATTTTATGCATTTATTTACAATTGGAATAGTCACAGGATAAAATAAATCTTTCCAACTTAGAGTTCTAAAAAGAGAGAGACAGAGAAGCAGAAAAGGACAGACAGAAAATAAGCAAACAAGCTAACTGCATGTTGGCAAAGGAACTATTATTCAAGAAGATATAATAAATATAGAAGTATAAATATGGGATGTTGGCACAGTCAATTTTATAAAACAAGCAATACTTGACAAAAGGACAAATAGAAACAAATATAGTCAAGTCAGTAATCGCAATACCACACTCTACAAGTAGACATGTAAGACAAAAGCATTAACATTTTAAAAAGCGTGAAATTGTATCATGTAATAGAACAAATAGTCTTAACAACTGTCTATAAAATGTTGTGTCCAACTACAATAATTAGCATTCCTTTAAACAATCAACTTATCTTTCTCCAAAATAGAACATAGTATATCTTAATTAAATATTAATAAATGCAAAATATTTAAAACAATTGCATAAGTCTCATGAAAAACAATCAAAACAAACCAGATATAAATGGCAGAAGAATTCTCAAAAACTACACAAACATGAAGATTGCACAGTACTCTCTAGAAATATCAAAAAAATCTCAGAAGAAACTAGTGAGGAATTCATAGGATCAAACAACAACAGAAAAGCATCATATTATGCTCTGTGGTGTGCATTGAATAAAGATTTGAGGGAATTTTTAGCTAAGAATGCCCTTATTAGAAAAAAAAGCTGATCTAAAATAAATATAAAATTGAGACCAAAAATTATAAAATACTGAATTAAAGTTGGTTCCTTAAACAGACAAAAAAGGCTTAACAAACCTGGACCAAACTTAGCAAAAGGAAGACAAAATTCAAGTGATTAAAACTAATTTTAGTATTATGTAGTTACAACTATTGTCAATGAATTTCAGAGTATTGCAAGAAACAACTTTGAATATTTGCATTGGAGAATTTAGAAGAACTAGAAACTACAGATTCATAAATAAAAGGATGTATAGTTAAAACACCAAAGTTCAAAGAAAATAGCATGCAGAATGCATAGTCTTGCTATAAATGAAGGACTGGGATTCATAAGATTGAACATTATTAGTATTTAAAATAGACCAAACAATATTTTTGAACCTTATTTGTACAAAATACATCTAAAACGAAGAAAGTAATTAATCATAAAACTTGAAGTCTCAATTATTCAGGTTGAAGAGAAGAAAATGTAACGAAGCAGATTTCAAATCTTCATTTAACATTCTGTTTATAAATTTTGTCAGTCTATGCACAAGTATCTGTTTTATTATTTTATATCATTTTATAATGTGTGACACATCTTAAAATAAGACATTTTAAGTATATTTGAAATGTGAAAATTAGCATTGGATTACCAAGAATAAAATAAAAGCAAATGCAAACTAAAAGACATTACAGGCCAACCAGTCATGAATTGAGAAAAAATAGGATAATTTTAAGAAACTGAAGTATAATTTTCAAATAAAAAATAACTGATGACTTCACTTTGCTGTCCATAAAACTGAGGGCCAAAGTCAGGAGTATTCTACATATATTTTTTTTTTAAGTTCTAAAAAAGTGCTTAGTGGCTTAATTTGTTTTATTTGCCCAAAGGTAATGTTTAAAAAATACTTTGCCAAATTTTTAATGATATGAGTGCATGTGCCAGTAGTATTTTATACCAGCTGTACTGAACTAATTACCTGGTTTCCTCAAATGTCTATTTTTGAAATAATTATTGCTTTTGAACACATAATACACTCTATGTTTTGACTAGACGAGAATTCTGACTAATCACTTCTTTAAAAACTTGGCAAATCATCCCCATGTTCCTATTTCGCAGGCCTATCGTCACATAAACCACTGAAACCTTTACCCTATCATAGAGTGCTTGTGGTATATTTTCTGTGTAATTTTTATATTAAAGTATAATTTTGAAGGCATTGTTTGGCATTATTACATATAACAATCCCTTATTTTTTGTATAAAATAATTTTAAGTGAAAATCTGATTATTATACCTTAAATGCATTACATGGTGAGGTAATTTACCACTATCAATTGTCATGGCTTTCTTTTATTTTTTAAGTGAAATTAATGAAGTAGTGCCAAATTCTGCTGACAAATGCTGTTCATACTTGTAGCTGACAGTCCCCACTCAAGCAAACCTACACACATTGTAATCATCAAACTGTAAGCTAGCAGGCCATTACGAAAACATAATGGCTGACAGATTCTAAAAATCTAACATTTTGAAACATTAAAGAGTATAGAATATGGAAAGAAAAACCTTGTGAAGCAAAGTCATGTCCATATGTTCTGTTATATAAAATTAACATAATATATGCATGATTTCATAGCAGAATTTTAAATATATTGATTCATATCACTTACCATATCCACAATATTTTGAAATTTCACCACTCCAAAGCTATTTAAAGTTCAATATTTTTATAGCAAATAAAATGCTAAAAATAATTTTAATCATTGCCAGAAAAATAGCATTAACATCAAACTAATTCTTTGACTATATTTTCCCTTAGTAATTTTCAATATAACTGATAATTACATTTATGCCTGACAAAAAAAGTAATGCTGAGAGTAATGTAATGCTGGACCAATACAGTTTGGGAATTTAGCTCTACATTTTTTACTTTGTATAGAAAGAAAATAAACATAAGTGCAAAATCAACTTATTTGATTAGACATAAAACATATATTTAATTTTATCTATATCATATTCTACTATCTTCTATTTATTAGGTTCATATTTCAATATTTTATCTTATATGTAACTATGGTTTGCCAACTGTAGACAGAGCAGGATGAGATACAGAGGAGAAACTGATGTCACACACGACTAGTAGTTTGTATTAGGACAAACTTCTTCAGAGTTGGACAAATTTAATTTTTTTCCAGCGGGACCCTATATACTTAAAAGCAACTGCAAGGTTATTATAGTTCGTCAGATAGGGGAACGGCTATGCGTAACGTTTCAATTCTTGCCATAGCTAAGAAAGCAGTACACATGTTTATAATTCTTACCATAAGCTCAGGATGCAGTTTATATGCAGAGGGTCATTCAGATTGGGACAAAGGTCGCCGTGTGCTAGGGCAGGAAGGAAGTGCATACCTTGAGCTTGTCTATGGCTCCGTGTTCTAGGCCACTGGGCAGTATCAACCATCTGTTGACAGTTGGACCCTTTGCCTTGCTACTTAAACCCTTACCTTCAAGCCTGTTCCAAGTAGGTTTCAACAACCTGGCCTCCCATATGTAACACGTTGTTTTAAAGAAAAGCAATCACTATTATTTATAATGGGAAGTGATACCACAGAGCCAAGTAAGGACAGTAGCATGGGTAAGCATATTGCTTACTGGTAAAGATGTAAATAAATAATCATTAGTTGATTTTAAAAATTGTAATATTTGCCCAAGTGGGCAACTCTTTATTTAAAAAGTTTAAATTGGAGTGGCTGGAAAAATACCAATAAATAAATGAATAAAGAAACATCTCATGAATTAAGGCCTTTTGTTAAATGAGGGCAATAAAAAAATTGGCTAGTTTTCATAGCAGGGTTTGCAGAAAAAAAATCATATGTATAGAACTGCCTCATATCAGAGGTTAGCCTGGGCTACTTGCTGAGTTCAGGATCAGCCTGGCCTGCAGAGTAAGATCCTATCTTTAAAAAGATGTTTTATATTTTTATATTTCACTATATCATATTTTTCATATTAAGATTTCAATTAAAATATTCAATTTCTATATTATTTACAACTATAATTTGATAGACCATAAATGTTTCATTGATTCCTAATTCATAAAACTTAAGTGTTCATTAATATTCAAACTTATTAACAGAAGAAATTTTATAATTATTCTATAACATTGTACTATTTTATTCATATAATTGTGACTATAGTTTTTACTAATAAAATTATATAGGCATCTCTTGATACATTATATATTCAATTTTCAGACTTATTTAAAAAGAATAGGCTATGAAAATGAGCTATTATCAACAATATCTTTTAAAGTTATTATGGTTTTATACTTCTAAACTCTACTAATCTTATGATTCAGAAATTTTTAGTATCCCAATAAGTCATGAGAAATAACATTTCTCCAATAATGTAATTTGTTACCTATTATTATAATTGAAGGTCTTATTCAGAAAACATTGGCATCTTTTATTGGTTGTCATATTTCTGCCTACTCATTTCTCTTTGTTATGTTGAATGAATGAATGGGGTCATTCTGTTAGCTCATCTTGTGTTACTGCAACAAAATAACTGAGGTATTTCATTTAAAAATAATTTATTTTGCTCACAGTCTTGAGGCCCGTGAGCATCGTTCTAGGACCAGTTTTTGAGGAGAAGCCTGTGGTGGATGACATAATACAGTAGGAGTTTGGTTTGTGTGAGCGAAAAGAGAGAGATAGAGAAACGGGGGAAGGAAGGAAGGAGATGAAGAAAGATTGCCAGCAACTGCAAAGCCCGGCTTGTTCTTGCTTTTACTGGAACAGATCCTGCCCCTTGAGACCCGGCCTACTTTAAGAGAACATTAATCTCCCCGAGTGGTGTCCCAGTGACCTGATTACACTCCACTAGGCCTAAACTGAAACCTTCACCACTTCTCGGTATCCTCTCATTAGACGCATTTTCCAGATCATGAAGTTCTGGGGAACAAACCCTGGTCATCACTGTCATCTTTGTATATTTACCTGTGATTAATGCTGTGAGAAATTATTCCAAATGATAATATACTAGAGAGACAATGCAGAATAAATGTAATACCCGACACAAACTACATCACTACAAGTCTGTGGCACCACAAGTTTACGAAAGTGTATGACTCTTTGAAGTTAGGAAAAAAGTAATCCTGGAATATGATCATTCTTCTAGAAAGACTCAAGTAATGGATATTGTACTTTTGCAGGACATAAGTCCTCTGTCTCATCTATCTGTTGCTGATCGTTGCAACACAACAGCTATGTGCACTATGTGGAAAGGAAAACATATATTGTGTCTTTGTTCTGACAAAATGCAGTGATTGCAATTTTATTCCATATGAAGTTCACACATTATCAAATATTCTTCTTATTACATGAAACTGTATGAACCAATCTCACTTTTAGACTGCATCAAAATAGCCATCAAAGATCTGGAAACAGCAGTTAGATCCCTTGCCTAGCAAGTGCCAGGCCTGAGTTCAATTCCCCAGAGCCACATAAGGCTGGCGGTGCATAATATGGCGGCACATGGCGTTCGTTTGAGTCCAAGGCCAGTTAAGCTACATAGGGAGTTCAGGGCAAGCCTGGGCAACAGAGTGAGACCTGATCTTAAAAACAAGCTACTTAAGTTTATATGTTGCTTCTAAATTATTACAATTATATAAACCTATATTTGTTTTATAATGCAAAATCCCCTTACTTGAAAAAAGCTACTTTAACTTAGTTTTGATTTTTTTTGTCATTTTAATATGAAAATCAACAGCCTCTTGGTATGTTACTGACGTATAACCACAACATCTTCCATGTCTTGTACCAGCTTTTGAGGCAGAGTTTCTTCCAATGTCTGTTGTGCAGGAAAAAACATTGAGAGGGGAAAAACCTGCCATTCAGGGATAGAAAGCGGCTTTATCTCCTGAGTAACATACATGTCTTTTTTAACCTTCAAACAGCCACAAAATTTGTTTTATTTTGGCAAAATTTAAGCATCTTTAAAAAAAAATTAATCCCATCCTGACATTCAGGGCCACCCTAGAAAGCAACATCCTTGTTCTCTTGCACAGATTACTGGAGTTCCGATACTGCGCTGTGGCCTGAGGGTCTGGGAGCCTTGGGCACTGCCACGGCTGCTCCTGGAGAGGAGGGGTCTGGGCCTAGGCCTCACGAGGTCATAGTGGACGTCCCTTTATCATCGTGGGCTTTCCTCCCACAGGCAGGAAAGGACCCGCCTGTCCTCTGTGGGGATCTGCTTCCTCTGCACTCAAGTCATACTGTATCAAAGGTAACACCTCCTTCCAGGTTTACAGTAGAAAATGTTAATAACAGACCATCTTTGTACAGTTTTTTTCTAATACAAATTTCTTGAGGTTCATCACAACAAACATCTGCCATAGCTACTTTCGCTTTGTCCCCCAGGGATTTAGGAGACACTAGAAATCCAGTAGGAACATGAGTCCCATACGATCTGCTACATTGAGAGTAACCTATTTCTTTTTCTTTGACCTGGGAGCCTCACTGCCTCTGCCAAGCATTCAGAATCCTGGAAATTGTGACAGGTTAACTTGTTAGCTTGAAAGGATAGTAAAAATTCAGACCCTTCCCAGTTGTTTGACATACAATTTCAAAATAATAGTATTTAGATTTAACTGATACCATGTGATGCTTTTCTATGTGCATACATTGTACAAGGTTGAAATCAGTTTGCTCATTTTATCACTTCTAAGATATGCCCTTCTTCACATTTTGTATCAAAACATATATCCTTCAGCGTTTTGAAACGAATAGTAAATAATTGTTATCTCTGGCCACCGTAGCATGTCACAGCATATCAGAGCCCCTACTCCTTCTCAACTCTAACATAACAATGCCAGGCTTTCTTTTTCCTTTCTTCTCTCCACTTTCAGCAGTCTTTGCTAATCTCCATTCTACTTATAAATTTTGTGAGATCATATTATATAGTACAAATAATATAAGATAAAAGACAAAAATCAAGAATGTGGTGAGGATGAGGGGGAAAAAGGAATGTTTACACATTGTTAGTAGGAATGTTAAGTTAGTATAGCCCATATGAGAAATTGTAAGGAGATTCCTTGACAAATTAAAACAACAACCACCAAGTGTTGCTGCTGTCTCACTTTAGAGGTATTTATCCCAAGGAACGGAATCACTACGTCAAAACAACATCTACCCTCTCAAACTTATTGCAGCACTAATCACAGTAGTCAAAAAATGGAAAGAAGCTGAATGTTTATCCTCTAACTCATGAATGGATACAATGTGGTACTTACTTAATGGAATATTATTTAGTCATAAAAATGAATGAATAGCTAGCATTTGAAACCGTATGGTTCCAGATGGAGACAATCAAATAAAGAAAATAAAATAATCACAGAAGACAAGAATTGTAACATACACTTTTAATTTGAAGCAGAATTTGATTAACTTGTCCATGCAAACCAAGTTATATCAATGAATTTGCCCAATGAGTGAGTTTATTAGTGTACACTACTATTGTCTATTTTTGTTAGATATTTTACAAAGCATATTTTCTTTTGTTTTTAGTCAAAACTCTGGATTTTCTTTTACTCAATTCTAAACATTTACTTTTAATTCAAAGTTATTTCTGGAAAATGAAAACCTTATAAAAGAGCCTGTTTGGAGATATTTCATGAGAAAAAAAAAGGACCTTCATTAAGAAAAATAGGACATGTATATTGCAGGAGTATGTTTTTAAAAAGCTTGATTTAGAAACTAAATACCAGCATTTTGCCTTTCAATGCATAAATAATCATGTAGATGGAAATTTTAAATCCTGGACTCTTATAAGAATGTTTATACTTTTGATAGCTGTGAGCAAAAAATGTTTCGTACATCAGAGTATCCAGACATTTGACAATTAGGTACCTATAAAGATGTATTTTAGAAAAATGTATAAAATAATATGTCCTATATCATGACAAATATGCAATAATTTAGAGATGCCTTTTTCTAATATTAAGATACATTTTTGTATATTTCTTATTTAAATTCATAAATCAAATTTTTATTTTTAAAGCTGGTAATATTAATAGAATATGGATATTGTCAAGAAAAAATAGTTATACAAATGCAACTTGGAATTGTTTTTGTAATGATAGGCTACTGATTATTTTGGAATAAAAACAATCATATAATAAGGTACAAGTGAGGTATATAATGTGATAGTAAAATTTTTATTATTATAAACACTGTACTATTCAGTACAAAAGAAAAGCAGATTTACTTCCTAGCAAATCTGTGTGTGTGTGTGTGTGTGTGTGTGTGTGTGTGTGTGTGTGTGTGTTCATGTATGTGGTTGTCCAGACTGAGAGTCAGGGCATTCACACTGACCTATGTCCCTTGCCTACGGTTGATTTTTTTTTTTTCCTGTTGAAAAAAGACCTCACTAAGTCACTGAAATGGTCAAGCTGAGTTTCAATTCTCCTGCCTCAGCCTTCCAGAGCACTGGGTTTGCAGGTATGCATACCCAGCTCCAGCTAATAATATTTTATTCCTTAATCTGAGTAGTGGAACATTTATTATTGTATGATTTGTCTATAAGTGTGTGTGATAAAATATATTTGTCACAATTTAATTAAAAATTGCATCACCTCTCACATACTGATCTTTACATCAATGAGAAGCACCTTCCCCTTCAACTTCAGCAAAGCAATGCCTACGCTCTTGCAATGCTCCCCTAGTTGTCAATAGTACAGGTGTGGTGTTGCACATCTGGGCCTGCAAAGCACTGCTGCCTGTGATATCAAGAGGAGACCAGGGCAACCCATGATTCCAGGCCCCCTCTGACTTCCAAAAACTTTACCTTCCTTCTTCCCCCTTCTGTAATTTTTCAATTGAAGTGTTCTCTTCACAATCTGCCTCCTATCTTTCCTGATTTATATTCTTCCAATTCTTAAAGTGTTCACAACCTGAAAAACAAAAAGGAGACTAAACTGGATATTCAGTATTTATAATTTTTTCCAAGCACTTTGCTTTAATTGCTTCTTCACTTGGCTGATTTTTATCCTTTCTTTTTCTCAACTATAATGACGAGGAGCACAGCTTTCAGAGGATGTGAGAGTCCTAGCAAATTTTCAAATTTTAACAATAGATGAGAACATCTAGGTGCCAGAAGTGTCAGTGACCTTTTGTCAACTCTTCTTCCAAATTTCAGTCATGAATGTATTTAAGATATGTGCTCAGTAGTGGCTTTTGTGAGGAAAAATGGGAAAATTCTTGCCTAGAATTTCCTTACAGGTATTTTCTCAAAAGATAACAAATTTACACACAAAATCATCATGCATTAATCATCATTTAGTTACTATTAGTTTCAGCAAATCAGATAGAAATAATTGACACAATTTCTCAGTGATCAAAATTATGTTTTTTTTTACTACTAGTAGTTCATATAATATGTGTTTAAGCTATATTAATTACTTATATAAAATTAGTGAGAATTCACCTTACTTTTTTAATGATGCACTTTATCCTCTCACTCACCTATCTCCCATGATTGCCAATCCAGGATTTGTTCTTCCCTGGATAGCTCCTGGGAACCTAAATTTATGTCATATCAGTGTTTTAAAATAAACCCACAAAAGATAGCAAATATCTTAACTAATTTCTTTTTTTATTTCTAATAAAGAGCTTTTCTGCAAATTATTTTAGTAATAATAACCTCTCCATTAAATGTTCTAACTTGCTTTATGAACAAGTCTCATTCTTTATCCTATCTGTTATTAGAGTTCACAAAAGACAAACTTTAAATGTTTAACACAAAAGTCTAAAAAAACTAATGTTTTCCCTTTCTATATATATAAAACAGTAGAGAAAACACACAACAGCTATGGGAAGTGCAAACTTTTACTTGAGCCTCATGTGAACTAAACAAGTCAGCGAACACTTAGGCAGAACTAAAGACATATAGATGTATTCTACTCTCTCTGAAACCGAATGTTGTAAGATCAAAGAGCTTAAAATTGGACCAAACCATTTTATTTCATTTTTATATGTTATTTTAGAAATTGTCATGAAAACATCTTCAACAAATAAGCAAGATTTTTTTTTCCAAGAAAGTCCTGAACTCACTATGGAGCTCAAACTGGCCTTGAACTAATGGCAATCCTCTTGCATCAGCCTCCCAAATGCTGGTATATAAGCCCCACTTGTGTGGTGCTAGAAAATTGAACCCAGGGTCGTGAGCTTGCTAGACAGCCATGTTAACTGCTGGGATATTCCTCCAGCCCAAGGGTTTGTCATCTTGAATTCTAGATGAGAAGAAAGAATATTACAGTTATAAAATATAATTTGGTCAAACTGAGAGTGGGATATTAAATATAGTTGTATGAAATAGTTTCATAATCTCCTGTCATTTCATCTACATTTTAATATTACCAAAAAAAATCTCCAGTTACATAAAAATTTCCAATATATAATGATGATAGTAGTGACACTAACAATAATGTCTTTCTTTACTAATTTTCTTTGTTCAAAGTTCAATACATTCTGATTAATGTTTATATTACCTCAAATCTTTAAAGCGAATGTATAAGAAAATTTATTTACCTTAATTTTACATAGAAGAAATGGAAACTCCAAAATAATTTGATTCTAAGACCTCCAGTTGGGACATGATAGAGATACTATTCAAACTATGTGTGTAGGAAAGAAAGATTTTTTTTTTCCACTGCCATTTCCTGAAGACAGAGAAGGGCTGTGGATTCTCTAAATTAGACATAGTAAGCTCGATCTCTATTTGGTTGTTAAACATTTTGCTTTCATTTTAGAATCATAAGAACGTTGGTAAAAACTTAGGTCAATAAAAAGGTTTAGTCAACTTTACCTCAGGAAACATCCCACACACAAATCGAAAACAGGTAGGAATACTGCTCTCAAATAAAGTCTGTGGTACTTCTATCTTAAAAATCTTTTGATGACTGGTACCGATCAAAGAACAGTGAAAAAATAAAATCTTTCTCCTTTTTAGTTTAGAGTGACTTTTCTAGATATTAATGTTAGTCTTTGGAAGACATATAGAAGCATTTTTTATCCTGTGTTTATTAGCTAAAATTGTGGAGAAAGGAAATATGCTGCGATTGAGGGGACTAGTCAGTTTGAGAAGCAGCGTCATTTCCTATCTACTAATTCGGATTTCTCCTCAAGTTTCATAATGGCAAGTTTCCCTTCTATATTCTCTTCTCATCATATTTAAAATTCTCTAAGAGGATTAATATCACTAGCCACTTTCTGATAACCTACTGATATTTCCAGACACAGATGAATAAATCAGCGGTGGTTACAAGGATTTCTCATCAGAATGTACAAAATTCCACATATCAAATATGAAAAAATGCAATGCTGGCCAACAGAGGACATATTTTGGGGAAAATGAATATGTTTGTCCTTGTTGGTTTTAGGTTAAAAATAGTTGAGGTCACCTTTATTTAAAACTCAGAATATATAGAATTTATAGAAAACAATACATAGCACTTCAGCTTAGAGGAGGTCCCCTTCATCACCCGCACACATATTTATGTGACAAAGTGTGTGAATATTCACACCAACTGGTATAAATAAAGAATATAAATAAGTACATTTTATCATATTTACTTTTAGCACTTAGTGGATATAAAACTAAAAAAAACAGATTTTCATAGAATTTCAGACTTTATCAAAACGTTCATATTTCATGGTTATTTTGATTTTCAGGAAGACCCAAACTTCATGCAGTGCCAGATTTGATGAATAAGATGGATGAGGATATATCCTGGTGTTTTAGTTTGACAGAAATTTCCCCTAACATTTTGAACATGTGTAGGATCCTGAAGCATCCTCACAAAAGACACCCACAATAGAAGAGTTCCAGAACAGTTTTAGAAAGCAGAACGGATAATGGAATAAGCATGGTCATAGTGAGACACTGTGTTTTCGAAGGAAATGATTATAATGTCTTTTGCTATAATAAGGATATTTTTTGCTTAAGCATTTATCTTCTTGTTCATTATGCCTTATGACCTTATGTTAGCCCAATACTTCAATGTTGTTTTTAGCATTGAGGACAGAATGTGGGCCGCACATTGAGCTACAAGCCCAGAAGGTCCATCTGCCTCCTTTTTTAAATTATCATATAGGTTTTCTGCTAAACTGTTAAGGTCCCCAAGTGGTTTTCAATTTGATATCTTCCTGCTTCAGCCTCCTAGGGTACTAGGTTTACAGATCTGTATCACTGTCTTTCTCTTCTACCTTCTTATTCTACTACTTTTGAAATTTCCTTTGTTGCAAATTCACATTCATTATTCAAGGTTATTTCAAATATAATCTCTTTTTATAGCTGTGTCTCACTAAATTTCTACAAAACAGCTTAAGACCCTAAGACACTAATAAATGATGCTATCATTCCATTTATCAAATTGTTAAGTGACTGTATATTCAAAATATTCATACGTCCTTCAAATAAGGTATAATCTTCTTCAAAGGTTATAACTGTATCTTCCTTTTGCTTAATCTCTAATGCTTCCACACTTATATTTTTCAGTTCATGGTAGATACCATCAATTATCTATTATATTTAAATGGTGTCTATTTTATAAGGTAATATTTAGGATGAGCTTAAAAATAGGAATTCCAAAAATTTTAAAATGCCTTTTGGAAAAATCTATAAACTGACTTTTCTGACATATTTTGATAAATGTAAGACACATTTATTTCATAAATAAATATTAATATATAGATGATAAAAGTCACCATCAATAGTACAGTACATAGTTTATTTCCCACTTAGTAAAAAATTAATCTGCCAATGAAACAAAAACTATTCTGTAGCAAACTGTTTTCTTAGTTTGAGAAGTGAATCATTGAATATCTTAAACATGTATTCAAATAGTCTTATTTCCAGTGATATTCAAATTTGAATATACTGGATACAATACAATTTTTAAATCACATTTTTGTTGATAGTGATGTTATTTATTTTAATTTTATGTGATGAACAATCATACATGTTTTAATACCTGTATTCCTGGTTATTCTCTCTTTATATGCACTTATAAATTAAATTATTTGATCTAAGGGTATTTATTACTACTCAGATCAAAACTATAAGTTATGAGGCACTTGGACTTTGTGATTTGTGGTTTCATTACTTCCTATCACTGTTCCTATAAATTAAAATAATCCAGTTTTAAAGATGATATGTACTGACTAGCACCATTTTCATTTGTGAGAGTATATCTTAACAAATTAGTCTTTCTGGTTGCATAAAACAAATGATTGAAGTAATTTAGGATTAGAAATTTTATATTAACTTGAGAAATGTTGTGGCAATAAAGATCTCATTGTGATATTAGTTCAATATAAATAGTATATAATACATTACATATAATATACTTTGCTACATATATTTTTTCTGGTCAATTCCATAATCAATTCATCCTTCAAGAATTAGTGTCAGATTGGTACTCTCATATAGCAATTATTCTATTCTCAGGCTGAGTTTGATGGTAAAATCTAAAACACAGAAATAAAGTCTAATATAGACAGAGGAAAAAAATAAGAAGAAGGGCCATTTAATCATCTTATGGATTTTCCCGTCTTCATCCAACCTAATTCGAATAATTGGCAAGAATCTGGTAGTACTTATGACTCAGCTGGGACACAGATACCATTAATTTTGTCTGGTAATCCTGTCTGGTGTCCATTTCCCAGCACGTATTTATCACAGAAACAGAACAGCTGCATCAGCCATGAACCTTTCAAATTAAAGGGCTTTTTCCACACTTCGCTCCCTTGCAAATTCAGGTGAAAGGCTTGTGTTGTTAAATGATCCAGTCAACGTGTCTACCTGCAATTATTAACCATGCAATGTTCTTGAGATTCAAAAGTTAATACCCCTGAAACATTCAGTATTAATAATAAAATGGGCATTAATATAAAATTATTACTTTCAATCAATAATTAAACAAGGAAACAGGTACTTCAAAAAAAGAGGCAATTTTAAGGGTTAACACACATCAAAGTTACTCAAAATATTTGCTTATTGGGAAAATATAATTTGGCTGTGTGAAAAGATACCATTCTGTCCTAGAGTGACTAAAATGTTTGGTATTGGTAAGGATTCAGGATAATAAGAATTTTAAAATAAATCTCATCACTTTAAAAAACTATCTGTTATTTTCTGTTTAGCCTGAATATTTATACATGTGACAAAACAACTCAATTTCTGGGTTGCATGCCTGATAGATTACAGTGGGCATTCCAACACAGGTTATGTTTCAAAATATTTATAGCGTTTATATTTATAACAATCCAATGTAAGAATCATAATATTTAGTCACAGAAAGAAAAAAGGTGTATTATTCACACGTGCTCTGGCATGTAGCGTTCTGAAAGCTGTGATATACTGTAAAACAAACATGCAAGACAAGAGGGATCAAGGAAAAAAGAAAAAAACTAAGTTGTCCACTCCAGCTTGTACACTGCAAGTTTTCAAAGTATATTAAAAAGTGAAAAGAGGTAAACTTAATTGATTATGAATGATTATTGGTTATGGATATTAGGCATATGCTAGGGCTTCTTAGGAAGAAACTCTAACAGTGCTTTTTCTTTCCTTCTTTACTCAGTTCAAGCTGCCAGTAGCAAAAATTTATCAAGAATATTCTTTGCCCACTGCACTGTCTGCTTCTCTGTAATAAATCATCTGTCAATATGTACATTCTACTTGTCGACTTCTTGTTCTCCTTGGTTGATATATTCTTTTCCAGCCAATCACATTATCATCAGTACACTAGCTGTACAAAGAGTCTTGAAACTAGAAGAGGCTAAGACCATCACTTGGTTGTTACTCATCTTTTGGTTCTTTTTAAAGTTTGGTTTATTGGCAATTCCAAATAAAATTTGGATATAGTTTGCTAGTTTCTAAAATAGCCTTTGAACTTTGATGAGCATTTTTGGCAATCTGTATGGTAATGTAGAGAGAACTGATAATTTATACTAAGCCACTAAATTATCAACACATTATACATGTTTTATATGTTTATTTTGCTCACAGAAACTTTATGACAATCATTAATTTTAATAATTTTTATGGATTAATAAGAAACTTTCTACAGAAGATGATGCATTTTTGAGTTAAAATAGGTTCCTTTGTCACTTTATGTGTGAATTTTTTCTTTCTCTTCTTTCTTTTTTTTTTCCTGTTTTCTTTTCTGCCTTATCATACTGGGTAGATTCTCCATAATAATAAATAAAAGTTGTGAGAAAGGACATACTTAAATTTTCCTGGTCTCACTTAAAAACACATTTGTTATCAATTGATGTTGAATCTTGATTGACTCCCATTTTACACAAAAGGAACTTAACGATTTTCTTTGTGAATTCTGAACCTGCCTCTCAGAATCACAACTGTAGTCCCAAGTTTCATCTCCCATAATGAAATCTCTTAAAAATCTGGAATCTGAACTAACACAATATGGCTCAAACAAAGAAACAGAAAAACCGGCATTGCAAAGTGTTGGTGGTAAACTATAACTTAAGACACATTTTAGAGCATGTTCTCTTTCAAGTATCATGACTGCACTGAACAAATTGGAACTTTGCACACGCGATAGAGGTGATGGTGTCACTTCTAGTATTGTCACTTCCTGACTTTCTTTGGATGACACACAGACATGACATTCACTATATATTTTAATCACACCGATATTTATGGTCTTCTATTTTCAAAACTCATCCACTTACTATTATTTTTAAAATATGAAATATGAAAATATGGACATAACTTGAGACCATTTCGCTTAGTGAACTGAATCAAAATCAAAGGTTAAATGTCGCATCGTTTCAGTAATATGAGAAACACAAAATGCAGGCATTGTGTAGGACCAAGCAGATGTGATAATGGGATTTAGCAGAGAAGTGAATGCGAGGGAGGACCAAAATAATGTACTATTTCTATTGCAAAATATAATATAGATGGATAAATTTGACAGGCTTACTAGTATATATATATATATATATATATATATATATATATATATATATATAGTCTTAATTAATATCATTATAAATTCCATGTCATTTAATATATGCTAGGTAAATATGTCTCAAATTCTTTAAAGGCAATATTCTGACAGCCAAGAGCTGTTCTGTAATATTGGCTAAGATTTAGATTTTGTGTTAGCTGACATAAAGCCACAATTTGACCGCAATGGTCTTATGTTGACCAGAAATATATTGCACAAAATATCAATATCACATAAAGATGCTTTGTGGCTCTAAAATAACAAGACAATATCAGGACCATGTAATCATGTCTGAATTTGAACAAAATTTGAAATTTGTGTATCATAGGAATGAACCAGCCTATATTTAGATAAAATAAGTGATTGATTATCTTTTATCAAGTAGAATTTTACTTTTGGCCCAAAAGTAAAGATTTAATATAATATAGGAAAGACTTAATATAATACATGATTATATAATATTCTCTGCTCCCTGTCAGAGTATAAAAGAGGAAACCGTCATTCCCCCAACTCATTAATCAGCTCACCTGATACAAGCTGAAATTGTATAGCATATCTTGTGGAACAGGTTTCTATTGAGGAAATGTATGGCCGACAAAACTGTGCGGTCTCCCTGCAGGAAGGAGCAACAGACTCACCAGATGTCCCTGGGTGTTCCTTGGATTAGTAGAAAGCATTTACAGATGAATGAACGTCAGTTTAGTCTTCAGACCCTGGCTTGTATTAATTGGCCCTCTCCCTTTCTCTGCATTTCATTTATCTTCCTTCATTTTTTTTCCTTCCCTATCTTCCTCACTACAAATTCCTGTACACGAATAAGAGGATCAGCAAAATCACATGAAAAAAAGATTATTTAAAATCTGCCAAGCTCTACTTCATTCTGTATTTGAGGTGGTAATTTTAAAGGTAAAGATATGTTTAAATGGTAATATCGACTGTTGAGAGCTATGAATGTGTATAGTTAGAATATTACTAATGGAAAAATTAATTTAGAAAAATCAAATGATAATTTATAAATTATCTAGATCCCAAGTTTATTCAAAGAAAGTTTCCGAATAAACACACAGAATTAACAAGAGAAAGCATAAACAAATTTGATTAAAATGAGTTTTGATGGCTATCAAGAATCTCTCCCAGATTTTTTGCCATATGTGAACAAAAGTTTCTCTAGTCTTTTCTCTTGCACTTGCCTACACTACACCACTGTGTATGTTTAATTTTTATACAACAGCTCTTAGTGTAGAAGGATTTGAGAGTAAAAAGCACTAAAATATCTATCAAAAGACCCTGATGATTTTCTCTAAACATGAAAAATACTTCTAATTAAAATTATCTTAAAATATAAACAAAAATATTTGATTAAATTTGCTACCCAAAAGTACTTTATAAAGAAGAAAATTATTTTAATGGCATTTTTCAAAAACTATATTAATTTTATAATGAATAGTTCTTACTTCAAACAATAACTCAATTTTATGAATGTTAATTTGAAAAGGAAAAATAGTATTTTGTGATAAGTCATTTGGTACATGTGATGAATGTTACACTGTGGAAATCGTTTTTGTTTCATTTAGATAACAATGGGCACGTTAGGGTACATTTTAACTTAGAAGATCACTCAGTTATTTATTTATGATTTTTGCATGGCAGAGAAAATGACTTTGCATTAGGATTCAAGAAAAAATATGCCATGATAGAAAATAATCTATTTTGTGTATGTAGGTTTCTTAAAGGCCCATGTCTGTCTGGAAATTTTCTGAGAAGAATGTGCTATTTCTTTCAATGATTTCTATTTATCATGGAGCTGTGGGACACCAATGGCAATTTAGAGAAGACTAATGCCCTACAGGTTAGAGACCAACAGCGGGAGTAGCTTCCGTAAAGACAAATGTTCTTAAGATTTATATGTTTATATATATATATATATATATATATATATATATATATATATATATATATATATATATATATATATTCTCTCTTTGAGATGCCTAGGGATTTTTGTGCATCATTTGGCACTGACTTGTAAGATACTCTTGTCAGGAGAGAAAAGAAAGAAATATGCTTTTTATTTTTTATTTTTCTCATTGAAAATACCTCATTTTCTAGACATTTAGGGACTAGTAGAACCTAATTTGTTTTTTAGTGTGTGAATTCCAGAATGAAACCACTAGAGGCTAATTACTTTTGAGAATCTCGGTATATTAATGATTTTATTCAGGATTTCTAATGAGTAAACATGCTTGATATTATTTTAGTGCTCAATCAAAATTTAAAAAGTTTTACTTTACATACGTACAAAATTTCAGCTCAATTGAGATACATATTATGTAAATTAATAATTAGTTTTATGCATTTTTATGGCCTACATGAGTTACCTTATGAAAAAATATGTCAGATGATTGACATTGATTCAGAAAAATTTCTCATACTTACTTCCAAAAGAATTACATAATTATAAAAAAGTGTAAATATTTTGCGAGATACAAACAACATATCATGCTGCCATAGTAATACTTAATTTTTAATATAACAAAAATATTAATAATGACATTGATGTCAGCTGAATTTTATATGATATATCACTATGTTTTAGGAACTATCATTAGAGGCTCATAAATGATTCATAGATGCAGTGTGACAAGAATATTGTTAACACAATATTATAGGTAAGAAAGTAAATAGAAAATTTTTAGTGAATCAGTTCTTCATAAAAATATTCCAAAACCATATTTGTTTCTTTTCAAAATTAGGGAGTGTGAAACTTTTATGTATATTTGGAACAGGTCCTTCTCTACTATTCTGCCATCTATCTTTGAGCCAATTAGCTATCATCTTGATAATAAAAAGTTATCTATTTAATAATCTTCAGATGGAAGATTAAAATAGATTAAGAAGAACAAAAATTCTCAAAAAAGGTGACATTTTTTTTCTCTGCCTCTTTAGTCTTGTGCTCTGAACATGTTTTTATGGAAGAAATGATCTTTCCACAGTAGAGTAACCTCCTTACCGAGTCAAAAGTTGTTTGCAAACACGTATTTTTAGCTTTGATGGCATATGTGTGGAATTTTATGCTTCACGAAGAAAGGCCTGCCGTGCACTAAAGGTAGCATTATTGTTATTACACCCAGAGCTCTTGTTTAAGGAGCTGTCTTTAAACAACAGCTATAAGGACCATTGAAAACTCACTTTAGCTATGAACATACTTGCAATTTAACTTGAGGATTCCCAAAACACCAATATACCTTTGTAGGATATAGTTCTGATTCAGTTTACACACATCATTGTTCATACCTAGAGTTAATTCAAAAAGCTGTGAAGCTGGGTCATTAGAAGGTTAAGAGACTCAAAAGAGGCCATTATCAAGGAGTCAAATAGTATAATTCAGTTAAATCCTTAGTAGGAAAATAAACATATCAAATTATTTTGGTGTATTCTGCAGCCACAACAATTTTAAACAGTATGAAAATATTTTAATTCATTGTTATGTGAGGTTTATAAGATTCAGGAAATGTACAAAGCATAATAAGTGTGTTTATCTCACAAAGTAGATAGGAGGGTCAGATGAAGGAATCTGTGTAAGTCAGTTATACTAATAATTGCTATAAAATAAATCTTAATACTTCTGTTTTTCTTTTTTTTCCCATTGTTCATGAGCTTCAGACTCGACAATGTATTGAAAACATAATGCTTGGGGAGACCATGGGCAACCCTTTACACCACTTCTGGTCACTTTTCTCCTCTCTCTGACCTTTGCCCTATTGATTTCCCTCCTCACTTTCAGAGATTTATCCTTGCCCTATGAGTCAGTTTCCCATCTTCCTACCTCTCTCTCGTTTTGGGGTCTTATTATTACTAAGCTTCTCCTCTCTTGACATTTGAACCATAATTCCTTAATATTCTTTCATTTTTCTTTATATGTATCCAGGTAAATCTAATTTTAACCTACTGCAAGTGTGAATGAAAAATTGCATATCGCAGATGCATTATGTAACTACTAAAAAAATTGAAAAAGTGCAGAAAAATCAGTTTGAGCAAAAAAACAGTCTTGATTTGTGATAGCGTCTTTAAACCCTACCTGTAAAAACACTCAATGACTCATATTAAGAAAATTAGATCAAAATTATATATATATATATATATATATATATATATATATATATATATATATTCTATCAGGCAGTGTTACAAAGTTATCAAAGTCATGGAATTATAAATAACAGCCTTACCAGAAAAGTCATCCATCCCTCCACTTTTTAATTTGGAAAGTGCTTGATACTAGTATATTACATTATTACAATACCATGCTATATTGAATTTTGTAAAGAACGTATGTCCTGAAATTTTACTGAGAAGCTTTAGAGATAAAAAAAGAAGAAGAGGAAATACTTTACAGTTGAGATCTGGGGGTAACAGTGTTGTTTTAGGCATATTTTAAACACCAACTAATTGCCCGAAGTTATAATCAAAAATTACACTATTTGGTTTCAGACGTAATCCATCTGAAACTCACTGTTCAGAAACAAATAGACAAAAATACAGTAAGATATTATGTAGTGTGCTGAGTGAATGTTTCAAGGATATGGTATGAAAAAATAATGCCTTGAGTAGGGATTACTTATCCAAAGATTTCTTTTTCACAGAGACAAGGATCAGCCATTTCACTTCTCTTAATATTCAATGTGAGGATTGCTAAAGTGAGATGTCAAACAAAGTAAACAGGAGCTTTAATTATGGTTTGTTTGATTACATTTCTCTCCCAAGATAAATGGATGTCTATCAACAAAACTGGAACTCTCCAAGGTCCTGAAAGTATTCAGATGGTAATGTTTATACATGATAGCTTCAACCTGCCCCTTAAACTTTGTTGTATCAATCCTATCCACAGAAACAAAAGAAAATGAATATATTACAATGAAATAAAGTTCAGCTAACTAAGAAGCAGAAGTGAGTATATATGTATTTATTATCTCAGCCCATTAATGTTAGCTTTAATTTCTTTGAACATAATTTAAAACCAAAAGCATATTTTGAGCTGTAAGATGGAGCAAAACGTACTCACTTCTTTTTGTTGAATATGCTTTCTATCAAAAAAAATAACAAGTAAAAACTAAAAGTGCACTGTCTTGTTTCTTTGCTTGGTCATTAAATATACATCTATGTGTCGCTAGCTCACCTCAAGTGTCCCGACAGGCCTCGTCACATATGCTTTCTGTCACCCCTAAGGGTACCACCCCTTTTTAAAAACTGTGAACTAATACTTTGTTTTTATGGCATATATGCCTTACTTATTTCATCTCAGCCTAGGCCCGCAGTTTTTATTGTTGTAAGCATTCCATTGAGATTACAGCATTTCCTGGAACATGGACTTGTGCCAATTCAGATCCTTATGCGCACTGTCAGGTGAGAGAATGTGGAAGAGTAGTTGAGAGGATCAATTTTGGAGTATGGATACCAAATGCTTAATTAATATGTAATCTTGGGCAATATTATTAACCTTCTGTACCTTGGTTGAGATTTTTTCTTTCTTAGAAAGAGAGGAGTAGTATTACCATAAGTGTTCCATGTTGTAATAGACAATAAAATTAATACTATACTTTTCTATACAAGTTTAAGACATTTCACAAAATATGAATAGTAATATGAGTGTACTAAACTTCATTAATAATTGCCTATAAAAATTAGGTCATATATTTTGTTAATTTGTAATATAACCTAAACTTAGTACATGATTTAATTGTATTACTTTTAAACAAGGACATACAAAGGAAGACACAGCATATGCCATTAAGAACTTAACTAATTTTCTTCTTTTTAATTTATGTAATATTCTACAAGACTAAAACAAATTAATTAACCCAGTTCTTTAAGTAAAGCATATACAACAATTAAGCTCTTTATAGATGTGCACTATTGTTAAATTAGCCTGTTCTACCACTTGGTATGATGTAGGATAGAATATATTTTGTCATTATCCTATCAAAAAATTATCACAATATGCTCAGTAATGGCTACCTTTCCCACTCAGGATTAACTAATCAACATGTTTTGGTCATTTATTGTCATTATG
The DNA here is from genome assembly GCA_004027205.1 of Ctenodactylus gundi. NCBI lineage: Eukaryota > Metazoa > Chordata > Mammalia > Rodentia > Ctenodactylidae > Ctenodactylus > Ctenodactylus gundi. The sequence goes on from PVKB01002142.1 coordinate 204,318, forward strand.
TTCAAGGGTGTGAATAGCACAATACTTAACAACAAGTGGATTCTGCTTCTCGAGTTGTTTTTTAGGAATCAATTTGCCTTGGAAAGTCTTATTTGCATGTCTTTGATATTTTAATAGAACAAAAAAGGTAAAAGGAAAGCAGGGGGGAAAAAAGGTTAAAAAATGTACTAAACAGATATCCAAGACTGCCCCAAGAATCCTGCTCTTTAGTGGTTATAAGCCTCCCAGTTATTCTATTAAATGTTAATTAGTTTGTTCTGTTCTGTGGAAAGATGTTACAGACACAATAGAAGTTGTAGCAATTTTCTATGTAAAAATGGAAAAATCATGTGGTTTCAGGCCAGACACTCCTTTTTAAATCAAAAGCTAAAAATTCAAAGGAATTTTGAATTAAGTGAAAAGTTGAAGTTATCTACCTGGTCTCGCTATAAAATAAATTTTTTTTTTTCTAAATCAAGTCTAGAAAAGAATATATACACAAAAGTTTTTTATTTTTAAAAAGATGCTTTTATAAAATGTTTTATAGCTTTTTAATACTTATTAATCTGTTTTAACGATTACTGCATAGAGAAAAATAGATCTCCCACATCCTTTTTAATAGGTATTATGTAAGTATATATTAATACATTTGAATGTATGCATATATTTTTATATTTTGGTCAATTCTCTATTGTAGATACTATACTTGCATTCATATTTTTACCATTGTGAAAAGTTCGCAAATTTACACTATGTTATGATATATTGGAAAAATATAACTATGATGATTAACTCTTTATAAAAGCTGCTGAGAATTGTATTGTGATTTGTTTTGTATTCTTTGTTTAATTCCTAATGGATGACAATAAAATGTTTAATTAATTTTATAAGAGAGATATTTGAAGATTAAACTGAGAAAAATTAGTTTTTGTGATTTGCTATTAGAGTGTAAGCTATAAAACACTTTAAACCTCTCAAAGTTCTGAAGATATCCTAAGATTTCTTGCTTATATATTTTTAAAAATAAAAAACTTTACTCATTTGTATTAAATTACTTAATTGAAAATTTGGAAATCGGTGACTTTTTTTCTTTTTCCAACTCTTCTTTTTTTTCCCTTCTCTCTCTTTCATTTTCTTATTTTTTTTTTTAATATTGGGAATGAAAGCCAGGGCCTCATTTTGGACAAGTTCTCTGCCACTTACTTAGCTCTTTCCCCAGACCAATTGTGTTACTTTTCTCCAAATTATTTGTCAACAATATCATATTATTATAATACAGAGAGAAATGTATCTGTCTCTCTACCTACCTATGTATATATGATTGCATTTTATCACTGTGTGGAGTATACTGAATGAAAAAAATTCATTGTTATTGAACAGGTTTGTGTGCATTTATGTACTATTGCTCATAATTTTTATTTATATAGTACATGTGATATGCCCAAGTTCTATTTTGGAATCTTGCTAACATTTATAAATGTACTAACCGTGACTGCTTTTTGTATTATTATTATATTAGTATTATTAAATATGACCTAGAGTAACTTCACTGTTTGGAAAGTTTTTCTGTGGAATTGCCATGAGTTCCATCTTCTTCTTTTTAGTTTTGTGACCAGGACTTGCTGTCTGGCCTGAAGAAGGATTTGCTAAGTTACCAGACTTAAATGTGTGATCCTTCCACTCTTCCTCTAAGTGCAAAGGGAATATTATCCTGTATCATTACACCTGAATAAAACATGTTATGCAATATAATTTATATTAAACAAAATTAGTGCATATTTTTAAATTATGAACTTTAATTTATGTTTATTTATTCCATGTATATGCCCAACTAATTTGGAGGGACTAATTACTAGAACATACAAGGAACTGAAGAAAAACAGACCACCTCTACTTCAAAGACCTGATTAAAAATGGGTAATGAAAATAAGTAAGCAATTCTCAGATGAAGAAGTTCAAGTGGCCAATAAATACATGAAAAGATGTTTAACATCATGAACTATTCAAGAAATTGAAGTCAAAACAGTATAAGATACCATCTAACTCCAGAGAGAATACCATATATCAAGAACTTGAATAGCAATCAGTGCTGGCGAGGCTGACGTAAACTGATACAACCACAATGAAGGGCAGCATGGAAATTCCTCAAAAGGCTGAAAATAAATATTCCCTTTGATCTAATGACACTACTTCTGGGAATCTTTCCAAAAAAGTGAAAAACATCATAAAAAAGATACATATACGCACGTTCATACCAGCACAACTAATAGTAGCTAAAATGTGGAAGACACCAAACTACCCACCAACTGACCAATGGATACATAAATTGTGGTATTTGTACACAATGAAGTACTACTTGTCTATAAAGACAGATTGTTTTGATTTTTTTCTGTTTTTAATTAAATAATTAATTTTTTAAAAATACACAATTTTCAAATTCTGTAACACATTAGAGACATGGAGTTTGGAAAATCAGTGCACAATAAATGACCAGACCTATTTGCCTCTCTTTCTACCTTGTCTCTCATGTTGTGACCTTTTCGTGTCTACTTTTGTGCATTTCATTAAAGGAACGTTTATGTATAGTCTTTTGTACTTGGCCCATTTCACTGAGCATTATTGACTCTAGGTGGCCCCATTTTCATTCAAATGCTTCATATCTGTCTTTCCTTATAGCTGCATAGTGTTACATTGTGTAGAGGTACCAAACTTTCTTTAACCATTTCTCTGCTGATGGGCATGTATGTTGTTTCCAGGATTTGTCTATGATGAAATGTGCTGCTATAAACATAGATGTGCGTTTGTCGTTTTGTTATTCTAACTTTATTTCTTTTGGGAAAATGCCCAGGAGACCAATAGCTGGATCAAATAGAATTTCTATTCTCAGCTTTCCAGGGAATCTCCAGACTGCTTTCCAAAATGGCTGTACCAGATTGCATTCCCACCAACAGAAGAATAGATTTCCTTTCTTTGTGCTTCCTCACCAAGAGGCTTTTATAGGTAAGGGGATACAAATTGAAACCATCATGCTAAATGATGTGAGTCAGGTGCTGGTTAAATATTGAATGGTTTCTCTATCATGAGAAACACAGAATGCAGTCATTTCATATATCAAAATGGGGGCACAGTAGAAACCAGTGGGGAGGGGGCAGGTGTTGGAGGGCCAAAATAGAGAAGGGAAGGTTTAAAAGTTTGAATTAAATTTATATGTGTACAAAATACTGAAGTTTAGTGTAAACATTATGCATTACAAATATATATTTGAATTAAATGGAAAAAATCAGAATTGATTTCAGAAGACATTGAATCTTCTCTATTTATCATACATATTTCTGTACATTTAGCCTGATTCAAATAGAAGAATTATGTCCTCCCAAGAATAATGTAACTGTTGTCCACTTGTGCAATAAAAGCAAATCTAGGATCAAAAAGAGGCATAATGTAATTTCAATATACTTTTGTCTCTCTCATTTTGCTAATAAAATTGAAACTGGTTGTACAAACTGCTTACTTAGTATCGAATTTAGAACCAGATCCGAATTCCATTGCATGCTTTTTAAATTATATCCTCTTTTTTCAAGTTATAAATGCTATGCAGTTCTTGGGTACTACCATTGATAGCTCATATTTTAAAGTAGTACCTTTGTTTTAAATGTATATAAATAATTATGCACATATACATATACATGCACACACATATACATATTCTATTAATGAGATATTTTTTACTTACATTAAAAACCTCTAATTACAATTTAGTATCAAAAATTGGAAAAGTATTAGTAATCTAGTTTATATTAGCTTTTAAAAAGTATTCTATCTTCAGCTTTGCTGCATCTTAATATTTCTAATATAGTAAAATGACTTTAAGGGTTTTCATAGCTTACTTCTACATTCCCTTTGGCATACAATAGAAAATAAGTTATAAGAAAGGTGTTGAAAACTTTTGTAAAGTTGATATGATACATACGTACACGAAATACCCAAATTCATTGTAAACACTATGTATTACATATGTGTATTAATAAAAATAGTGGGAAAAACTTTCAGAGTAAGCTTCTACCTCTGTGTCCTATCACGAAACCTTTCTTCTGTCTCTACCAAATGCTTATATAAACATAGCAAGATATTATCAATATATTGGTGATAATTGTATCATATTTTATCCCTGAACTCCCTCAAAATGTGAATTAAAGTTGCCAATGTATATATTTGTTTAGGTTGTAACACATTTTTGAAAACAGATAGATTTAAATTGATTAAGAGTGTACTGTTCATAAAAATCTGTCTCAAGATTTGAGAAGAGCAACTTGTAACTCAGATTTTTGAAATTTTTTTTTTGTTTTCTCCTTGTTTTTGAATTCAGTGGCTCACATGAAGTTCTTAGAAATCACTCAGTTCTGACAAGATCGTTAAGGGTAGAACCCCACAACTCTATTGGTTGTAGGTAGCATCCTATATTTCTTCCTCCTAATGCTTCCTATTTTTTAAACTTAAAGTCACTGCCTCATCCTTTGAAGAAAAATCATCCTTCTCTGTTATTATATATATATATATATATATATATATATATATATATATATATATATATATATAAAAGCCACACACTATTGCGGAGTTTTTCATTCCACGTGAATGCTAGGTTGATTCTCCTTTACTTCTTTTTGCGGCATGAAGGCACAAGCTCAATATTTTTTTTTTTTTTTGTATCAATTCCTTGACGGTTCTGCTTGAGGAAGTCGGATCAAGATTTTACCTGCTCCTGCAGGTTTATAGGTTGGACAATTCTCAGAGATTTCCGCTGGAGCGCTTTCAACAATTTGTTCAGACAAAATGAAAAGTGCACGTCGCTCTGTGTGGGCAAAAATTGTGTCACCCTAAATGTGGCCTGTTACAGCACGTCTCATTCCGTCAAATGTTTAACTGATGTTTATTTCTAAATATCACAATGGCTCAGGGTTTCTTTGAGAATTGTTGGTAGTGTTCACATGCAGGATCAAATAATAGTTTCTAGATCCACATATATTCAGAGTGACTTACACAGTGACTACCACATTTGTAATACATAAGCCTGATAAATCTGGTTATTAATTTTGTTAACACTCCTACTAATGTGAATATTGTCTGTCTCAAAACATGATAATAAAACAATAAAAATATTTTTATCAATTTTAATACTATAATTTTTATTCATTTATATCTTTTGCCAATGATTCTTTTACAAATGTAAATTTGCATCAATTCAAATCTGATCTAGAATTTATGAGATCTATATCAGAGGTCTATGGTAAGTTAGGCTGTCAGTATCTATGTAACATGAGTGGGAATGTTACCTTTATTTTCTAGTTTTGGCTATAACTGAAAATGCAATTTTACTTTCACTTCTCTCAGCATATAATTTCCACAAAAAAAACACACTTTTCAATAGTCACCCTAAATATACAGTACATTTTCATACATTGCAAAAGCATGGCTACATCTTTTTTTAAAAGTGTATTGCAGCTGTCTCATAAGATAAGATCTCCGATGCGTCTCTGTTCACTTTAGGTTATTGTCCATTCAGTCCTTTCTAAACATACCATGAAAGTCAATATATTACTATTAATAATACTTCTGTCAACATAATACCTTTTAAGTCAATCAAAATACAGAATCTTTAAAGTAGCATTAACATTTTTATGTAACTTCAACTATATATTAGATTTTTTTTCTTCACCTTAAAGAATTTGTTTCAACTTTTTTTGCATGAAAATTCTGGTAATAAATTTCATCAGATCTTTTCCAACTGAAAGTGCTAAGCTTTTTTCATTTACTTTTGGAAAATGACTTTTTCAGAAATGTAATTCCAAATTTGAAAGATTTTGTTACTGTTCTTTTACTTTTAATGCTTCACTCTTATTTTTATAGTTACATGTTATTTTTCTTCTGCTTATCTTCATTGAAAATTTTCTTCCTTTTTTTGTTTTGCATTCTTTACTGCCTGCACATTCCAGCTCAACCACTTTATCTTCTAGGTTTGATGTTCTATTCTCAAAATATTTAAACTGGTTACTTATTTTTTTTTATTATTCTGGATCACAATTTATTTTGTATGTAGTTTGGGCAATATAGCTTTATTTGTTATAAAAATATATCTTATTCTTTTAGAATACAATGACATGTATATTTTGCTTATAAACATTGTGTTCTTAAAGTATAATGTGTAGTGTATTCGAGGGAAAAAGTAGAAACAAGGCATCTGAAATCAACCATTTGTGTTATAAATTCATGTTGCTCTAGGTTTTAGTGACAATTTTGTGAATATATTGTTTAAAGTTAGTATTTTTTCCTTTATTTTATTTCTCAAGTATCAATATTTAATTAAATAGAGGGAAATAAAATATTTTCTTTCCAAAAAATTAAAACATTTATACTCAAAATAAAATAATCTTTCACAAAAAATACACATGCAGAAATTAGGTAACCTGAAAGAAACAAAAGAAAATCTAAATTTGAAAAGCAAAAGTTGAATGTTCCTGTTTGTAGATGAAATGATTTTCATATATTAAAAACATCGCAGACTCGACACAAACTCTGGTAAAAGTAATTCAAAAGTTCAATAAATTTCAAGGATGCAAATCACACATACAGAAATTAGTAGTACTTCTGCACACTAAGAGCAAATGATCAAAAAATTCAGAAAATGAATAGTATTTCCCATACTTTTAAATATATACTTAGAGATATTAATTTCATGAAGGCATAAGAAATCTGTATGTTAAAAATTATAACTGATTTATTTTTAAAAATGAAAAAATCATAAAAATGGCTAATACTCATGCACTGAAGAAATAATATTGTTAAAATGTCCATACTACCCAAAGTAATTATGGAAGGCAATATACACAGTACATATTGTGCCTATCAAAACATCATTAATTTTTATGAGGTCTTTCCACAGGAAAAGAAAATGAATCACCAAATCTGGAAGGAATTGTAAGAATCCAAAAGCAAAGTGACCTTAACCAATTAGGTTAGTGCCTGAGGCAAAACACTGCCTGTTTTTAAATCTACCACAAATTAATAAAAATAAAATTGGCATTGTATTTGCATAATGTGAGGCACATATACCCATGGAATAAAATAATACTCGCTCATTTATGGCCATGTGATTTTTGACAAGGCTTCAAATAATGTACATGATGAAATAATGGTCTCTTTTATTTCTCATAGTGGAAAACTATATGTCCACATGAATAATAGTAAAATTAGCTTGTTCTCTCGCATTATGTGGACAGATCATCTCAAAATAGATTAAACATTGGGAAAGCTCTCTATGACATCAACCAGAGCAATGATTTTTTTTTTGTATACAAACAACTGAACATAGAACACTAATGTAACAGTGGAAAAACATGGCATTATATTAAAATAATTTTTGTTTGCATAGTAAATAACTGATATGGTAAAGAGACCACAAATAGAATAAGATAAAGTATTTTCAAGCCATATATCTCAAAACCAGCTCATATTCAAAATACACAAGAAATTCAAGGTGCAAAAGCAAGAAAATAAGTATTAATAACCCAAACAAAAATAGACAAATGCCCCAAAAAGGCAGTACAGAAAAGATGACACACAAAGACCTACAACTGTACAAACGTGTACTCAACATCACTTGTCACTAGGAAAAAGGCAAATTAAGATCACAAAGAAAATGACTTCACATCTGGAAGACTGAGCATAGAGACTAAAGATGACTGTCAGTGAGGATACAGAGGATACAGAGAAAAGAAAATCTTTGTTCTTATGAAATGTGGATTGTATACCATTATAAAAATCCACATATGGGGTTTTTCATGATGTGTCTTAGTTACTTCCCAAGATACTGCCTGTAAATGCCATTAATACATGAATATGAAAATTCTGTCCAACACATGATCTTTCAGTGCCATTGACTTTTTAAGTACTGAACCCAACATGTGCTAATAGAGTGACAGTTACTGAATTATTGAAGGTAGGACAATATCGACAAAAATACTAATGTCTGTCAGTCTGGAAGAGATTATTTTTTTCAGACATATACATAATTAAACATTAGTGTTGTGTTATTGTGATTTGATGTGTTATTACTACCAATATGTTTTAAGTTAAAAATGCAGAGAGTTTATCTTATATTCACATTTCAAAAAATAAATAAAATATAGAGTTTGACATTTTTAGGACTCTATTCACAATTATATTATTTAAATTTTACTTGTGTTGATACATTCTCATATGTTGTAGCATGTTAAAATATAAGTTTCACAAGTTGATTATTTTTAGTTGTAATTTATCCTCCATTATTTTGTTTAATTAGGAAATTTTTATACCCTTTCAGTCTACTTTATAGGAAAGATTTCTTACCATAGTTTCTGCGAACATATAAAAGTTTTTCTGGAAGAAAACTTATTTATTTATTCTATAAAATGAACCTTTCTTTGCATACAAAGAATGGAGAGATAAAAGCTCATACAATCCAGGAGGGAGTTCTGAAATGGGTTGCTCCCTGGAAGGAAATTGACAGATTTAAATAAAAGAGAGGACAGAGAATGTAGAAACAAGAAAAACCAAACGAACAAAAATCTTCTTGTTCTATCTATATGGTATTAAATAAACTAAGCCAGTTTCTTCTATATCCTTGTCATCTTCCCACCTTGGACTGTATTTCTTCCATAGGTTCATTTTTATGTGTTGTCTCCCTTCCCTAACAAAAGTGAACGTCCTCTGTATGTATATTGAATATACTTCTTGAATAGTTGATTTTCTCAGAACTTAGTGCTTTAAAATTTCAGTTTAATTTACACTAACAATCTCTAGAAAAGAGTCTTAAATTTCTTGATGAAAGAAAATGGACTTTGAAACATAGTTGTAAATAAAACATTGTTTTATTTTTATCAAACTTGCTACATTGCTGCTTTTTTTCAGGCTCTCAGGTTTTCCTTGAAGAAGTCATTTTTCTAGTTTGTGATTTTGTATCAAGTTCATTTACTACTGATGTTAGAAAAATATACAGCTAATCATTGCTATTATGATAAGTCATGAGATATCAATCTAGTTCCAATAAAATCATGAAAGTATATAATTGTCAACATTATAGTTTACCCTTATGCACCCTTAAATTAAAACTTGTTACTTGCAAAAGCCAAAAGTTGTTGACTTTTCAGTTGCTAGCTCGCTGAACATGCTATAGAATTGTTATTATAATCCCAGACACCAAGAAGCATATGTATTCATAATCTAAAATTCTCATGTAACTAAAAGAAGTATTTTATTTCGTTTGTTAATTATGTCTTTTAATTCAACAGTTTCCAGTACAGAAAATTCCAGTGAGCTGAAGCAACAGAGAAAAATTGAACCCACAGTTTGAAAATTTTTTCTTAAAGCCACTTTCAATACATCCTTATCCCTCTGAAGAGAAAAGGTTGGATGTCTTTTGAGATAGCATCATGAATTCCTCAGTTAGAAATTACCGTGTCTACTACTACTTCTATTCCTTGAATTTTCCAATTCAATGGTTTATGCATGAACTCCCTGGAGTTCCAGCTATTTGATTTTATGATCCCTGTTCATTTAAAGGTTGAAAAATTCAAATAAATAAATTACTGGAAAAAACTACAGTGAACATCTCAAAGGAAATACCACTGATGCTATGAAGATGTTAGAAGATGTGTCAGATGTGATTTTTCTAAGTAAATGTAATATTTACGTTTAACATTATGCATGCGATTGCTGAGCAATAGAAACATAGTAAACAAGCAAAACAAAACAAAACAAAAAAGTCTTCTCACTTGGAAATTCTAAGTGTTAGATGTGGACATATGAAGTATCCCTGACATGCTATCAAGGTATTTATGAAGCGAACACTATTATATGTCACTGTATTCAGATTTGTGCTGGTCTCTCAAAAGAAATGGCGTGAAATACTGCTAAAATCTAAGTAGAAATTAAGATAAAGCACTAATTCAGCCAGCTCTTGTTTATGAGACCCAATATCTGACACATCTTAAACAAAGAATAATTTAATTTTTCTTATGATGTCAGTGTGTTTTATACATTGTAGTTGTAGTTGAGATCTGGAATATCCTCCAAAGTTGAAATGTATTCAGAAGTTAAATGCATTATGAGGACATTATACTCATCATTGGATCCCTTCATTGGTATGTTCAGCTGCGGAATGTGCTATTAGTAAGTGAGGCATAATTAGATTAGAGTCAATGAGGGGACAACATGGGAGAATGCATTCTTTGCCAGGATCCATCCTTTTCTTACTGCTTCTTGCTCTGAGTGTAGTCAGCAGTTCTTCTCTGCCATGTCAGTCTGCGGGCAGTTTCTGCCCTGGAGTTAGTTCATCATAGAATAAATACATTGGAATTATAAGCCAAATAATCCTCTCCCATTTTGATTTTCATATGCCAGATACTTTTTTCCAGAAAACATAAAGTTAAAACATAATATTTGTACCAAGAGGGGGGGTCATTGCTGTTACTGTATTTTATCATGTGATTTAGAATCCTATTGAACAGATTTGCAGGAAGTTTTTGTAAAAGTTTAGAGAATTTATATGAAAGAGACCCAGAATGTTGTGAATAATGCCTGATATATGATATCGATCATATCTTAGAAAACAATAATGCAAGGTCTGGAGGAATGGCTCAGCAGTTAAAGTGCTTGCCTAACAAACACAAGTAAATGAGTTCAATTCCTCAGCACAACATAAACTGGGTGTGGTGGCGCACACCTGTAATCCCAGCACTCAGGAGGCTGAGACAAAAGGATTGCCATGAGTCCAAGGCCATCCTGGGCTCTATTGTGAGTTTGGAACCAGCCTGAGCTACAGAACAAGAACCTGTCTCAAAAAAAAAAAAAAAAGGACAAGAATGCACCTATAAATGCAAAGTCTAGGTGCAAAAGGTTCTGTTGAAAGCAAGATCTTTCACAGTTGGACTAGAGGCATTGCCTCCATGTCACATATCTTCTGAGACTTTGTGAAAATTTGATATGAAGAAGTTCGTATTAATCAATCTGGCATAGAAATTTTCAAAGCAGCTCAAAGTTCAAGCTGTGGCATGGGTACAGCTGGAATCTAATAACCACATTTATGGATTGAAGCAGCAGCAGACACTAGAGTTTAAAGAGTATAGTTTTCCCGGAAAGAAAGTACTTGTGAAGCTGTGACAAAAGAGAATTGAATTTCTAAAATAATTAGGAGTTAAAATAAGTAAAAATGCTTTTAGAAGAGCAAGGAGAAAAAGGCCTTTACAACATATTAGAAATTAGAGAATCTCCACCCATTTCAGGCTCATGCTTGCAAAACATCAAATCTTGCAACACTCAGAGGCTGATGCAGCTATGATCTAAGAAACCTTGGCTACTGCTTCAGCTAGTTGCTGATGTTGGCACTATTTATCTGGTCTAGGCTTTCTGACATAAGAATGCAAGAGTTATAGGAACACAGAGGTTTCTAGTCAACTTCAGAAAACCTGAGAAATTAGGCAAGTATGTGTTACAGAGCTGCAATCCTTGGCAGGAACCCAGAAAAAGTCACTTTGTGAAGCTGCGAGAGTCAAAGCCAAAGGTTCAGGGGATACACCTGGGTGCTGGAAATGCCAAAAATGTAAATTTTCTAATGAGAAAAGCTGTAGGTAGATAGTGGAGCCATGCCAAGAAAGGGGTTATGTGTTCTGGATTTTTAAGGCCACGGGGGTGGGGACATGTAGGCTTTTTGGAGCTCACATTTTGTCATGCCTTGCCTCAACTACTAAAAATGAAAGTATAAAATTTCATATTTTATGTGTAGGGGTTTTAGTCCACTTTTGCACCCTTTTTTCCTTCCTCTCTTTTGAAATGGGAATGTTTCCTCTGTGACATTTTATTTATTTAACCTTCTGAATTTTATGGATTTTCACAGCTAAGAATTTGTTTGGAGTGTCAGAGGAGAATTTTTTTTGTATGCAGTCCTGTGCTGTTAATACTTTCATAAGGCTTAGGGGTAAATTAGTTACATTTGGAAGGATGAAATAGAACTAAATCTTTAGGACGTCACTGTGCAATGTTACTCTGTAGATACGAATGTTTCTCAAAAGTTTCGTGAAATTGATTAGATTATGGGATGCTTTATTTATCTGTAGATTCATTCACTGATAAGCCTGTTAGTGAAAGGTACGGTTAGGAGGTAGGGTCTCTTTGGAAATGGTCTCTGGGCACATGACCTAGAAGGCTATATTCTTGTCTTCAATTTATTTATTTTTTTCTGCTTCTTGCCCTCCAGGTAGTGACTAGATTTCTTCCGCCATGCTGTTTCTGCTCTATTATTTCTTCCTTGGAACCAGAAAACCATGGACTGAATCCACTGCAACTGTGACTCAACTAAATTTCTCTTCCTTTAAGTTGCAGATGTTAGATATTTTTGCCCCTTCTGTGGCTGACTAAAACAGTATTTGTTTTCTTCGAGACTTGTCATAGCAGAAGGTCTGGGCAGAAAAATTGCCTAGTCTAGAGCAGCCGAAAGCAGAGCAGAGCAAAGGAGCCAGAGAGAAAGAGAAAACAGACTAAATATAGACCTCAAGGTCGTCATTCCATTACGTGTCCAGACACACTTAAATGTTTACTTTGCTAATCTCTGGACAGCTCCCAAGCTAATCAAATGAACAAACCCTTTTTAGTGTCAAATCTCACATATTTTCACTCTATCTCCAAATAAATGTAAAGTCATAATCCTGCAAAGCATTATAAATTATAATGACTGGCCCTGAAAGCATTCCTCTAATGTTTTGCTTGAAGAAGCCATGTTTAAGTGTCCAGATAAATGCTCACTTTATGTCTAGACAAAAAAATAAATAAATAAACAGTCAGATGGATACACATTCTATCACAGAGAGGCTGTGAGAAATATTTATGAGGGACGTCAAGTTCAGACTTGTGACTGAAACTGTCCATTTTACTACTTATTTATTAAAAGATGGACACCAATGCGAAAGCATGGATTTGTCATGCAGCCTTCCACTTATTGATAAATTCCAACTAATTGCCTTGGCTGTGTGCACTATGAATCTATAATTTTATATTAAATCATTGCTAATGTATAAAGTCTGCTTTGCATTTTTGTATAAAATTTTTCCTGTTATATATAAAAATTTTATACTCTAATTTGGTAATATTAATTCTTTATTTTCTAATGCATTCAAAACTTTTATAAGTTGGAGTTGCTGAGAATGTTTAATTTTTGATAAAAATGCAAGAAAACTTTCCCATTTCTACTTGTACAACTGAGAATTTATCAGCTTGAACAGAAATTACTGTATTATGAATGTAAACTGACATAAAAGCAGCAAACTTATTTTGGGTTTTAAAATGTGGCTTCATTATCTGTTACTATGTTCAATTTATTTTCCTTAAGTTCATGCGATGTGTTTAGGAATAATTCATAGATTGAAAATTTCTGGCTGAAGTTTACTTCACTAGAAGTCTTCCACTTAGGGCAAAAAAAAGGGGTGGGAAAGCATCATATATATTCAGTCAGATTTGGAGTCTATAAAAGGAAAAAAAATGAATGTAGAATACTTCTAAGCTCAATAAAAAAAGAGTAAAACTTTAAGATAAGTTCATAATGTACCCAAACAGTTAGTCAAACTTATTTGTGTGATTAAACAAAACACCCTACGAGGTACACACATGCATGTGTGCAGTGTGCACATGTATGTGCGTGTTTTGCAATGCCTCAGAGTTTGTGACAGATTTAAAAGTTCAGCTGTGATAGCATTTTGATTAACTGTACTGATGCCCACAATGGTCTTTAAACTTGTTAATTTGTAAATGCAGACTCTCTTCCAAAATAGTATTCCTTCATCTTGTCTCTTTCTCATACCTATTTCTTTCTATTATTTGCTGAAAGAAAAAAAAATCTTTCCATTCACATTAATTTCTAGAAATAGGATATCTTTAAACTTATTTCTGTATACACTTTTCATAATGTGACTTTGTAGTTCCTCCTGGAAAGGTGGCATCTCTTTCTCTCCCCTGTGTAGCTTACATTCTTTTGGTTTTCCTTGTCCAATAGAATGTCCCAGAAATCGTTATGACCCAGTTCCATACCTGGTCTTCTCCTCTGCCCCTTGGGATTACAACATTCTGTAAGTAAGGTTACATTAGCCAACTGTCTAGTCAGAGATTGTATAGAACAGAGCCATGTCGTCCACATACATGAAATCATACACAAGATCAGTACACTTAACCCACTGCTGATACGTCTCGCAGCAGATGGAGTTTTAAAACTTCAACTAAATGAAACACATTTTAGAATCCTTTCAAAGCTTACAAGCCACAGCTTTACGAGCCAAGTGTATCAAGTGTATCAAAATAAATACTATATTGCAAAGATTAATTTAATTTGAGTAAATATATTAACTTTGTATCAAGAATATCATTGATAAATGTTTGCATTTTATTACACAAAACAATTAGGGGTACATTCTACTTTTTTAATATGATATATATATTTGAAGATTATACTTACTATAATTTGTGAAAATGTATTCAAAATATATATGTCCCATAGTACATTCCACAATATGTATTAACTATTAATAATTTGCTGACATTTTTGATAGTTATAAGCAGATAAATTAATTAGCACTCTAAGAACTGTAATTGCAATGTCAAAGAACACTCTATTGTTTATCAAAAACGTTTTCCATTTTCAGATTGTACATATTATATATATATAAGCTAAAGTATCAATTTTAGTATCAGTGACATTTCAGCCATAAATTTGAAAATGCTAATGCATAATTTAAATTGCAAAACTTAGTAATGATAAATTATTGAAGTATCACATATTTATACACTTTTGTTCAAAAAATTAACTGAAGATTATATTTAAATTGAGAGCCAAAAGATAACCTGAGTATTATATTGTCAAATCACATTATTTCACAGAATAAATTAAGGAAATTAACTGGAATTATACAATAACTATCCAGGAATTTTTTTTTTGCTATTCAAGATATAGACATGAGTGTTATTTTAAGGAAAAGGAACTTTTGTTAGATTTTTAAATATAAACTTAAAATGCAATATTAATTAAAATTTTCATATTCAAAAATGTAAAGAAATTCATATGTGTGTATACTTTAACTTTTAATGTTTAGAAATGTGTATAACTAATATATATGCAACCTAGTGATTAAAATGAGAATCAAGACATACATTCTCTAAATTCAACATGATTTTTTTACAGTTGGCATGTAGTGTATTTATGAAAAATTAAGCTTATCAAAGGGTTGTTGCACATGGAGTAACTAATGATAGTAATAACAAGGAAGCAAAATCAGTTAATATGATTCATTATGTTATTAACATAATTCTAAAAATCAGTAAGACACTACTATTTCATTTTAAATACATTTTCTTGTCATAATAATCAAATAAACAACCATCTTAATCAAATGACATTGCAAAAAAATAGAATTTTCTTTTTTCATGTGGCTGATCAATTCATTAAGCTTCATATTTTAAATAGAATGTAGGAGAATGAATTTAAATTATTTAGGAATCTGAGTGCTTGGCTGTTATGATTCTCATTTGAGAAATGTGCAGATGTCAGCTGACAAGAACATCAGTAATTGTAACTTTTGGCCTTTCTGAGATTGTCGATGTTCTGCTGTGCTCATTGACTGCCTCATTGATTTTCTGAACTGATTCACGTAAATCAAGAAGGTGCTAAAAAGCAATGTAAATAAAGAATAACATCGCTTCCCTCGAGATTATAAACTAATGGAAGATGCAAACAATTGAAAAGTACCTATTGAAAAATGCAATTTATTTTGGCATATCATCAAGACAATGAGTAAGATAACAGAGAGGAGGTCATGCTACTCTGTAAATAGATAATCTCACTGAAAGCATGGACTTCGGTCAGAGAAATGAATAAAGAATAGAAAAAGTCATGTGACTATGTCAGCAAATGACATTCTAGCACTTAGCAGTACTACCACTGAGTCCCAAGTCTGGGGCAAGAGCAGGGTCCATGGTGAGTGGAGCTAGCTGATTAACAAAGAAAGCGTGAGTCAGAACAGGAAGCCAAGTCATGTAGAAGCATATTAACCAGGAAGAGGATTGGCTTTTTCCTCATTTTGTTTTTATTGTGATCAAGATCTCAAAACACAGGAAGAGTCTTTGGCAATGTAACACAGTTGTATCAATTTTCATAAAGGTCAACATGGATATTTCATATAAGATAGGAAAGAAAAGGATAAAATGAAAGACTATTTCACATTTTAAACAAGTATTAGAATAAGTTGACATGACAGATGATGACAGATTGGGACTGTGGAACAAACAGATACATTCTAGAGAAATCTAGTTTAAAGACTGAGTTTGCAGGTTATGGATCAGAGATTTGGTTGTGGTTTATGAGAAATTTAAGATGAGATACATGAAGTTATCATTCTAAAATATTAAACATCATGGCTAGTGGAAATTGGGAAGGTAAATATCATTTTTTTTGAGAAACAGAGTGACTTTTGAACTCTGAGAGAAGACATCATGCAGAAAATTGGCTATATGCATTTTAACAGTGAGGTCAAGTTAAGGGTTAAAAGCTTGAGATTGATATTGGTACCTGGATTTTAACAATCATTGAGTCAATTGTCTTGTAATAAAAAGTGCATTTGGAGTATTCATTTGGTATATTTTGATAAACATAAATATATATAAACCCATTCAGATGATGGCACTATCAATAATGCCCAAGAGGTGTCCAATGACACATTTTGGATACATATTGTTTTCTACATATTTCTATTTTAAAGTAAGTATTATGCTTTCTTCTAGACATGAATGATAAGAATATATTTCTTAGAAAAAAAAAATATATATATATATATATATATATATATATATATATATATATATATATATATAAACACAGGTTTGCATCCAGATTTTTATTGTGATATTTTCTTTTGTGGTATTCTCAATTG
Organism: Ctenodactylus gundi; assembly: GCA_004027205.1. Classification (NCBI taxonomy): domain Eukaryota; kingdom Metazoa; phylum Chordata; class Mammalia; order Rodentia; family Ctenodactylidae; genus Ctenodactylus; species Ctenodactylus gundi. The sequence goes on from PVKB01002142.1 coordinate 221,297, forward strand.
AACCTAGGGCTTCATTGTCTTAATTACCTCTCATCACAGTGAATCAATATCCAATCTCCAAGACTTAAGAGAAGAAATATTTGTTTTAGCTCGTAATTACGGGAGGTCTCTCTTAGTCTATTTCTGAGAAGCCAGCAATGGTGGAAACACATGCCAGGAAGAGTCTAGCAACACAGAACTGCTCATGACATGTAGACAGAAAGCCAAGTCAGGAAAGAAGAGCAGAGGTAGCACAGACCCTTCCAGGTAATGTCTCAGTGACCCATCCCTGACACATCAAGCCTCAGTACTCTGCCCCTTCTAGGTTGGCTTCCCGGATCCACCCCTTCCAGGTTACACATCTGTAATCTATCATCTGACCATAATCTACAACATCCAAACACAAAAAGCTTTTGGGGCTAATACCAGATCCAAACCATAAAACTCACGCATGTTAGTCGTGTCATTTACCGCTGAACTACAATCACTACTCCTGTTCCTAGATTTTTACTAAAACAAATATAGTTTCTATAAGTGCCATGTTCCAATCTTTAGGTGAAAATATACTTTCTGTAATCTTGAACAAGTAAGAGTGGAATATTAAGATTATAGAAGAGGTGAATATTTAGCTTTTAAGAAAGTTGTAAAACTAGCTTTCAAAATTAGTGTGTTTCTTTTTCACATTTTCAGCATATGATAGGAGACACTACTCAACACCCTCAGCATTCTTTATAAAACTTCATATTGTCTGTTTTTAAGATCTCACATTTTTGCCAATGTTGGCCTTTAACAATCTTCTTGCCTTATTCTCTCACACTACAGATGTGAACTGAAGCACATGGGTCAGAGAACACAGTTCAGTCTTTTCGATCTTCAGCAGATTCCAGAAGATGATTAACTCTCCTCTCAACATCATTTACAGAACCTAATATTTTATTAATTTAAACGTATTTCACATTTCTGTTTTTCTGTTACACATTTTCTTTTGTAAAATGTAAAATCAATTTATGTACACAATTGTGTTTTGTTGTTTACTTTTAAAAATGTTTATTAAGAATATTGTATATAGCTTAAACAAGAGTCCTTTGAGGTAGGTTGGAAATATTTTTCTCTTAATCTTTGGTCATTTTGTTGTTCTCTTAATAACAATTTTTAAAGACCAATCAGTTTTATCTTTGATAGTCGAATTTAACAACTTTTTTTAATGGTTCAGGCTTTTAGTATCTTTGTATCCTGTTCACCTTTGTTTGGCCTAAAGTCAAAAATACTGTGTCTGTTTTTTTTTAGAGGTTTTATAGCATTAAGCCTGTCATCCATTTTGAGTTTATGATATGCATGATGTGAGATATTAACAAATGTTCCTCTTTTTGGGTGCTGGGATTTCAGCCTAAGGGCACTTGAACACAAACATATATCTAGAGCCTTTTTCATTTGTCATTTTAGAGAGGATCTCACCATACTAACGAAGATGGCATTGAACTTGTTATCTCCTACCTTAGCCCCAAAGTAGCTTGGATTATAGGCATAAATTACCACTTCTGACATTAATCTTTATTTATATTTAATATTTCATAATTTATTAAAAAGAATACAACTTTGCTTCTAATTTACATAGTTTTGTTAAAATTGGTTATTCATATAAATGATTTTCTATTAATGAAAGTCTTATTATTTGAGTTTGAAAATGAAAAGATAGTAACTCAGAATAAATAAATTTGATAGACACTACATTTACTAACTAAAGGGTTGGAATCATGTCACTTTAATGTAGCCCTTGAAATTGTATGGTGGGATGATTTCTTTAGTTTTGTGATATGGTTCCTCTAAAGCTATAATTTTTGTACGGCTAAACACACAAACATACACATGCACACATGAAATAAAAAATTAAATGTTCAAAACTCTTAGAACCTTCAACATCATGAAAAAAATAAGGTAAGGTTTTAAAACTGTCATTTACCATTAGAGATTTAGGTCAATGACAACTAACTGTGGGGACAGTTTCTACTTGTATTCTTGGAACAGAAAGAAGATGTTAAGAGAAAACTGATTTGATCCAAATAAAATGATAGTTTTAGTTAATACTAATGCACTAATATAATTATTTGGTTTTCATGCATGTGTGTTGCATAAAATAAAATTACATTAATGAGTGTGAAAGTCATGATAGATTTCTCTGTATTATCTGTTGAACTTTAGTGTACAGCTGAAATTATTCCAAAATAAATTTTTATAAATAAAAAAGGAAACTTTAGGAACTTATGTCAAATATGACACTAGAAAAGCTCCCTCTAATGAACACATCTGTAGGCATTAAAGTAGGAAAATCAAATGATACTATGAGATTGAAACTATGATCAACAGTTTAAGCATCATAAGAGTTTAGACAGTGTTTCTCTAGCAGGTTTGTTATATGTAATTGAAGCTTCTTGTTTGTAGTTTCTCTCCCCCTTAGAAAACACTTGAAATGGACATTTCTTTTCAGTTTAAATTAAACCTAGTTAAATTTATTCTCACTAATAACAGGGGTTGAGGCACTTTTTTCTGTGTTGGAGATAAGAGATTTTCATTCAGATTCCTTGGGAGAAAAAGAGATCTAGACTTTTGGTGGATTCACAGCTATTCTTGCCCTCTTTCCTCAGTGTTCTGTTCCCTGGGAAGGTGACCTTAGGGAGCTGTATCCTTCAGAGTGGCATCACTTGCATTTAACTTTAGCCAGCAATTAAGATAAGACAACCAAATCCTTTTCAGAGACTCTTAATGGACAAAGTAACTTACAGTTTCAACTTTCTGTAACTTCCAACATTTTGTCCCTATTTTCTCCCAAATTCATGTGTTGGAGTTCTAACCCACAATAACTCATAATAGTGCTGTATTTGGATTCAGGGTCCTAAAAGTAGTAATTGGGATTACATAAAGCCAACATGGTGCTTTAGTTCATTAAGACTGCTGTCCCTCTAAAACAGGAGAGAGACACGGACACTGACATATAAAAAGGCAAGGTTACATGAAGATAGTGGCAAATGAAAGCCATCTACAGCCAGGAGGCTCAGACAGAAGCCAGTGGTGCTAACATCTTGTTTTTGCACTCCGGCTGCAGAATTACAAAACAAAATTCAGTTGTTTTAACCATTTACTAGGTGGGAATTTGCTATGGTAGGCCGAGCGAATGTGCATAATCCTATACGTTTTCTTTTAGACATAGCGTCCTCTCACCTTACATTCTAGCACTGAGGTGCTTCATCACCTTCTGTTTCCATTTTTCATGAATGTTGATTTATTTTTAATTTGATGATGAGGATAGAACACGGGGTCTCATGCAAACTTGGCTAGTGCTATAACTTCAACCATTGCAAACTATTTTTTATAATTATTTTTAAGCAGTATTGGTTTTCTGTCAGGACATTTATTCATAGTGCTCTGTCAGAAAGGGAACAAAATGATAATTCTTTTTCTAGAAAACAAATCTATCAGCTTTCAGTATTTATATACATATGTATATATTACAAACAGTGAATTTTAATATTATTATTAAGTAAAACATGCTACATCTCATTACTTTACATTATATCTTACTTTGATAAAATTTGGTGTAATTTATCTAAATTACCTGATTTAAAACAATGAATTCTACTATCTTCCAGTGAGGAACATTCATACAGAACACAGTAAAAAATAAATTTTCCTAAGTATATTTAAAAATAATTTTTAAACTGTGCTAAAACTGGCTATATTTTTCTGCTATTTTTAAAAACATCATCAAAATTAATTTTATTCTATGAATTTTAAAGAAGCACAGATAAATATGGGGCAAGTCTTGAGTCAAAAGATGTTTTCATATGAAATAAGAGAAGACAGAAATAATTTTAATAAGTCCCAAATGCTAAAACTTCACTTTCAAGTTTAATTAGGTTGTCTAGCTTTATTTATTTATGTACACTCTTTCTAATATTCATAAATTAGGCAATTACATAGAAATCAATCTGTATTTTTTCTCTCAATCCCATTAAATACAAGGACTAGCTAAGTCTTGGTAAAATAAAACAATTAATGTATACTCATTGAATATATATTTTTCATTGTGGTTCTGATTTTATGGAAATATTTAAGCACTTTGAATCTCATATAAATTTTCACCAGCCATTGCTGTTTTCAGTTTCAGAGAAAGAAAGACAAAACTTTATTTTCAGTCTTTTAAGAGACCATTGTCTATGAGCCACACATTTAGAATAGTACAAAAAAAATTCCCCAGAAAAAATATCTATGCCTGTCAGTCAGACTAAAATGGATATGTCGGATTTCACAGAGAATCAAAATGCAATAAATGCCCAGCTGATTGCAGTACAAGTCAGTGAAGCCTTTTACAACATCTGGTGGAAATTTGATAACTATTCCCTGATATGAAGCCTGCCTTCTATTCCCAGCCATCACTCACAGTTCTCTCCAATTAAAAAAATTAGAAATTTGTATAAGTAAATGCATATGAATCATCAGAACCTAATGCTGCATTTTCAAAAGACTGATTTTTCCCTTGTGCATATTAAATTTAAAAGATTAGAGATATTAAATTTATGATAGAATTTCTATGAATAACTTAACATGATCAGTTTTATATTCCCCAATCACAATCACATATTTCAAAATAATAATTGTATCAAAATCAGCATAGCAATAAAAAGTTCTGATTTTAATAAATTGCAGAATCTAAAACTAAAAGAAAATAGAAAAAAATTGAATGAGCCAAGGAACGTCATCTTTGAGGAAAAATTTCGATGCACTGCCTTTGGACAGAGGGTAATGAGTCATCAATTAAAGGTTTTTTTTCCTCCTAATTCTACTTTTAATCTTTATTTTTTTAAAAAAAGACTTATTTGTATTACCATAGAAGTACCTATGTGATCATATAACAGAAAAATGCATATCTTACTATTATCTATCTTAAAATGCTGGATTATATTATTTATACCTTTAAGAAGTAAATAAATTTTATCCACGTTTCAAAATTTCATAATATCATTATTAGAAAAGTAATTTGGTAAATACAAGTAACTTATAGACATGTATTTTACTTCAGCAATTTAAGTTGCACACAGACAGAAAAAATATTCAAATTTAATACATTGTTTCCATGTAGCACAACCCAAAACTAGATTCTTCAGTGATCTCAGTTCTTGAGGATTTGATCGTCATTAGAAACATTAGAGGGTGCCCTAGAAAATTCACCTTTACATAAAGATCACTTTTTCTGTTGCTTGAGAGTTTAGTGAAACATTTATGTGGATTTCTTACTTAAATACCAAAAATATGAAGTCAGATATTCCTGATAAGCCAGAGAAAAACAGGCAGCTTTATAAAGTGAATTATCAGGTGCCAATACTGGTTTCTTTTTCCTCCTCTAGTCTTTTTTAGTTGCTGTTGATTTCACTGTGCGCTTTCTAAAGTTCTTTTTTCTGACAAAGGGAGACAATATAACATCACGTTCCACGGGCTTGTGTTTACAGGTTTTCAAACTAACCCCTAGATATAACATTATGAAATTCACTATTTAATTTTGATATTTGATTCTATAAGTGCTGTAAGGAGTACAGTAAGCCCAATACAGGAGGTAGAATTAAAAAAATATTTATTACAGAAATAAAATCACTGGAAAAGTGTTTGACAGACAAATGAAACTAATATAAATAAACATATAACACAAATTTGTCCTACCCAGAATCATCCCCGGCAAATATGGATTTAAAGTCAAGCTAACAATAATGTCTTGGATCTCAATCAAATACAACTACCTACACCAAATTATATATATATATATATATATATATATATATATATATATATATATATACTGCTTTTCAGCCAACTTTTCATACAGAAACTCCAGAAGTATATAAGCATAAATTTAGCAAAGGGTAGCAGTATTAGTATGCTAGAAGAGAAAATATGTTGTTCATGAAAATATTTGCATCTTTGAGATTTACTTAGAACCAATATTGTATACATCAATTCCAACTGATAAAGGCTTTGTTACCAGATACCATTACTTAATTTGCTAAAGTTAGCATAGGTAACATAACGTCTTTCGAATCCTGCATAAGTGCCATAGAGGACACTTGCTTACAACTTCAGTGCAGGCATCAAAACCTATTGCCTCACTTTGTTTATGATTCTTGGAAAATGATAAAATTAGCACATCAAGTTTTCTGTGGTTTCAAAGAACAGAAGTAATGTCTGTTTGTTTGTTTTTACATGTCCTGCAATACTAGATCAAAAGGAAAATTACTGAAATCATAGACACCAATTTTTAATGAAATCAACCTTATACCCTGGACCTAAAATAAATATGAACAGTATGCATTGTGTCTGATCCCCTGTATTTTTAAATTCGAATAAGAAGGAACATACATGAAATGCACACCACAGTGCTCTGTAAGACATTGAATGATCAAGGTCTTTCTAAAGTAGTTTGTCCCATTGAGCCAACAGTTATGGAAAACCAGCCTCACAGTGACCGGCACTGTCGTCTCTTCCATTTGCCTCTCATGATCTCTCAGCATTGGAGGAAAAGATCGAGAAACCCACCACTGGACAATTATATGATGTTCATCTAATTTTAAGATTATGAAGGTATTTTTTTCAAGCAAAGACATATAAGAAGAAATAATTAAGTTTAGAACTGATGATTTATAGCCTACTTATTTTTCATAGAATAAACAGGGTCACTAATCATAACTAAATTAAGTAACGTTGATTTTGCATAGTTTATCAGGCTCAAGTGATCATATAAGTATATAGCTGACATGATAATATTTCCAGATATTGTTTTTTTTTTTTTTGAAAAAGGATCTCACTATGCATCTAATTCAGGCTTGCCTCAAACTCACTTTTCTCCTGATTCAGCCTCCTGAGTAGTTTTTGGACTATATTTTTGCACCACCACACACTGTCATATAGACATTTAAAGACCCGAAAATGAGTTTAAATGGAGTTAAAAAACACATGGAAGAAAAATGTGTGTCATTTGACAGACTAAGATTCCTCCAAATAATGGACCATGAAGAGTGGTCAATTGGCAAATTTCATAAGCAATTGGTGGCTTGTTTCTAACAATTTCTATAATACTAGTATCTGAGAACTTTATATTTCTAGTACATAGTTGCTCTGAAAAAATATGACTGTAGTTTCATTAAAGAACTTCTAGGAACGAGATTTTTCAGAACATGCCTGTGATGTATTATGAAATACTTTCAAAGATTTGCTACCCTGGGAACCTTGTATTCCAATTGAAATCCAAAAGAACATTTAAGTTAAATATCTCCCTACAGAAAACAATTAATCTACAACTACCTTTTTAAAGTCCCAGAATGTCCTCATCAAGTGAATTTCTTAATGACTTGGTAAATGAATTAATTTCTGAGTCCTTTGGAGGATGTGGCATAGGGTGAGTGCTGACATGTGCTAAATCTACTCAAATTTTTTAGTTCTCTGTATTCTTTTTTCATTGCAATATAGTCAGGAATTTGTGGCATCTCCAATTTAGGTTTTATGATACACTACTGAATCCAAATGTGTCTACTAATCAGCAAAAGTGATTATAAACACCCATCTGCTTGACCTAACACATTGAGTGCAGAGAATGTGGCAAATGCACTTACAAATTGAAGCCAAATCAAAGTTAGGTTCAAGCTTAATTTTACAGTTTTAAGAAATCATTCACAGATATACTTCTTCTAATTCTTTCCTAAATGATGAATTTATAGAAAATAACTTTCATGCAATCTTCTGCTTCCAAGTTTGACTTACTATTTATCCAAAAAACAAGCTCCTCACAGACTCAGTATGGGGAAATAAAAAGATACTAAAGATGAGATGTTAGTACAGGAATTTTCCTGCAGTAAATTTAATTATTGTGAAAGAAATTAAAGAACTTTGATGAAAGAGAGAGAGGAGTAATTGTAGTCAGGGAAGGTCTTTTTTTATATGTTAAACTTTGTGAAAATAATATCTTTATTTAATTCAGCATCTAGAATAGAGCACAGCATATAATAAATATTCAGTAAAGATTAATTACTGGATGAATGAATGATTTAAGCCTAAAATGAGGTTTAATTCTAATTTTTCTAATTTTTTGCGCATTTCCAAAAGAAATGTATAAGAATTTGCACAAGCGGTATTGATATTTGACAGAGGATTTTTAATTTGAATATTTGGTCAGTTATCGTAGTTGATATTTTTTGAAAAAGTTTAGACATACTATTAGGACAATATTAAAAGTTAAATAGAATTTAATATAATCTAAGAATGTTGAAACTTTTAATCTATTGAAGTAAAACTTTACACAGAATTATTTTTCTCACAAAATTCTTGTAATTCTTCCCTTCGATATTATGCTATAATTTTTTCTATTGTATATATCCACAAAACAAAATAACTTTTGAATATCCTTTCTATTTCCAACATTGTGCTTAGCTGATAAAAAATAGTTGTGAAAAAGTAATATCTATATTTCATAAAGATGATAGTTTAATAAGAAAATCAATAAACAAACTGAATGCAGTTGCAAGATGTATAATAAGAAAATAAATAAGGGGTTGGAAGAATAGCTCAGTGGTTAAAGCAATTGCCTAGCAAGCCCAGAGCTCTGGCAACACATAAACTGGGCCTGGTGTATCGGCCTGCAATCCTAGCTCCAGGGCGGAAGAGGAAGGAGAGGTTCAAGACTATGAGTTCAGACTGGAATACATAGTGAGTTCAGGATCAGCCTGGACTATAGAGTAATACCCTGTCTCAGAGAGAGAGAGAGAGAGAGAGAGAGAGAGAGAGAGAGAGAGAGAGAGAGAGAGAGAGAGAACAAAAAGATGAAGTAAACATGAATAGAGTGTTCTGAAAGGATCATGTTTCATTTTTTATTTTATCTTTTGATTTTATTTCCTACAATATTTTTCTTTTATTTCTAGATGATGACAAGGAGATTCTTGGATAATATGCATATATTACATTGACATAGAAAATCCCTGAGTCTTGATTGGATTCTATCTGCTCTTATTCTCCCCAGGACAAGAACAATCTCCTAGATATGTCCAGATTTCTACCTTTGTCCAAGTACTTTAGTGAAAAATCAAAGATCCTTAAAGGAATTAGAATGTGGCTACATCATACTGGATACTAACCAATATACCGGCATGGAATAGTTCAAAGTCAATACTCTCATGACAGAGCCACATGATTGTTTCCACCAGACCTCTAAGGATGCTGCATACTAAATGCTACTGCCAGTCTGTTACCTCTGCTACCTCTAAAAATTATTGACACTGACCACAACACTTGAAAATCACATATTATTAAATCTAATTCAGTTGCCTAGATGTAGATCAGTTCTTCATTGGCGTAAAGGTACGTGATTGTGACGCTGCCCCTAAAAAGCTGAAGATTGATCTCTTGTTTTTTTTTTTAATCACCCCTCTAATTTTTATTTTCTATATTTGGAGAAGCATGAAATTGTAAATTTGTTGTCTACACGGTTTAAAGAAGAACCCATATTCTCTATTCTTAGATTTTAACATTCCCAGCAATCTCTTCTCTCATCTGACTCTAACCACTCTTCCTTGGTTTTATATTAAGTGATGCCATTTCTAAGAATAAAGTGACTTTTTGATCTCAAATTTAGGAATTCACTGTGTAATAACAGATGCCTCTCTTCCCAGCTCATTCACTCTGCTAACATCCTCACCCCAACAACTACTTGACATTTTAAAAGGACCCACTTCTCATCCATCCTACATTCTTTGACAATGTAGTAAAGCCAGTGAATATTGACCTCTTGCTCTGAGGTTGGGATGCAAAACTGAAACTAAGCTAAGGTATTTCAATCAGAAATATACAAATATAAGTAAGAATATACAAATATAATTAATAATTTGTATAAAAATTTATACAAATATAAATAACAATACAAATATAAATGATATAGAAATATTATAAATATAAATGATTTATTATAAATAATAAATTTATATTTATGCAAATATAAATAATAAGGCTTTGAAAAGCTCTTGAAGATTTAAAGCCATGAGAGTTGCTATTCAAAATGTTAAAATATGAGAAAACCAGTTCAGTTCCTGAGACTACAGACAAGTTCCATTGATGGAAAAAAATCCCATACTTCTGGAAGGATATTCTTCTGGATATGTGCTAAAAGTTGAAATGGTTGATAATTATTAGTGAAATATGCCCCAGAGACTTGATGCAAATAAAGTTAAGTAATATTGTTCTAAAATTTCCAGACATTTTCATAAAGAGAAAAGATAAAAGGATGTGGGTATAGAACAAAAGTAACAACAATTCAGAATTGCCACATCATTAATTTTTCCAGATTATTTCAATCACAAAAGTATCAATACAAAATAACATAGAATTGTTAATATATAAAGGAGAAAAGGAATGATTGAGAAAGGTGAAAGTATATTAAAATGAATAGAATGTTAATTACATATGAAATAAAGTAAATGAAAAGAAGAAATGACAAGAAAAAAATGTTTGTTACAGAAAATAATTCTGATATAGCCTGGTACCTGTAAGGCATTAAATACATGCATCAACAATTCATAAATGACAACAGAGAAAAAAAATGAAGACCTAGCTAGCAACACAGCTTGACACAATAGGCTTATTTGTATACTAAAAGTTCTAGTAAACAGTAAATTTTCTTCAGAAGAACTTCATCATAGTCTTAAGTATTCTTACTGATAGTCCTAAAGATTCTTTTTGAAAGTCCTAACTTCTCAGTCTAGTAATGAACCTATAATACTTTACAGAAATTGTCATAACGGGGCTGGAGGAATAGTGGAGTGATTAAAGCATTTGCCTAGTGAGTGCAAGGTCCTGAGTTCAATTTCCCAGGTCCACATTAACTGGTGGTCATGCCTAGATCCCAGCACTCAAGAATCTAAGGTGGGAGGATTGCATGAGGCCAAGGCCACCCTAGGCTACATAGTGAGTTCAGAATCGTTCTGAGATATAGAGTGAGACCCTCTTTCAGTGGCGCAAAGTTTTATGTTAAATTACACAACACAATTGGAGGTTAGGATTTTGCAGTATATTTCTAACTTAAATTTCTTCTTTCTTTCTTTCTTTCTTTCTTTCTTTCTTTCTTTCTTTCTTTCTTTCTTTCTTTCTTTCTTTTTTTGAAACATGGTCTCACTATAGTCTAGGCTGTTTCTGAGCTCACTATGAATCCCAGACTGTCCTCCAAATCACAACAGTAGTCCTGCTTCAGCCCCTTGAGTGCTAAAATTACAGGCCTGTGCCATCACATCCAGTTTATGTGGTGTGTGGGAATCGAATTTGGGTATTCAGCACTTGCTAGGCAAGCACTTCAACAGTTGAGCTATTCCTCCAGCCTCTCCTTTCTCAATTTTAATAACAAACATTAAAGAAACAATGTGAAGGTAAATTGTTTTATGTAGATACATGTTATTTAGTAAAGTTTTAGTTCATGTCAATCATTGCCTTATTTTTTTTCTTTTGCTATACTATGTATCAAAACAAAGTTCAAATGCAGACAAAGCAAACAACATATTACTCTCAATGACTGGTACATGATATTGATTAATATTTCAGTCTTATACATTTAAGAATTGAAAAGAAGAAACCAAGTTTTGTATATTTTCCCACAGCCCCAGTTTTCTTGTATGGTGGATGCCTTATTGATCATGGAACCCTTAACAAAGCTTGACCTTATGCTTCCTTAATGTTTAATATTCAAGCTCAAATTTTGTTCCACATATTTTAAGTTGTTTATTGTTTAGTCTGTCAGCAGGAAGTGCTGTTTTTTAACTTTACAAGAGGTAGGCCTATCCAAAGGAAATGAGGATACGTTACAGAGACACATTTATCTAAGAGCAAATTTAATGGTCTGGGAACATCGTCCAGTGGTGGAGCAATTGTCCACAACACACAAAACCTTGGACTCGGTCCCAGTACTACACTTGTTAAAACTAATTTTCTGAGGTAATATGAGTTAATGACTAAATATTTTTAAAGAATAGTTTGTATATTTTTTCTGTTGAGTTCTTTTAAATGCAAGTGCTATAATCTTTGTGATAATATTTTCTGTAAGAAATCTCGATATGTTGGTATGAGGGAAAGATTATAATCCAAAAGATAGTTTTATAAAATAACTCAATTTTTTGTGGATTTTAAATATTTGTTTACAATTACAAGTTGGACACGACCCTTAATAGTTTAAAACCCCAAATGGCATTGCTCTCTTTTCTTACCTTTGCTTTTGTATTCCTTCATGATTTTCACCTGTTTTATAAAATGTTAATGTAATCTATAATTCAACATCTTCATTAATTTCTTCAAATTATGGTCATATGCACATTATGTAATGCTATAGGATATTATGACACAGCTGGATGATGCCATATATGGGAATGGAAAAACAAATTCAGAAAGCTTTATATATCACAGGTTCAAGTTGGCTAGTAGACCCATTTGCAGAAGCCTAGTGTAGTTGCAGAATACCAGTAAAAAAATAAAAAGAAAAGAAAAGAAAAGTAGTTTCATCAGAATCATGGAGCAAGAGTGAAAGACAGAAACTAACAGAGAAATAATATTTACCATTCTTATAAAACCATACTGACACCCACGAACAGGGCAATTTACTTTCAAACCGCTTCCTCCCTGGCATCATATTATCACCTCTTGTACAGCTATTCACTTGTTTGTTCTTACCCAGCAGCTCATTGGAATTTTTCAAAAAATATTAGGAATAGATTGCCTTCTTTGTATTACTATCATTATAACTAGAGTCTTAGTTACTTATTCACAGCTGGGACAAAATACACAGCTTCCACAATTTAAGGGGAAAAAAAGGTTTACTCAGATCACAGTTTCAGATGGCCTCTCACGCAGCCCATGCAGACCAAGCTGCGAATGGGAGAAGCACGTGGCCGAGGCAGGTGAGTTACTCACCTCAGGGAAAACAGATAACAAGTGAGATGCTGGTTGATATCTGGAGACTCTGGCAGAGCTAGAGGTTTTCTGGGAAGAAGTTGTCACAGTGTCTCTTCTCCCTTCCTCTACTCCATTCAGGCTGCTCCGTATAAGACTTTTAAAGTTATGTTATTGAAATATGCTGAAATGTATTGAAGTGTTATTTTCAAGGGAATTAATACAATTTGTAAAAGTATATAGTTTAATTTTATTATAAAAATATACAATATAGAGAATACATTTAATGTAGTAGAGTTTTGATGAAGTTTTTATGATTTCTATTTAAAACATAGAGCAAGTCTATTGTTATTCTAACTGTTCTATTTGAATTCTATATGATTATACTGTGCTTAAATTTTTAAGTGTAATAGAGAAACATGTTATCTTATGTTTTATTTCACTTGATTTCTTTATCTTTTATTTTTGTTTATAAAACCTGTACATGACTTTTGTATCAGGGTAAGGTTGGCGTCATATATGGTGTGAGAAGATATCCCTCCCACCCCCTTTTTATCAGGAAAATAATTTGTTCAATTGACATTTATTATTTAAATATTTGATTGCATTCTGAGTGAAGCATTATCATGATTTTTCTGTAATTGTCATAGTATCAGCTTATTTAAAAGTTATAAGGCTATTCAATTTATTTTTTGTTTAACCTATATGAAAGTAGTTTGTACTTTTGTTTAATTTGTCCATTAAATCCGTGTGTTTCATATCGATAGTGGTGTTCTCTTGTTACTATTGTTACTTCAGTGATGTCTGTCATTATATATCTCATTTTCGTATAATTCTAAGAGCTTGTTTTCAGCGAGACCAGGGTCTATATTGCCTATGTCATTGTGGTAATTCTTCATTTGATTCCTCAGCTAAGATAAAAAATAGTTAAGATAATTTTATTATTTCCTTGCTTGAAGCTTTGTCAAGCTACAGAGCTTGAAACGCTGACACACACAAGAGACAATGGAGCTGACATCACTTCCTGGGGAGATTCTCCTTCTCAGGTATCAGATCTTCTCATTGCCTCTCAATTCCAGCTCTTTCCCTCCCCGGCAGATTAACATTATTCTTTTTACTTTCCTTGAATGTTTTATTACTGTTTGACCTAATGGAAAATTTGTATCATTGTCTTCATCCATTTATTCCTCTTAAAAGTAATTTGTTCATCAAGAGTCATTTGTATTGTTGGGAATTCAAATAAGAGACTTTTACATTAGGAATGAAAATGAACAAAATTATTAGCACAGTGGTAGGCACTTGACATGTTAGGCAGTTTTGATTAGATTAACATATTCTGAAAGTGCTTTTCTACCTTTGATGTGAAGAAATTAAGTCTAGATTCTGAGTCATCAGTTCAAGATTAGTCACGGAGATTCTTCATTTCTGGTAAACCAGATATAGTGCTGCCAAATTCGTAGCCTGGCCTATGTATTTTCAATTGAAAGTCTATTCTTTAGTGAGCTTATGTGAATTGAGTTGCTCCATGATCAACCAGGTAACGATCTTTAAAAAATACAAACTTTTAAACAAAAACCTGAAAGAAGCAAAGTATATATATGTATAACAAATGTATGAATATTAATAATTAATTTATGAATAATTATTTCTTTAAATTGCTTTCAATTTATTCTACAAAGTTTGAATTGGAAATGCTTGATTTTACCTCTCCCACATAAATCACAAATAGATACAACCACAAATTCAGTACTATTCATCTTAAAAGAAAATTTTATCTAACCAAGTTTGTTTAAAATGTAGAAGATATAAATATATTGTAATTGATCTAGACATACATTAAAATTACTCAGATTGCAGTGATAAAATGTTGAAGTTCCATTTTCTCCAGATTATTTAAGTATGTGTGCTATTTATCTAATCATCTATTACTTTTAAAAGTATTCTTTTGATCATTTCCATAATTTTCTTCTTAGTGTTTAATTGCACTGTAAAAATGCAACTCATTACTTTAAAAATTTAAATAAATGTAAACTATGCACTCCTAAGTACAGTCCTAATTGCATGTCAAAAATGACTAGGATGCTTAGAAATACTAATAACACATATTGAATGTGCTTTCCTAAGTTCATGATTCAAAACCAAAATTACTTTTGTTGAATAAATGTATTTTACTGTGAATTGATCCATCGTTTTTTACAAAAAATGAAGATATATATATATATATATATATATATATATATATATATATATATATATATATTAATATTCCATTATATGAGAATTTAACCTCTAAGAAGAAAGTGAAATCTACCACATACACTCTAAAATCTTCCACAGTATCTAATTGTCAGATAGCATGTGCTCTTAACTGTCAGTGTGCACCGCGCGTGCCCAGCTCCAAAGCAGGGAGAGCGGGGTGGGCAGTCCTACTCTGTGGCCTTTCAGGTTCAGACAGTCCGGACAGTAGAGCAAGCAGCAGGAGGCAAACTCCCAGCATAATCCCGCCTCCTGCCTGCGCACCCCTATTACCTCCTATTGTGGTCTAAGGCTGCTGAAAATCTGACAGGAAGCTGAGCATAGGTCCCTTCCCCCTGCTGCTGCTGGACCTTGGAAACAATCCTCCACCAACCTACTATCTCAGTGGAGATACAGATGACCAGTGTTGACAGAAAAAGACTGACAACTCTTTGAGACATTTCATTCTTATCAATATATGTGTTTTAATTTATGTATGTGTGTTTAATATGGTGTCATCTATGTACTCAAATAGCCATGAAATTTTGATTATGAAAGTATTTTTCTTATTCAAGTTTATGTGTTGAACTATGCCCTCCAAGAAGTCTGATGGGTCCTGTTAAAACCTTCCGCCATATATTACAGATGCCATCAGTATGAGATTATATAATAAATACTATCTAATATAAAATGCGTAAATTTTTTTCAGAATTAGATTTTGTGCTGATATATTTTCATATCTTCATACTGTGGAGCTCAGAAGTCAATGGCAGGTAAAAAAAGTAGAAGAATAATAAGGCAATGACTTTATAGTCACATTTCCAGGATTTAACTATCAGTCATGCTGTTTTAGATGTTACTTAATGCCTGTATTGGTTAGATTATTCATCAATAAAGATGAAATTAATAAGAACTCTTAGGTTTGCTGTGATGATTAGTGATCTTTTGCAATTTCTGTCGCCAGCTCCAGAAGGATAAGTGCTCAATAAAAGATAGCTATTATTATTCAAAAGCAATATTTGTGTTAATATTTTCATGATGACAAAGTAATTACTCACTTTATGGATAAAATGATCAGCTCCTGGATGATATATCTTTTAAATTGTTAGGCTGGAATTCTAATTTTATGAATCACAATTTTGTATAAACTATGAATGGTAAAATATTGAAATTACATTCTGACATTTTGGGTTTTATTCACTCTATTTTAAAGTAATTTCTATGGATTTTCTCATGTCTTCTTTATTTAAACCATAGTAGTTTTATTTGACTTCTACTAATCTCTTTTCTGTCATTTCTGTAGTCTGCTTAACACGTTTTTCTTGCCCTCTGATATCAGTGGTCTATGGCCAGACAGCCTTTCTGAAACACAGAATACAACAAATGGTCATATTTAATGAGCCAGTGAATAAGCCAGCACTCTTGGGAAGAAGGCAATTATGGAAATACACTCTCATCATTTATAAGATAATTAGAGAAAAGCTGATTGTGGTCTCAGATACGAGTAACCAAGTTCTTCACATCTGACCTCACACTTCGGCAAGTGCTTGTGCTTTTGACTTTTGATTTGCAGACCTTCCACAGAGCCACCAAGGCACAGGATTAAAATAGATGTCTTGGAAGTGTACAGTTTCTTTGGACCATGCTAACTACATGAACAGAGTAATCTGGTTATAAACCTAATTCCAAGTAATTGGAATTAAAGTCTGGAGTTTGGAGTATTTTACATACAAAATTCAAGACTCCGTACATACTTAAATTCAGTATGTAAGATTTTCACTTGCTTACTTGTCTGTTTTCCAAACTATACTTCATTCACTGAAAGAGGGTAAAATGTGACAAAATCTATAAATCTATAAATAAATAATTTAGTTATAATTATAAAAATAATATGCGGAATGAGAAGTCCCAATAAATACATAGGGGATAAGCTGATATATGATTTCTTGAGTAAACCAAATAATTGATAGCAATACATGAAGTCGTGGCTTGTATTTTTTCCACATTGTAGACTAAGTTTATGATTAAAATAATTGACTGAACTATGTAGAAAAATTATTTAATTTTGTACACTATATAGTGACTTCTGTCTAAATTTAAGATCTAAAATAAAGCCCGATTTATGTAAAATTAAAATACCTAATATAACTGATCATGAAAAAGTTGTATCTTTTATCTCTTTTTTGCAAGATCACAGCTTTTATAATTGTGAAACATTGGAACACATTTAAAAACTACAAATAAAAAATGTTTAGTATTTATTTTTCTTATGATCACATAAAATTTTACTCAGTCTTTTGCAAATAACTTAATTCACAATACCCTTTTTCCCTAAAATATTTTTTCTTATTGTAGTCTTCCATTAATCTCAATAGAGAACCATTACAAAATAACAAATGCTTTTATGGCTTGTCTCCGATTTTTAAAATATTTATAACATTTAATTTAAGCCTTTTAATTGTATCAGGATAATTATGTCCTACTTAAGAAGTAAATATATTGGTGAATCAGAGTCTATGCTATAAAAATATATGATACAATGCATACGAATGTGGCTGTATGTGAAAAAGGAAAGCTTAGTATCATTTAGTAATATAAATTAATGCTCAGAAACCTAAAGTAGTAAAAATGAAATTTTTTCTTATATTTAGATCAGAATCTTCTTCTGATTCTTCTATAAAAATTAACACATCAATCATATTCTTTTTTCCATGTTTGTACAATTAATATCTTTATTATCTTCAGTATAACTATGAGAAGAACACTTAAAATGCTACATATTATTCTTTATAAGATGATATAAAATTATTTTTGGAATTAAAGTTTGATGAAAATAGAATATTTTGAGGCTTGAGGAATTGCTCAATGGTTAAAACGATTGCCTTGCAAGCGCTAAATCAAGTGCTAAGTACCCCAGTTCAATTCCCCAGCACCACATAAACTGGGAGTGGTGGTGCATGCCTGTGTCTCCAGCACTTGGGAGGCCGAGATATAAGGATTGCCATGAGTCCAAGTCCAGCCTGGGCTGCATAATGAGTTCAAGACCAGCCTGAGCTATAGAGTGAGACCCTGTATCAAAAAAGATTATTTTATAATTATTATGTGTTTGCATATTGTCAATTAAAATATATATTAAACATCATTGTAAATAAAATAAGTGCAAATAAAATTTTAAAAGTATGAAAATTAAAAAATATATAAATGTTGCAGAACATTAATTTTTGGAGTTAATGCATTAAATGATACTATTTTTTCTCCTATGATTCTCATTACTTATTACAGTAGCATGTTCTCTAAATATTTTTTATCAAAAACTTGATGAGTCAGTCAGTAGTGTTAGTATGTCCATACAAAATATAAAAACTCTAGATTTTCACAGATATTCAATTACATAATTCCATGTGTTCTTCATTGCTAAATGAGATATTTACCTAATTTTATCTTAATTGGAAGTGTCCTAAATAGTGCCAGTTAACCTATATTTGATGTAGAATTTGCATTTAAAAATAAACTAGAAAGTAAATAATAGCAGTAAAAATATTTACATACATATTCATATACATATCTATGCATATACAACACACGAGGAATATTTTTATTTCACTTGAAAAGCAGGTATAAAAAAAGAGTTAAGGAACAAATACTAAAATAATTTAAGCAAATTCTCTCTTAGTATGTGTTCTTAAGTATAAGCTAATTTTTCTACAAAGATGTGTATAAATTAAAGAATAGTAAAATACTGAAAGGAAAACAATTAGAAAATTACTAAAATATGTCAATGGTTTTTAAATTATAAAAACTAATAATTTGTCATTTAAGTGTTAAATAATTACTTTTTTATTTGACTTCATTATATTTTACTGAAGTAATTACTAGACTATTTTCAGTGGAGACAAAAGGTTACATATCTATGAATTTTTATACTTAATTGATATATGCATTTTACAAATTAACTCAATGTTATATTATTTATCTTTTTCCTTTTTACCATAGTTCAAAAACAGGAATTAATTTTGGAATCCATGCATTTTAAAGTGGAATAGCTCGGCAACCAAAATCTTGCAATTTTTTTTTTATCAAGTGACTAAGAACAACAAACAATGACTTTTTTCCGAAATCTAAAAAATATTTTGATTAAATAATTTGATTTCAACACTTACAAACATATTAAAATGTGCTAAAATTGAGGTTAAAATGACTCAGACCTTTGACTAAAATGATAAAACATCACCAAAAGCTAATAGAAAAAAGTTAATTTGTTAAAATGCTAATTCTACCAAATATATGTAATGGAAATGCCTTTAAATTCATTTCATATACACAAATAATTATTGTATTAGTTCCTTTTTTGATTGCTGTGACTCAATACCCAACATCCATGACGTAAAGGAAGAAAGATCTCTATTACCCAAAATTTCAGATGATCTCAATCAAGGCATGACTAGCTAGTAATGGTATTAGCCATAACAAAGGCCTAAGAGCTGCTCACATCAGGGCAGACAGGGCGCCAAATCAGGGAAGAAAGTGGAACTAGTGTTTACCCTCCTGGGTCATGCCATATTGCTCCCCCTTCCAGGTCACATGCCCACCAGTGTCCCATAATCCCAGAAATCTACAATCTACTGCACTCCTCTAATCCACCAAACACCTGTAATCCATCCCTCCTGACCAGGCCCTAACTCTTAAGAGCGTATGATTCCACAGGTGTTCCACATCATCCCAATATACAGAATTTTAGAATTTTAGAGGACATTCCAGATCTAAGCCAAGTCAAGTATAAATGAAATTGTTTCCAAAAGACAAAAGATTTCTCTGAGAGTTTGATCTCTGTGGCTAGAGTGCTTATTCTTCAGAACTTGCAGAAACTTCCAATAGTGCCTCATCATAGTCCAAAACACAGTAGACATAGCAGCATTGCAGTTTAATTGCGAGCATTATACTCATTCGAATTCCTTTAAGTTTTGTCTTTTGTACATCTTTTTCTTGTACAGCAAAATTAACTTCACAAGAAAGAAACACTGAAAACATTCAAATCACACTAATAAGTGTAAATCCTCACCAAGGCCCAGCATACACATTCTTGCATTTGGTTTATACTTAGTCCTAAGAACATTTAAACATGATTATCACAGTGATTGTGCATTGCTTCAGGCATAGAAAATTTACACAAAAATTCACCTTTGAATTATTGTCATAGTGACTTGGAAAATTTTTAAAGCTTTTATGAATGTTAATTATTTATACAAATATAAAATTTATCTCATACAATCTGTGTCATCTTTTTCCACAGGCTGAGTCATGGCATCAAGTGAACCTTCATGACAATAATGAGCTGTTTGATGGATAAGGGGACATTAAATTTTGAAAGGCGTGTCATAATATGCTTTACATGTTATAAATGGACCTTGAGTGTTTCATGGAGAACATAATTTGAAGGGAGATAGTTGAAGTTGATACTCATAATAAATTGTGAAGCAATAGGAAGGAGATTGCCCAAAATCTCAGGCTCTTTGCTCAATGAATAGAATTGCATTTGTTCTTAAAATTGAGTTGCAGTACCAAAGGAGTTATGATAAAGGAGGAGTTATGATAAACTTAAACAAAAAATGTTAATTTTTTTTACCTTAAAGTAGCAATAATATTTTGATCTACCCTTTAGAAACCTCAGAAGAAGGTATAAGATTTAAATATTTTTGCAGTTAAACAGAACATGTATGCATTTTTAAATAAATATATGCTTCTTATGAAATAAATAAAAACCTTAAATTATTCACTTAAATACTAATTTTAAACCATGTCTTCTTTACTTTTTTCTCTGATTCAAAGGTAAACACTCATCAGATTATACCATCACATGTGTCCTTCTTGTTCTCAAATGTATGATAACAACACAGTCAACAACAGGAAACATTGGGATGGATGCAGCCAGGGAAAACACTGGGCAGAGAGGAGGAAAAAAGGTACTATTTCAGTATATGAGGGTTGGCTTACATTGGCTAACAATGCATTATTTAAACAATGTACCAATGCATACAAAAATCATATTTGAGAGTCTTCAAAATGTTAAAAAATAAACTATGAAGTATCTCTAACCAGATAAAAGGCAACAAGTAAAAAAAAAAAAAAATCCAGCAAACATCATACAGAATTTTAACAAACTGCGTGTTTTTTTCCAGAGTTCAAGAGCAAGAAAGGTATGTCTGCCTTTGCCAGCTAATATTGAATGAAACTTATAACCAAATGAACAAGAAAGGAAAAAAAATAGAAATTTGAAAGAAATAAAACTGTTACTATTTATAAATGACATGACATTATGTATAGACAATTAAAAAAATAAATTTAAAATTTATCCAGATTACAAATTAAGCATGCAATAGCCATGAGTGTTTCTATACATTGATCATGCACATTCTCCAGTGATTTTATAAAAATAAATTGCTTAGGCATTTGTTTAACAACAGATTAAAACTCTACAAACCTAGTTATAAAAAGAAGTTTGAAATAAATGGAAATATTGCCGATACTCATGGCTAAGAAGACTTAATATTATTTGAATTGCAATGTTTTTCAAGTTAACCCAGAAATTGAACAGTAGTGTGTTATTAAGATGTGAGGCGATATCTAATATTTCGTCCCAGCAACAATGAATATATATATATATATATATATATATATATATATATATTTAAGGCACTCTGGCTTAGGCAATCTTTCAAACACAATATCAGAGCACAAGTGACAAAAAATAAATAAATAAAATAAAGGATAAGTTTGACTACATCAAAAATAATGCATTTTGTGTCATGTACAATAACATGCAGAGAGTGAAAATATATTTCACAGAAGGGTAAGAAAGAATACCACTGCAATACTTACTGCAATACATTTCTTCAAATACACAATTTTTACCCAATTTGAAGATTATCCAATAATTTGGACTTACATTTCCAAAATGACATTATGCAAATGCTCAACAAAACATGCAAATATATTCAGTACCATTGCTCAGTCAGAAACTGCACACAGAGGCTGAGGCATACGTCCAAGGCTAGCCTGGGCTACATAGTGAGGTCAGGAGGAGTTTAGCCTACAGAGGGAGACCCTGTCTCAAAAAAATAAAAAAATAAAAAAATAAACCTAAACCAAACCAATTCCATCAATAGCCGTGAATACAGGACTTATAAAGGACTTTTAAAACATCCTCTGCATTTTGATATTAGTTATTGCATCACAAATTTTGCGCGCAAATGGTCAAATCTCATAAACTTGTAGGCTGTGGGGGTGAAAAATATTATTACTACCAAAACAGGTTTAGCAAATGGGTAAATATTATTTTATCACACTATCTTCCCTTCTATTAAATGTAAGCATAATCAGTAGCCCTTCTTTTCATTACAGTCAAGCCTATCTATTGGCAAGTTACAGATATCAACAGAAATAGCTTTACTGTAAAGGTTCATACTTCTATGTGCACAGTACCCACATGACACATGAATCCAAAGAATAGCTGAGCTATTTTTTTATTTATTTTATGCATTTTTGTGTGTTTTCTTTCATGTTTAAGTGTGCACATAGATCTCTAACTTTCCCTTGCCTTTTTTACTTTCATTTAGCCAAAAAAGTTATCTCTCTGAATGGTTCGAAATATTGTCTTTTAATATAAGAAAAATTATTCTAACAAAATGTATTTATTGATTCTGTTTTTAATTAATTTAGTTTTAGTGCAGATACTTCAACAACAGTTTTCCCTTAGACTAATTAATATCGCCATGAAAGGAGCATAATGTATAGTTAAGCCTGAAGCCAATATCTAGGCTTATATACTGGATAACCATTTTCTATTATCAGAATAGAGAAGACAGAAAAATTTATATGCACAGTAGAAAATAAGGTAACATAGTTTACCCTACCATGATTGAGAAAATAATCCAGCTATCAAGGTAACCATCTCTCAATTTCATCAGTGACCTATTTCGAAAAATCAATGTCCATTTCTTCCTTTTGAAATATGCTACTATAAACAATAAATCTGTATTTCCCCTAAAGGTTCAATAATACTGAGTGCTAGACAATTTAAATTTATTTTATATTGAGTGATGTGAAATGTAAACTACCAACCTGTTAGTAATTCTGCTGTCATTTTAAATCACTGATTTTTACACATGTTTTTAAAGTCGTGCCAGGGTTAAAGACATCGCTGATTTGGTGATCACATTTCCAGTACTCCTGTTTTACGCTATCACTGCCTTCTGTAAACCTCTAACATATATGTGTGTGTATATATATATATATATATATATATATATAATTTTTTCTTTCATTTAAAGTTCTGAAACCATACACTAGCCAGTAAATATAGAAAATAGTTTTTGAGTGACAAATAACAGTAAAACACTTGAAGAATACCACATACCATTAAGAAAATACAGAGACTCAAGGTTCAATAAATAATACAAAACCTGACTCAAAGTGGCCTCAAATATGGTTTTATTGATTCATATATTGGAAAAAAATCCAAGGTGGTCCGAGTTTTAATCAAGGCATAATTAAGTGACAGATAATATCACAGGTAGTAGTTGTATCTTATTCTCTATTTTTGTAGGTTTCATTGTCAGTTTATGAATGCCTTCGTCATTACCAATCACCACTGATAACTCGAAGTATTGCCTTTGTAGTTGAAAGCGATAGTTCTCCTTTGTGCAAATCAAAAACAGAAGAGAATGCAGCTTCTGCTTTTTAAAAAACAAAACAGAAAGAATAGAGGTTTTCATCTCTTTTTTTAAGCAAAAAAGGGAGAAGAGAACAGTACATTTAATTTTCTCCAATGACTATGACAATTGCTTTCCATATCTGACCATGCATAGTTGTCTCTGCTTTGACAGATAATTAGCCCATCCTTTAAGGCAAAAAGATAGATGCGAAGAGGCAATCCAGAGGCATATATGTGCCAAGGAAGCAAGTACATCTCCCCAAACAAAATAAACCCACAAACTGACAGGTGCTTTCTCTAGAAGACATTTGAAATACTATTTTTCAAAAGAAAAATAGTGTGATGGAATAGACTTGTATCCTGATTTTAAATAATATTTGATAGGTAATCTTACTGATTAATTGTATATAGTTTGATACAGAAATACAATCCAACATAAATGAAAGAACAATTAGAGTTTCTTGATGGGGGTACACTTCAGTGATTAAAGCATTTACTCAGGAGGCACGAGGTCTTCAGGTTTCTTTCCCCCTCACACTATACAATAGTAGTAATGTGTGCATATAATCCCTGAGTTCTGGAGGCTGAAGCAGGAGGATTGAAATGAGTTCCTGGCCAGCTTGTGCAACACTGTGAGTTCAAGACCAACATGAACTATTGAGAGAGACTCTGTCTCAAAATAAATGAATAAACAGACAAATAAATAAAGGAACAAACATTTTCCACTCATTGTGATACGTTTTTATCCTTCCCTTAAAAGTACCAAAAGTAATGCATGAAGATTTTAATATTGATTTTACTCTGAACAATTATAAAAATTTTACATCTATGAAGTGTACAAATAATCATTTAATTTCAATTGAAAAGATATAAATTATTACTTTCGATGTGCTATTTTCATTCTTTAAAAAAGATGTATTGATAGTCATTGCAAAAACCTTAGCCAAATGAGCAAGAACTATTGCAAAATCATAGAAGAACAGAGTGATTTTTCAGATTTAAATGTGCTCTTTATTCCACCCACTGAAATGGCATCTCATTATTCAGCGAGTCCCAGAACAGCAGGCATCTACAACTCCATCAAAGCGCATGAATCGATAGACTAAACAAGTTACACTGTAGCAGTTCATACATCAAAAACACTCGTCTATTTCTGTGAGCAATATCATCAGAATCAATATATCCCCCAATCTGCAGCTATTCCCCAAACCACTCTTTCATATTACATATTCGAACAGCTGTAAACAAATTAATAAATTGCTGTGGACTTTTCTTTTCTCTCCTCCTGAATTTTAATTGATTCATATCACTGGAAAATCCACAAATGCTTGTTATTTTGGCTTTTTTCCCTTTGCTGGCAAGGAAGAGGGATACAGTGAAAGAGGTTCCACCTCACACTTCGCTAACTACTTGTGGTTTTGATGTTAGACTCAAAGAGAGTTGTTCTGCTAAACATTTAGTATGCAATTTCCTCCTATCATTGAAACACAAAAGCTGCAGAATTTTCTTACACAGACCCAGTGATGAGCCCTGTAACATCAGTGAGGCACAAAATGTGCAGGCGCCTTTAGAAGTCATTCAGTCTCTGCGAGCTAGTAATGGAGTCATTAGATAACTGACTTATGCGTGGGTTGGAATCTGCAAGAACAGTTAATTTACAAAGTCTCTTCTAAGTTGCATGTTATATGAAGAATATTACCCTACTGAATTTTTTCCTTTTGTTTTCTTTATTGGTAGTATGTTATGTGTTCTGTTATTAAAATGATATTAGGAAAGTTAGAAATATTTTACGCAGACAGAAAACTTAAACCAAGTTTCGAGTTTAATTGTGCCTAGTGTCTCAGTGTCTTTGAGTTTAATTGTGCTTAGTTATATTGCAAACCAAAAAGAAAAAAATGGCCAACTTCAGATGGGATATGCGTTAGGTACAACCCTAGTTGATACGTGCGTGGACATGAAAGAGAAGACCAGTGGCACACACTGGGAAAATGAAATGCAATGTAGGTGTTGACCACAATAGGTTATGTGATTCATATTAGTGACAGGTTGTTCATTCTTGGTGATAACGATGGTACACACTTCTTAAGATTATTTTCAAGTATTCATATATTTGTGTTTGTGTGTGTGTGAATAATTACATGTTCATTTTAAGACATTAGTGTAATTTAGTGGTAGCTCATTTAGAGAGATAGAATGTGATTTCAAGTTTTCTGTTAGTTCCTAGTGGCATCTTCCCAAACATACAGGTAGACCTGGGTATCAAAAAGCTAATGATGAAGTCTCTCTTATCTCTTCAATCTTTATAGTGTCTTCTGTTTTATTCCACTGACTCAAGTTGCAGAAATTACTAATTTTAAAATCTCAATTCATTAGATTGGACCCACCCAGAAACACTAAAATATCTTTAATTAGGTTGACCCACCTAGTTACATCTGTAATATAATATATTCACAGGTTCTGGCGATTAGGCAGTGGGGTTTTTCAGGGGATGTATCATTCAGCCTATGCTAGTAAGAATGTTTTAATTTGCCTTTAGTCCTCCAAAATGTCACAATGAGAATACATTTCTATTAAAATAAATAACGCTCAAATTTATTCAATGTCTTTGACTGTTGGATTTACTTTGAGGATCCTTAGCTACCTTCATTCTGCACAGGACATCAGCATGTTCCTACTACATATAAAAATTCTCCTGAATAAATTAGGAGACATATTTTCCCTCTTATACTACTTTCATACAGTATATTTCCAGAGATGTGTCCATTCTTTAACTTTTCTCTTTATACAGTTATTCTCTTCACTTTTTATAGATTGGGAGTAAAAAAAGTCTTACTCTGTTCACACATCTGCAAAATATCTAGCCTTTTGCCCTATGATTAATCACCTGCTAGTGACATGTAGAGCAGAAGACACTCATGCTATGAGGCACCAGCACATTTTACTTTCTTGAATGGAGATTTGCTGTTGTGTTTGCTTCTACAGCTTTCTTGATCTCTGTATCTATATTCCACTACTTCTCATATGTGAGAGCAGTGTAAAATTTCTCAGCTTCACATGTTAAGGAAACTCACCAATCACTTTGCCTGTGACCTCTATCTTCCCCCATTCTCTGTTAAATTACATGACTCTGAAATAAGTATCCTTCTTCTCTCTCCACTTTTCATTCTAAAGCCATATGAGTGCTTTCATATTTCACTGAGATCACTCATTTGTCCACTCAATGAATATTGTTATTGTTCAGTATCCTGTGCAAAGTCTTGCACTGATCCCCCATGATACCCTCCATCCATTTCTTTGCTTTCATCTGCTCTACTTGTGTTACAAGTTACGAAGAGACATGGACTAACCCCCACGTGCTCCCACTCAGCTCATCTTCTGAGTCACTGGAAAGGTACTGATAATATCTGTAAAGACAAAGATGAAATCTTTGTACCATTTTGGGCCACTTCTGTCCGTCACTATTTGGAAGTAGCATCCTGGCCCTACATCTCCAAACATCCTGCCTATAGTTAGTAGCCTATGAGTGCACCTGCTCTTTTTTATGGGACAAGCCTTTCTTCATTTCTCCAACATTGGTCTCTCCAAAGACAAGTCTGAAAAAAGTCTCCTGAGTGAAAAGTGCACAGGGTCTTGCACTCAGTGCACCCAAAAAGATATGGGAGAGCATAATAGACCAGAGAAGAGTGTGTCTTGACGTACTCTTATGGAAGCTCCTTCATTCCAACACTCTTGTCTTGTTCTCTTTCAGTTAGTGTAATAATATTGCCACAGCTTAGGTAACATTCCCTTTGAGTCAGTAGAAATTCAAAAGGAGAAAAACATGGCAACTTCCCTTGTTAAGGTCAGCCTTGATTTCTAAGCATTTTTTTTTTCTATATGGGCACAAGAATTTCTCTTTTTTTCTCCCCATATTCCGCAAAGTTAGAAAATGATATTTTTCTCATGTTTAGCTATCCAAAATATAATCTTTCTATGTATGTTTTATATCAAGCTCTCATTACATTGAATTAGGGCTGGGGTGGGGGTAAGCGAAAGTTGTATAATACCCTTGCCACTACTGCCAAGGTTTTCCCTGCTAGCAATTTTTTGCATGTGGTAGTTTAGTACCCTGGTGAATTAAAAATATAAGCTATTTAATTACTTCATTCTCTTCCAACAATACATTAATCAATTCTTGGGAAATATATATATATATATATATATATATATATATATATATATATGACGACTAAGAAACTTATCCTCTATTTCTAATAAATCACTTATTTGTGAATATACGGTAATGAGTCAGAGTACTTACACAGCATCTTCCTCCTGGATTTGACTTCTTGTTCACAATGCCTGGAGGAAACGCCTGCTTTCTACACCTCCACCGTGGCTTCCGTTGTCACCAGCTGCCCAAAATTGGACTGAGACCTTCAGAAACTGTGAGCTAAAAGAAACTCTTCCTCCCTAATTTGTGCATGTTGGATATTGACTCGCAGCAATGAAAAAGTACCTAACACACTGTACCTTATATATGTAGTACATTATCAATATCTAAAAATAGTAGGTATTCTTCTACTATCTATTATAATACAATTGTGAAATAATAAAAAAGAATTGGATTATTTAAAAAGTATTTCTACATGACTAGCTTCCTAGAAACTAGCTTAAACTTTTTATTTATCTGTATATATATATATATATATATATATATATATATATATATATATATATGAACTACAGATTCAATAACACATTGGAAACACGTGGCTTGGAGAACCAATGCCACTTATACCCATTCTGGCCAAGTTTCCTTCCTTCTTCCACTTGCCCTATGCCTCCCCCACCCCTCACTCTTGGAGATTCCTCCCTAGCAGTCCATATCCTCTTTTAATACCTTGTCTCTTATGCAATTATTTTGTGAATTTCATAAATGGGACACCAGTTGATAGTCAGTCATTTTGGTGTGTTTCTCTGAGGATCACTGACTCGAGGTAACTCCACTTTCTTTCAAATGTTTCCTGTCTGTCTTTCTTAATGGCTGTGTTGCATTCCTTGTGCAGAGGTCTACATCTTCTTTATCCATTCCTCTGTTGATGGGCAGGTAGCTGACTTCCAGGATTTAGCCATTCCAAATTGCACTGCTATAAGCATGGATATGCATGTGTCTTTATGGTGTGTTGATATTATTCCTTTTTGGAAAACACCCACCAAAGATATAATTGGTTCAAATGGGATTTGTATTCTTAGCTTTCTAGGGAATCTGCAGAATGCTTTTCATAGCGGCTGAGTCAGATCACAGTCCCACTAACAGTATAGAAGTGTTCCTTTTCTTCCATAACCTCACCAACAATAGTTGTTTTTTCTTTTTTTTTTTTGTGGTCTTAAAGTAGAATTTGGACAGCAAAGGAAACAATAAGCAAGGTATAAAACAATTTACAGAATGGAAGAAAATCTTTATCAACATTACTTCAGAGAGTACTAATATCTAGAATACATAAAGAACTCAAAAAAAGGAAAATTCCCTAAAAATAAATGACCTCATCAAGAAATGGGTAGCTGAAATGAAAAGAAGCTGCTCAGAAGAGGAAGTACAAGTAACTAAGCAACATCGCATAAAATGTTCTCAGGTAAAAATATGTCCATTAGGTGATGGAAGAATAGCACAGAGGTTAGACCACTTGCCCAAGCCCCTGAATTCAGACATTAGATACCTTGCTCAGCAAGAAAAAGGTCCTCAGTTTGCTTTCTCTGCACCACAAATATCAGGTATGGTGATGTATCTCTTTAATCTCAGCACGTGTGAGGTTCAGGCAAAAGAATTGCTGTGGTTTCAAGGCCAGCCAGTACTAAATAGTGAGTTCAGGACCCACCTGAACTATAGAGTGAGACTCTATCTCAAAAGATGCACATATTTATCAATTAAAGCATTTATAACAGATATTTAAGCATAGATAGGTGGAATCTCATATACCTTAACGTAAAATAAGAAGTCACTGGCATCAGCTGTCTGCTTCTATTCCACCCCTACCCATGCTTGTGCTCACATAGATTCCACAGGCAATCCCTTTTCTCTTTCAGGGTGGATGTGGTTTCTGCAGATGATGAACTGCTTGTATTATATCAGAGACATGCCTTCATTTGTATTTTTCTTCAGAAGACTCAAAATATGATCTGACCATAATTTACAGAGAAGAATTTGCTGTTCAGTACTGTCTGTGACAAGGGTCTAGACTTTTTCCAGCACCCCTCATCCTGGTTCACTTCTGTAAGTCCCCAGAACGGCTCCAATAGTGAGGACAACTCTGCTAACTGATCCTCCTTCCCACAGCTCCTTACGTGACAACAGGCTTGTTTGTAATTGGCTGCTTTCCTCTAAACCAAGTCCTAGGTTTGAAGATTAAAGTTATCTTTTATTCAAACATTTTATCTTACTTAGGAAGACAGGTATAATAAATCATACCTTCTTCTCACTAAGTTATAATAATCAGTGTAAAATTACCTGAGCTTCATACCGTGTTTTATGTTGAAACTCCCTTCCATTCTGAACTGTAAATGTGCCAAATACTTTGTTTTGCTTTTCCCGTCATGGAACTTAAATGATTTGTTTCTAACATCATTTTGACAGGGGATTGACCTTTTTTTTTAACTACCTCAGTCGGGCTGTTGACTTTATCACAAGTATATCACCTTAGAAATATATTTAAAGAAAAAGCGTACTGAAAAATTTAGTCTGGATCCTGGTAAAATTGAAAAGAATATCATTTGCTTAATTTTACTTTCATCAGATATTTTCTCATCCAAATTTCAAAACAGTTTATTGAGAAGGTACAATAATTTATTATTTGCAGGAGGGAATCACTCATTTACATCATTGGATGATGAAAACAAAATTCCATCAAATTCCCATATAGTTCCAAAGCCCATAATTTTTACCTACAAAGATCGGAGGGTTTCAAATTGTCATTTTCTAATACTTCTCTGGCTTTCTTAGAATTCATATATAATAATTCAGTTAATTATAAAATTTTAACTTCCTCATATTAGAAATTTATTCTTTCTATTATTGTTTCATTTATTTTAATAATTGATATTTGTTGACAAAGGTGAACTATTGAAGAAAGAATTGCTTTCTTCACAGGTAGGTGTTCTGAGTGGGTATAACGTATACTTATTATGTTGCTGTTATTTGGACTTTTGAAAGCCTTTTATAGATGTTGGAGATTTTGATTTCCAGACATTGTTTAAAAAAACAGTAAAAGTAGATCAACAATTAAATATAGATGTCAATAATCTTCTAAATTAACATTTTGTATATCTTAAGTGATTGAACAAAATCTCTTGATTTTAAATGTAGATTGTCTCCAAATTAATAATTTGAATGATAAAACTCAGAAGAGACGCCTTCTTTGTATTCTGTAAGTCATTTTCATTTGCTCTATAAATACTTCAGAATAAATTCATTCACTCCTAAGCACAATTTCAGACTTCTTGATCTTACATTTTGTATTACTTAATCCACTAATCTGATCACCAGTTAATTTTCACCGTAACTCCCCTCTTATTTAAAATTCTATTTCAGGCATCCAACTACCATGGAGTTCATGAGCGTTTTCAATGAACACAACACTTATTTTTTGTTTGTGTGTGTGTGTGTGTGTGTGTGTGTGTGTGTGTGTGTGTGTGTGTAATTTTTGTTAATGCTGAGGTCCAACTTCTTCATGTTAATTTCTTGAGTCAGTTTTTGTAGTTGGATTCATCTTTTACTAAAGAAATCTGTGCATGACTAGTCTCCTTCCTATTAATTGTTACCCCATAGTGTGAGGTTTCGTTCCTAAATCTCAATGACTTTCATCCAAACCAAGTGGACAGAGTATATAAATTAGTGCTGTAGATTTAAATGTAAAATGATTCAGGCGATGATACAACAACACAGCAAACATCTTTAATTCTGAAATGAGATGATTGTTCTTAGTCTAGCATCATCATATATTTTAAGGATTTTTTTGTGAGGAAGTTGCTAAACCTCCTATATCAATGTATAGAAAATGTGGGAAATGTTTATCTTGTGCATAGCAGATGAGATAAAGCCCGTAGAGGGTCAAGTACATGGCCTGCTACAATAATTTAGTTAACTTTTATATAAGATAATTATTTTAGGCTTCAATTAATACATAATGTATCTAAAGTGCCTGCAGTTTCAACTACCAATAATATCATTTCCAGTGGAAGACAGAAAAAAATCAGTAGTGTTTTCATATTTGACTTACTTAAATAAAAATATAGATTATATAGATATTAGAAATAACATTTGAGATACCAGGCTATTTTGAGATAATCCAATTTCTGTAAAAATCAAAATTCATAGGAATTAAATTTTAGAAATCTATATCAATAATTTTTATTAAAAATCTTCATTCTTTCTAGTTTTCTCTGCATCAAAATATCACATAAAATTATCTAGTTTTTAAACCCAAGAATCAATTTTGATTTTTCTGGATCTCACTCATATCATAATAAAGCTGTCAATATATAACTGATTTTAGCTTCAGAACTCTTTCTACAATTATCCCCTTTATTCCACTTCCATTGCAAATATATCAAAGCTATCATTATCGTTCAATTGGACAACATAAAAAGTGTCATAATCATTTTTCCAGCTAAATGTTTTCCTGGTTTTTTTTTATGTTTACATCATGGTATCCAGAGTGTCCTTCAGTCATGTCACAGCAACTGTAAGTGATAATCAATGTGTTCTCTGATATTGAACAGAAATTCAAATTTTTATTATGAAATATTAGTAGAAACCTGCATGTCCCAACCCTACATTTGCGCTTCACTATCGCCCTCACACAAACATGGAATTTTTCGTATAAACTACGTAAGCCATTGTATGTAAATATTTAATAACAAAGCTAATGGTCTATGTTCTATACATCCCATGCTAAATATCTACACAGGGGTTATTGACGTCAATGATTTTTATGACACTATTTAAGAAAATATTATTGCTGAGATAAAACATGTACTGTAAAAAAATAAAAAATGTTGCTAATAAATTTTGGTATATTAAGGTTAAATAAATTTTAGTTTTTTTTTTTTTTTTTTTTTTTTCCTAAATCAAGCTTTCCCAGAATAACCAATTATATTTGTTAAGCCATTGGGAATTTTTAGTTTTCAAAGAAGATTTTATGCAAATGCAATCACATTATTTTAAACTATAGTTCTTTTTTTTTCAAGAATAATACTGTCACTTTGTGCCCTAATGTCCCATCAACTTTCTGGGCCACGTAGTTGTAGATCAATTTTCTCTACAGCCTTTTTCTCTGTTTATCTTTTGTCCTTTATGAGAGATTTATGTAGAGTAGGGGTCTCAGTCCCACGGGGACCCCTGGAACAGCTGAGGACGGGTCCCAGGACACAGTAACCCACCCTTGCAGCCGTTTCAGTGAACGCCCTCTCATTTTATTTAGGAAGTACAGGGGCTTAAATAGAGCGAGGAAGTTATCTTGGGCCAATTAGCAAGGCCTTGATTAGCAGGGGGTCGCCTAGGGGGAGGGAAGGAGTAGAGGAAGGAGGAAGGGATTGACTTGTTTATCAGAGCCAGTAAGAAGCAGTCCTGGTGTTTACTCAAAAGAACACTTGGCTCAAATTACAAGCAGTAAAACGTGGCTTAAATTAATATCAGTGATCAGCAAACACTTCTTAGTGGGAGGGAACTTAACCAAGGTCAGCAATTCCGAGGCTCTCAGGTCCTGAGGGCCCCAACAATGTAGGACTAGAAGAGAGGGGAAACTAGTAAGGCTGTTTCTTAAATGTTCTAACCCTGTGCTATATTGCATTTAGGATGGAGTGTGTGTAGCTACAGTTCATGAAATCAATAATAAACTGATAAACCATATTTAATTTGTTATGGAACCTGATAAAATAATGTAATTTTATATATTCATAATTTTTCTGTTGTTTTGTTTGTTTGCATGCTGGGCTTAAATTCCAGAGTTTCATATATGGAAGGCAAATGCTCTGCCATTAAGGCACATCACAGCCTAGATAGACAATTTTTTTATTATTAATAAAGGTAAATTGACTTGATCCAAAATAAATTTTAAATATTTCTGTAACTTAGTGAATTTCTTTATATTAAGCATACATCATTGGTATCTACCTTGCATATGAGGCACAAACAAAAAATTAATATAAAATAATATTCTTCAAAACAATTTTAGCAATGTAAATGAGAAAAGGTATAATTTGGAAAAATCGATTCTAGTTAAATATAATGCAAGCTCCCTTTTGAACTCCAGCTTTGCAACAAAATAACCCTATGATCTCATTCTCAAAGCAACAAGGAGAAATTGGCATGTCAGATGATTTATAATATATTTTGATATTTCGGGGAAGTTTAGTTAATGAGTGGCATGATTTTCTAATTATTTTTATAAACTGAACAGTCAAAGCCTATGAGGCTGAGGAGACGTTTTGGCAAAGGTTTACTTTTAGATAAATGAACTTTTTAAAAATTATTTAAGTCTCTTCCCAGAATATTAAATGGAAAGGTAAATTAAGTGTTACTCTATCACTCAAATGTTCTACTTACTAAAACTTGACTATTGATATTTTATATTATTGTCTCTAGAAGTTATTCACATCTTTCTTTCTATCAGTGGGACATTTTTCACAGAGATTCTATCCCTCAAATATTTGTTTCTTCTTTTTCTCTTTTATTTCTTTACATTTTTGTTATGTGTGATGATAGATCTATAGCTAATATATACATAAAGAGTTTGTGCAATGCACCGGCTAGATATTTCTCAACATATTCTGCTGGCTGAACAACACAATATTTACTTTTATACATGGTGAGCTGACCTGAACAACCATGCAGTATAAAATCAGACAATCTTTTAAACTTGGCTTTAGCATAGCAGGTCAAATACAAAGAAGAAATTTAATACCATAAATCTATGCACCCTATGGGCAGAGCTGCCTCACAAAATGAATTGAATTTCTCCCTTAAAAAGTGGTAGTTTATATATCTTTAGGTGATCATTTATATTTTGACTAGATTTCTGACAATGATTACATACATGTGTTATGTAAATGGTTAACACTCTAAGATGGCCAAACAATCTTCCTTGAATCATTCTACACTTCAGTTACATTTTCCTGGGAAAAATAAAGAACAATAAAGTATCTGGAAAAAAGTAAAGAACAATCAGTATCTCGAAAAACAATAAAGAATAATTAAAGAGGAATAAAGAACAAAAAAGAGCAATAAAGAGCAATAAAGGGCAATGAAGGGCAATAAAGTGCCATTACATTCAAGTTATATGATGAATGCCTCAAAAAATCCAACATAGTAAGCTGGAAACCAAGATCAAATAGCCCAGTATGATACTTATTAAAAAAATAAATAACTAGTAAAGGATTGATAATTCAAATAATTATAATGAGGTAGAAATTGTAGTAGAATGAAGATCTCATATGTTCTATGTTATATTATGCTTAGTGAGACACAGACTTCCAAATTCACTGAAGAAGCTAAATATATTTATAAAATCGACAGTATATTACTATCTCCTAGCCTGTGAAATGTTACATCTCTATGAATTTGGGTGAATCTGATTATCTGGGATTTTATTAATAAGACTTTTTTGAGTGTGTGTGTGTGTGTGTGTGTATACATATATGTGCATGTGTGTGTGCATGAATATGTGTTTTATATATAATATATGTGTATATATATTATATATACATATACATAGAGTGTCATCCTATTTCTGATTGAAGCAGCACATATTCACACACACACACACACACACACACACACACACACACACACACCTTCTTGCAGGAATATATTGGAAAACAATTGCAAATTTTATAATTATTTTTGGATGGCATAGGAATGTTCCATTTTTTTGCATTAAAGTGTAAAATGACTTTTAATCTTGAGATATGAAAATCAGTAATTTGTTGTAGTAATATGAAAACATAGAAATAATATCAGGTGTGTCCATTATGAACGCAATGTAACACCTTTTGTGTTAAAGGATTGATTAGTATCAAATCAAAATGAAAATTGACATTGTAGAAGAATCATAAAATCTTTTTTTTTAGGTAATTTTAACTGGTTGTTATGTTTGCTAAGTAAATATATTGCTGAAAGATTTGTTATGATGTTTTGAGTCTATTTCAGGAGCAAGAGTATAAACTAATTTTTCGAAGATCAGCATTTTTCTAAAATCCTTTAAAAACCACATACTTCATTCCAGTGACCATGTGATTTTTCAGCAAGCATTTACTATATATCACTTGTAAAGAAGTTGGATAAAGATATAAAAATATTACTATGCTTATCCAAGCATATAAGATAGTAATTAATTCAATGTTTCACAGCTTTTGTTCACTACAACTCTGAATATTATTACTTCAGACTACAAATACTCATATCAAGTACACAGAAAGATTTAAATATGCTTTTAAAATGTTCATGACCACATTCATAAAACACACAATGTGTATTTGTGAAATGCTCAGTCAGTGTTCTGCAAATTGTCGTGTGACCTGGCTACTGACATCTAGTCACATAGTTGAAAGCTTGCTGTAAGCTTGGATTATGAAAATTTCATGATATTCCCTTCCTTTAGTTTATTGAAAATTCAGACTGTGATTTGATATAATTCCACTTATTGATTCTTAGTGGTATTTCTTGTGCAATTGTTGCTTCATTTAAAAAGTCCTTTAATATGTCAATGTTTTCAAGTGTTTCATCTACTTTATCTTCCAGCAGTTTCAGTGTTTTGTGGTGAAGTTAGGCTAACAATAATATTATGATAAGTTCTAACAATAATATTATGATAAGTTCCTATATAATTGTACTACTAATTGTTAAGATATTTTACCTATACTTTGAATTTTTATTTATATCTATTTTTATGTATTAGTGTCATGTATATATATCAATGTTCTTATTGGTCTTATTTATATATTACACCTATTCAGTTCATTTACTTCCAAACTAATTATGTTTGTTATATACCAAGGAAGAATTATTTAGTTTTTCTGATTCTCACATATAAGGGTCCAAAAATTGCATAATTTAGCCTCTTTTGTCTTTTACAGTAAGATAATATAAACTAGGTAGCTTAGAAATAGAAGAAATTTATTTCTAACAATGTTGGAAAACGAGAGGTCCAAGATTCAGGTGCTAATGGAAATGGCCTCTGGTAATAACCGTCTTCCAAATTCATAACTGTTATCTTCCTGCTATGGCCCTTTAAGGTAAAAGAACAAGTAGCCTGTCTTGCCCACTTTTTTGCACACACACACACACACACACACACACACACACACACACACACGTACACGATGCATAATGGCTATATTATGCTTCAGCATTTATGTGCACATATATATTACACCAACATTACAATCTCTTCCTCTCCCACACATACCCATGCCCTAATATGATATCCATTTGGTTCACTAAAATGCTTGTCTACTGCTTTTCTCATATTAGAGGAATCATGTGATACTTAACCTGCCTTTAACACACTTTGCTAAGCATGATGGTCTCAAGTTGCAGTCATTTACTACAAAAGCCTCAAATGTGTCTTTCTTTAAAGAAGAATATTACTATATTTTGTACATAGACCATGTTTTTGGGTCTATTGATCTGTTAATGGATAATTCAAAATCTTCCATGTTTTAATTGTTGTTAATTGTGCTGCTCTAAACATGTTTATACATGTATTTCTGTGACATGCATTCAAGTCTTCTCTTTCACAATCACCATCTTGAAAATTAACATCACAACATGTATGCTTTTGGAAGATGTGGGCATTTATTTTGTTGCATGTGTCATGAACACTTAGTGTGAGTAATTTACAAAACTTGTATCGTTGAGTTAAATATATGTATATATATATATATATATATATATATATATATACCCTTTTATATGTAATATATGTTGTATTATACTATATTATATATAATATACATATTCAACTCAAAATAGGAAAAAAAGTAAACTTTCAATGGGGTAAAAAAAAAAAACCTAGCTACCTGCATTTTTTTTTGTGCTGTAGCTCTTTATTCTTGTTGTTTTTGCTCTGTGTGTGTGTGTGTGTGTGTGTGTGTGTGTGTGTTAGGTATCCTTGATGATAGTGCTTGAGCTACTCTTCTAAAAACTAAATAAATAAATTAAAAACATTGCTTGGAATTACTACCTCAATAAACAAAAGAAAAAACTTATAAAAATACTTTGAACAGGGCAAGAGTATGTTCTAAATTCATGAGAGAGTGTTGTCAGGCAAATGTACATAAGTTTTGCATTTTTAATGATCCAATGGAAATTTCTTATATCTTCATATAATATGATGACAAGAAAGTTTATAATAAAGGTCCTGATCTATTACAATTCATCACATCTCTCAATGAATATAATTTGCCTGAGTCATAACAGACGTGTTGAAGATGCACTAATATAAACTTCATCCATTAACAAAATCACTTTATTGAAAAAAGCACTTGTAAAAGATGAGACTTTTTTGAGATGATTTATTATTCTCAAGTTGATTATTGAACAGAATAGCCTTCATAATTTTATTAGATATTTGTTCTAATTTGAATTTGGAGTCTCTCAACAGTTTCATACATAAGTATGGATGGGATTATGGGGTTAATTGTATCAAGTTTTTGACCGATGGATTTCACAGGCTTTTAGGAAGTGGGGCCAGATCCGGAAAGGCAGATCACTGGGGCTGAGGCTTGACAGGATATACTGCCTCCAAATCCCTCTCAATCTCTCTGCTTCTGGCCATGATGGAATAAGCAACTGTCCTCCGCCAGGCATTTTCCTGTAAGGCCTTCTGTCATTGTCAGTGGTCTATTCACAGAAATCCTCTTACCTCATCCCTCCTGAGTGATGGGATTACAGATATGTGCTACCATGTTCAGCTTATGTGGTGCTGGGGAATTGAACTCATGGCATTTCATATGCTAGATAAACTCTCTAACCACTGTACTATTCTCTCAATACCTCATCTCTAATATTTAAAATAATAACATTCTCAATCTTCCAAAAACACATAAAAATAATCAAACTAAGCTCTGGTCTTTATTCTTGCAGTTATTGACAAAGTAATTAGTACGGTTTGAATCTGGAACGTCTCTCAAATGTTTCATGTGTTTGGATGTTACAGATTGTCAATGGAAACGTGTACTGTTGGGAGTTTGGGGACTGGTCTGCAAGGGTGGATTACAGGCACGTAGGTTTAATTATAGGTGTGTAGTTGGGGCTTACCACACCTTCCACACGGGAAAGTGTCAGAACACTGAGGAGGGGCTCAGAAAGGGTGGATCACTGGGAAAGGATGTGGCAGAATATATATTCTGCTTCCTTCTGGGAGGAGATCAGATTTTACAGGACTTAGTTTTCTGATAGCAACGTCATGATGCCTCCACAGATATACTTCCACTGTCGTTTGTCACCCCTGAGTGCACTTTGACCTCCTGAAACTGTGAGCTAAAATAAGCCTTTCTTCCCCTATATTTGTTGATGTTGGGTATTGAGTTACAGGAATGAAAATGTAACTAAGACAGAAATTAATATAAATCGTCTCCCAACATCATCTGCATCTATAAATAATCATTCACCTAATCTAGCATTGTGCCTTTTCCTAAGAAACATGCATACATTTTTTTTAAATAATTGGAGCACTTTTCAGTAGAGCACCATATCTTCATTTCATAGGTTTGGAATCATTTAGATTCTAGATTCTATTTTTTCTCTCCAGATTCCACGGAGTGCTACCAATCCAGTCTCCTTAGTGTAACTCAGGTAAATTATCCCAACAGTGCTATAGAATCCAGCTCACAATAGTCTTTTGGCTTGCCACTATCATTTATAAAATATCAGAGCCTGTATCTAATATTTCTCAAGTAGTATGACTACTATTTTTCTCCTGGGACCTGTTAACTCAGAAGGTAGCTTCCGGTCCTTTGTATAAGGAATGGAACATTATTAAACATATATGTGTATAAAGCAGAACAATTTTAAGATCATTCACCAACACTGGTCTTCTTTCAATCAGTGGGCTCTGTGACTTTGATTGTCCTTTATCAGGAAAGCATATGAACAGCTATGAGCAGTTAGAGTGGATGCTAGGGTACAATCTTCTATTTGATGCTGTCTTTTTAGTTTCTTTCTACTTCGTGCAACCAAAGTTTACTGTGTCTTGCCTTCCAGAATGCCATGATCATGATCTATTTATTAACCATTGTTATAGATTTCTGTTGAAGTATAATTTCAGCTTTACCTCCCATTGATAATTGCATCACATTTGTCAATGCCAATACAATGCTGCTACTTGGCTTCTGCCATTTTGAAAATGATATTGAAGGACACAATCTTATGCAGCAGCTCCAAATTTAGCCTGCAAAGCAAAGGCAATAAAAGTTTCTTATAGATTGTGATTTCCTGACCGTAAGTGCAGATTATCTTGTTGTAGTGAAGATTCTCTAGATATAAAATGCATTCTCCTGGAAAACATCTAAGTGGTCAGCACTCAAAACTGTTTTGCCGTGTTACCTCTCTGAGACTTGGGCACTTCTGGAAAATTGATGTGTACAAACAACACTGTTCTCCTCACCAAAAATAATCAGACTATTTCTTTTCAACCAATGTCAAGAATTAAAAGTGCAACATGACCAGATTTTTAACTCTAGAACATTGACACCTATGTCACAAATTAAGTTCCAGATATAAAGGAGCTCTCATCTAACTGGGTTTTTCTTTCAGTTCTATCCTGCAAAATAACAAAGATTACTTTAAAATATTTTTCCTGACATTTTCCAATTATTTTGGATCACTTTCTATGTTTTTTCCAAGCAATATCTAATCTTTCAATCTCTGGCTATGCTGAAAACTGGTTCTGTCCTTTTTAAGACAAAGAAGAAAGACGAATGGAGACACTGAGGTGAAATGATAGCATTTTGCAAAGAAAATGCTCCACTGTTTATGATTATTGCAGGATCTTCAGACAAGGAAAACAATCTCCTTTTCCAACGGGATAGGGAGGTTTCTAACAGCCAGGAAGTTCTAGGGAATTTGCAGACTTCAAGATCATCACTTCGTCTACTCAAATCCCAACTCTGAAGCGCTCTTTCTTTTATTACAGTGATCCTAGCTGTGGCAAAAGACATTTCACTCTATCTTAGCTGCTTTGCAATATACTGGGCTTGATTTCAGCACAGAATTTTCTGTAGTTGTAGATATGATAATCTCCTTTGCAGCTTTTTAAAGAGCCTTTGACTTTTAAAATATGTTTTAAATTAGAGATTAAGTGCCCTTAGCATATAATTTCTTTTGCGCTTTTTCAAAGATTTGCAATATCATAAAACACAGTTTATTACACCATTATTCTAAGTTTCATAACCTTAAATCCACAAAAGCTATGTCTGCTTGATCTTCTAATATCATATCACATAAAAATTTTAAAACTTGAAGCTTTAATAATAGGTTATATTTGGCTTCCCATAACTTTATTTCACACTTTGTTAAGGCAAAGGGCTGCTTATTACTTACAAATATGTGAAAAAAAAAATCTAAATTTGACTTTCAGGGCCACTCTGGTACAGTCTTACTTGGAAGTCCTAGAATAAGAGAAAAAAACACTGTTTATGTCTTTGAGTATAATCTCAGGTTAACAAGTGGGGGGGGGGGGGGGGGAAGGAGAATGTGTCAGGGAAAGAGAAAGCAAATCCAAGGAGATGTTATGCTACCACACCCAGCTTCAAAAGCTAAAGCAGCTGGCAGGGCGCTATAATATGAACCTCTTAAATGTAGGGCCTTCTGATACCCAAGAGAATTTCTACTGATTGTAAAATTATAAGAATTCTACTACAGATGTGAGTTTAAACTTGGACTGTTCTGGACAGATTCAGCCACCTGATCATCTTTGGAAAATATAGCAATTTCTTCAGTAGCTGGAATTCTTTCTTTCTTTCTTTCTTTCTTTCTTTCTTTCTTTCTTTCTTTCTTTCATTTTAAACAGGGGTTCCCAATGTAGAGATCAGTGGCATCAGCTGAATCTCATAAGAATGTAGAATAAGCTTGGCACACAGCATGAAGGGCACGTTATCATTGTATGACTCCATTGTGAGAAGACTGAATTACAATGTGTTATTATACATAATAGGATTAATTGGAGGCATAATAAATATTACCTTTATCTTCTTCCATATTTCAAAATCCAACAACTGATAAAAGGAGACAGATTCAGAATGAGAATATAGTTAATACTATTGGAAAGTAGTATTTGAAAACTTGGCTTAGACACAGAAATTTTTGTTTTTCATATGTTCATTGTGAAAATTAGCTTCAACTAGCTAGGTATAAGTTCCACTGGGTGAAAGCCTTCATCATCTATATGGTGATATTATGTGGTAGAGTAGTCTAAAATATAGTTTTGGTTTTTATTAAAGATGATCACAAAGAAGATCAATAAATCTTGCCAGGTTCTTCATTCCAATGCTGCCCGCCATGCAGACTGCTCTATGTTATCCAGAGGAAACCGCACAAGTAGCTCATAGAATCCAGAAGTGTCACCTCGGGATGTGTCATCAGTGTGGAAAGAAATTTTGAGAATGAGCTTTTCCAAAAATAGAGATTCAAGTTTTTGAGTTGAGGTCTCCTTTCAAAAAAAATAAATATGTTTCAAGCATGTAATAGAAGATGACAACAAATCCATCAGTGGATTTATTCGACTAATCCACATAAATACTTTTAATATTGCTATATTAAAAATAGAGTGCCATGCTATGAAAATGCTGTATCTTTACATAAAATACATAAATATTATATGATATGTAAAGTATATATATATATGTGTGTGTGTGTGTGTATATATATATAATTCACATAAAGTTTGCATTCATATTCAGCCAAGGGAGAAACTATAAGTATTTTACCATGACTAGAATAGATACAGCTTGGTCAGACAGATTCTGAAACCAACTGGTGACAGTGGTAAATTTTCTGAGTTAACAGTGCACAAATACCAGAAAGCATGGATGATATCCTTCCTAAATCGTAAACATGGAATAGCTCCCACTAATTTTATTTGGCCCAAACCAATACAAAAAAAAAATGGTATTGGAATTTTATTTGCATGTTTAATTAGGAACAAGCATGGGAATATTTTTCAATAGTATGTGCTCTTTGTCCTTTGTATGTTTCCTTTCATATGTTGACATATTTTAGTTAGTCTGACATTCTGACTAGCTAAGGATTTAATAAGAATGCTTTCCATACATTTAATGATTATTAATCACATAAGTTTTTTAAAATGTGGTCTTCTTGCCATATCTGGTTTTCAAATTTTTCATTTTCTCTTCTACTCACTTAATGACATTTCTGATGCAGTAATATTGTTCCTCGGTTTTCCTTCACAGAAAATTTTCTTATAATAAAGATTAAAAATAAACTCATATGTATAAATATACACCTATGCTAGTCTCTATGAGTTCCACATAAGTTTAATCATATGAGCTTTTGTTACAAATTTGAAATATTTTCTTTTTTTGCCAAATTCTCATAAATAACTTTGTTAATGAACTTATATTTATTTCTGCTCTATTTTTTTAGATTTCTAAAATGACAATCATAATTCTGGACATATTGGTACATGTGTACTTTGATTGGTCCTATTTTACCTATTGATAAATCGATAAATGATGAAATCTGTGTAATTTACCACAAGCAACAAATACTGAAAACTCTCAAGATTTTATTGACATTATTTTGTCCTCACAATATATTTCCCACTGAGAATGAAACAAATCAAAAACCATGTTTTCAATTATCTAAATTTATTATTTAACATGTAATTATGTTACCAATTTTATATAAAATTAGTGCTATTTCTTTCTATTTTAGAGGTACATTTTAAAGTTTCCTTTGTCCTCTGTATTTATTTTACATGTTTAATAATTTAAATTGTGAATACAGATATCATTAACTTATGTTAAGTCAAAATTGCCTTGTAATCAATTTTTACTCATACTCAAAAACATTTTAATTAAA
Source organism: Ctenodactylus gundi (assembly GCA_004027205.1). NCBI lineage: Eukaryota > Metazoa > Chordata > Mammalia > Rodentia > Ctenodactylidae > Ctenodactylus > Ctenodactylus gundi. The sequence continues at coordinate 265,252 of PVKB01002142.1, forward strand.
TATTTCATTTATAATTTCTCTGTCTCTCTTTCTCCCTCTCTCTATTTCACCCTCTCTTTCTGAGACAAAAAGAAACACATGCACTTATGCTATTTTTCTTTCACTGGGGAAGGTAAGATTTCTATTATTATGGCTGAGATGTCATTACCACCAGCGACCAGACTGTCCCTGGACATTGGGTGAGTTTTCAGAGAGCAGCCACAAGCAAGCTTAGGACAAAGATTATATAGAGGATTTTACATCATCACATACATTACTACATAGCAATCAATCATATCCCAACGTCTAGCCTCTGTTCTTGATGAACTGTTCTGGCATGAAATACATGACACCGGCAAAATACGTGATTCTTTTGAAAAACGTGACTCCTAAGGGGTTGCCATAAAGCTAAAAAAGGGGGAAGAGGTTAAGCCTCCGCCCTTATCATAAGACTCCAGAGACATCCAGTGCACAAGCAAGGCTTCTAGGTGAGGTGGGCGGGGCCTCACAATATAAACTCACAGCAAACTGACTTGTAAATTTTAACTTAAATAGCAAACTGTAACTCACATAGCCAACACATAACTTGAATAGCATAACCACAACAAAATGGAGTCGTGTTAGTATATTGTTAGTCTGAATTAGATCATTTCACAAACTGGTTACAGAAAGTTAACATCCATATGAGGTCACAGAAAACTATAAAACTACAAAAGTATACCTAAAGTTGGATTAGGTATACTGTCACATTCCCTCTCTCTTTGGTAATCTTTAATCTTTATCATTGCCTATTTCTAATTTTGAACAACAATAGTCAGGTTAATTGTTATGCCTAACATAGTATAACTGTACTGCATATAAACAGAAATGTAATAAGTTTTCTCCACAAAAGAGAACAGAGTTCCTCTTTGAAAAATATTTATTTTTCTGTTTTTTAAATAGATAGATATGATTAACATATTAGAGGATAGTAGTAAAACCTTTAGATTAAAAGAGGACAGATCTGTTTAGACACCAGACTAGAGAGTAGTGTGTTATTTTTAAAACTCGGATCACTGGATTCAGAGTCCACAGCGTTAACTATTATACATGATTTATTTTAAATCTTAGGGAGATCATATGTCCCAGTATCACTCATAACTACAACCTTGTCTACCTAGTACCATTTTATTTTAACTTTTAAGCCTACATCTGCTAAAAAGAATCTCTTACATTAATTTCCTATGAATCTGCCTATAAGATATTTTTATGGATTGTTAATATATATATATATATATATATATATATATATATATATATATATATATATATTACTCAGACAGCAGTTTTTTTAGGCCAATAAAAGCTGATACACAAGTTTCTAGTTTAGATGTAGTTGAGGTAATAGTCCATAAGAGACCATAAGATCTCTTTTTGACCAATTGGTTAGGCATTTAGCCATTATAAGAAATTTATGTGTGAAAACCAATCTGTTTTACCCATAACTCAAAGGTACAGTAAAATATTGAGTCTTAGGAGTACCTGAGACTCCCCTTATTATTTTTGACCGGGTTGATCATGATCCTGGACAAGAAATTAGGATAGAGAACTGAGGCCTAGTGTCAATCATAAAGTTTATCAATTGTCTCCTTATAGTGAAATTTATACCCAGGGGCTTGCAGAAGTTTAAAAAAGGTGCTCAAGGAAACCAATAATCCTATGCTCCAGCAATTATTCTCCTAAGAATATGATATCCTCCTAGATATCTACCCAAGAGGCCAGTCATACTTCCAATGGGGACCTTGGCATTCAGCACAGAGTATGGCAGAGGCCTGTTTGGTTCAGAAGAATATTTTTTGAAATGTCCCTCCTTTTTGCACCTAAAGCATCTCAGACCATGTTGGCGAGCTTGACTTGCTTTTCAGGCTTTTGCTTCAGGAGCCAATTTGAGCCTCTCAGTCTCATCGGGTCATGATCAAGAGACCAAGGTAGCAGGCCTAATGAAATTGTGATTGCAATTTAATGAGGATTAAAATTTTTCAATAGTATTAAATGTCTATTATATATCCAGGGAAAGGTAAATGATATGTACCAATACTATTACAATGGAGCTTAAAACAGCTTCTAACTCTATAGGAGAGCTTCTAAGAAACTCAACTAACTGCTTCTTTGTGGTCTTGTTGACATTGTGATGATTGCATTGCAACAATTATATCATTCTGTTGGTTCATGCTAAAAACATAAAATGGTAATACAAAGTTAGAAGGATGGATGTCTGTATGATATCTCATTAAAATTTCCAATTACCTCAATATTATACAGAATGTATATTTTGTTATACATAATATATATATATATATATATATATATATATATATATATATATATAATATTTATGAAATAGAAAAATAAAATGATGTTGATCTTTCAAAGACTAAAGCCTAGGTTGGAAGTTAGACATGTGTAAATAAAACATAGAGAATTAAATTTTGACATGATGTGCTATATAATTTGAGCCTAGGGAATTTAGATGATAAAATTGACAATAAATAAGCATAGTTATAGATAAACCAAAAGGGAGAGATTAAGGAAGCATATTACAATTGAATCCAAAATCCTCAGAGGGTTATAATATTATTCTAAAAGATAAATTTCTGACTCAGTTAACATCTAATAATTAAAAACAACTGAATTCACTCCAAAGCTTAAGTGGTATTCAACTTAAATTCATCAGTTGATAGTTCAAATAAACATAAACTCTTAATGTTTCTTAAGGGAAAACATTGATCTTTTGCTACACTCGGGTATGGCCTCAATATGAGCTACTTGTCATTTAACTTGGTCTCTAATAGGCTCACTGAATTACAATACTATCTTACAGTCATTTAAAAGAATAAATAAAAGTCCAATATGCTTAAGTTTGCTTTGCCTTGAAAAAAGCTGCACTTGGGGATAGGACATAAGTTTCAGAAAAAAAAATAAACAACTGAATGTGTATGTGATAAAGGAAGAGAAAGAATGGCAGTAAATAGATATGTTTATGAACAGACTAAAAGAAGTGTTACGGAAGCAAGAAACCCAGTCTACTGCTGGACGCAGTCTAAAAGGCAATAGATCTTTAAGTGGGGAGTGGTTAAGGGTGTTCTACAGCAGCCGATCTAAGGGTGGAGAACCTAACCTAACAACTGGCCCTTGCAACTGCGCTGCTTAGCCTAGGACAGCCCCTAACCCAGCTACACAATATAGGTGGACCATTTTATTAAAAGCTTAAACAAACAAACAAACAAACAAACAAACAAAAAACAGAACAGTCTCTAGATACTTAGGTGTCTTTGTTTTGGTGTTCTGCACCTTTATGCACCTATAAAATCGTATCTTCTATTCTGGTGCATAGAAATAATGTGGATCAGAAAGTAGAATCTTCCATGTAGGGTGTATATGTGCTTCCCAAATTTTAAGGTTCAAATCTAAAATGTGCCTCAAAGGCCTCTTGTATCCATTGGTGTGCTAATGACGAGTAGGAGTTAGGGCTGTTTGGAGAAAAGAGCTGCTGAGGGTGGGCCCTGGAAAGGTGTGCTCTTGTCTCTATTTCCTCCCTTCTTCCTGTCTGCTGTGACGGGAACAATTTTCTTCGGCCAATTTCTTTCTGGCTTCTACGCTGGAGATGGCTAATCACGCATGGACTGAGATCTCTGAACTGTGAACTAAAATAAGCCTCTCCTTTTTAAAAACATGGTTGTTCGATCTTGTGTTCTAATGACAGGATAGCTAATTAGATACCAATACATTGCTATTACAAATTCTGCCTCAGGATATATGCATTTTTTTTCAAACACTTCTGATATATCCTCGAAGCTTAACCTTTAGGAGTTAAAGTGCAAAATATGTTAGAATGTAGCATTTGTAGCATTATTGAATGCCAAATTTTCTTTTAGAGAATTCTACTTTTCATTTTATAAGTAATGTGTGAGAGAACTTCAATTCCCACACCCTTCTACAATGTTTCAGTTTACTGAGATGCCTTCAGACTTATCCAACCTGTGTCCCATAACTCTCATAAAGCCCCAGACACTATTGAATAATACTCAACTTGATTTCATAAATATTCTGTAGAAATCATGAAATATTTTTGGTACTTTGGTTGTTTGTATACACGGAATATATTAGATATTTTATATGCAAAGAAAATTCCTCATCTATCAATTGTAGCTCAGCCAAGCAAAAAAGGTTGCACAGCTTTGAATAATTGTTAAAAATCTACTCAGTGAGATTTTTTCTTCTTATTTTAGTGTAACTTTCTATTTTTCTTATGTGTAAAATTGTGCTATAAGCTATTTGTGTGAAACACTTGTTCGTGTTCATTAATGATTTTTCTACATCCCTCTTGATTCTGGAAAAAAAAGATTTTATGTTAAAAAGTTTGGGTTTTAGTTTCTGAGGCTTTAATGAATCATATATCTCTATAAATATTTTTTATTTTCTTTGGAAGTTTTATAAGTCTATCTTCATATATCATACTTCTAGTGAATTTTCCATTTTTAATGCTTGGGACAAGAGATTGATGGCATACCTCAGTGATTAAAGTGCTTGCTTAGTAAGCACTAGGTCCTGGGATTGGATCCGCAGTGCCAAATAAGCTGAGCATGTTAGTGCATGCCTGTTATAAAGCACAGGGGAGGCTGAGGCAGGAGGATTGTTGTGTATCCAAGGTCATCCTAGGCTGCATAATGAGTTTGGGATCAGCTTAGATTTCAAAAGGAGACCCTGTCTCAAAAAAAGAGCAAATGTTTATGTAATTAAAAAACTGATTACTTTATAAGCTATTTATCTTGAGTTATCTCAAGACTGACAACTCAGAATTATATTTTTTAGTCTGCCTCTATTACTCATGCTCCTGTGAACTCCTTTTCCATAAAATAGTTCTTTCTCATAGGCTAGTCTTCTTGAGAAACTAAATCTGTAAATTTAAAGACCACTGATAAATTAATAAATTTTCTTTTTATGTCTCCAGATAGACCCTACTCGACTTTAAAAGATATAATTTCTGCATGAAATTTTTGTTTTAAAATAGCATATTCACTTTAATGTCATTAGATAATAAGGTGCATAATGCCCTCTAGACCCCTCTATCTCTGGTGAGATCCTTTACATTTCCCACACCAACTCTTGCACTATCCTAATAATTCAAAGACTAAAACAGTCACCATAGGTCCTTTGACTTAACCTCCATTGTTATAACCATGCTGAAGCCATCATGAGCCTATGGGCAGAGGTTCCTTCAGGTATAGATCCCAAATGTCTCCCACTGTGAAATATTTCTTCAATCATCAGTCCTCTAGGCTATGAAAAATGTTGATTGTGTATTCAATATGCATACATTATGTTGATTGTGTAACAATAAATTAACCACATGCATCTAGCACCAAATAGAAGAATAAAACAAATCAACAAAAGCAATACAATCTACCTATATTAATGCAAGATAATAAACTGGGTATTGGTGACCATTTTTTTTAACCAAAATTTCCTAAGCACATGGTACATGTCGGGCATTAATATAATCTCTAGGACTATAGTAGAGAATAATAAACATGAAAATCCTAACTAGAAGAAGGTTTTATTTTGTCTTTAAGAAAGGTGCTATTTTTACTTCTATGATTTTATGGGAAATATTGACTATATGCTAGCTATACACAAGGTAAAGAATCAGAATCACATCTTGTGTGAAAATGACACCACTGTAACCTACTTACGATTCTCCCTATCCAGCCTCTAATTGGCGTCACTCCCTCAATTTAATTAATGTTTCCAATAAATGCTAAAACATATCTTTAATAAATCATTTACTACCTTATCGTTTTCCCTGGAAATCCTTATTTATTCTGGAAACAAAATTCAGGCATCACACTGCCTGCAGTGCTGCTCAGGTACCCGCCTTATTTTTATCTCCTCTTTTCCAGCTGAATTTCTAGACATACTGATGAGTGCCTGGATCTCTGACCTTCAGCAATCTGTCAGGATTAGGCAGTATTCATCTTCCAACAGCTTACCTGACATTCTGCACTGAGTGTTATTTTTCCAAAAAAGTACTTTTAACTCAAATATTTCACTCTCTTCTCAATCTGTATCAACATCCCAACCTGTCCAAGACACGAGATGTTCCCTTTCTTCTCATGCTAGACAAGGTGTCCCATCCCTCTAGTGAGATCTTCAGTACTTTGTTGTAACTCCTAGCATCATATTATTCTGTCAAAGTGTAAGTTTTATTTTGCTAACAAATGACCTATCTATTCATTTTCTTGCATTTCAACCCTTTCATAAAATTTGTTCTTGGCATTTTAACATGCTTTATTGTTTTCATTTAAAAATAAATACACATTAGAATCCATAATATATGTCAATACATCTGTAGATGTTTGTGTGGGAGAAATAATACCCCTTCTTTTTAGAAAAGTTAAGCAATGCAAAAATATCTCCCTACTTAAGTTAATGATAAAAAAACTCATAGTAAAATGGACGTAAGAAAATATATTTTAGCTATTTTCTGAAGGGAAAAATTAGAAAGAAGATACAAAGATTAAGAATATAGATGATCAAGATGAAAAGAAACAGACAATGTAGGCCAATATAATGTAAATGAAATTTTGTAATTTAACGATTTAATACAGATAACACACCCACCAATCCTCCAACAGCATGTCTTCCTAGAAAACTTTGTGAATTAGTATTACTTCATTATAAAAGATTTATATTGTGGTTGTGGTAGATCATACAACTATGATGAATGTATTCATTCATTCATAAGAATATTAAATACTTTAATAACTTCCTATTTCTCATAACATTATGATAAATATGTATGATTGCACCCAATATATCTAGTAGATAATATGAATAATAATTATTTTATTATGTACCATGAGAAAATGATGATTCATTTCCAATCTAATTAGTCTACTTTAACACTGAGATACCTAAGAGTTCAAACTTACCTTCACTTTATGACAGAGATCTGGGCACACAGGAGACTGACTGGCAGGAGGTCACGCGGTTGGTCAGCTGCTGCTTCTTATCTGAATCTCTGAATCTGATCGCCTACCTTTAAGTCAGGACTCCTCGGTGTCATGGTAACACCTCCTTAACATAGAATCTTCTCGTAGAAAAATCTTCTCCAGTTGTTGCAGTTGACACACATAGAAGTCTATCCATAATTTCTCTGTGGTCATAACCTCATGGCTGGTCATCAGAAAGAGACATCCCATAAGTTTACTGGGTAAAAATCAAAAACTAAATTAAGAGTACATTTGATCCTGCACTAAATAAATTGACCATTTTGAAGCATGTTACATTAGACTACCAAATTACCATTTATGAAGATAAACACAAGTCCATTTCAATTTTCACACTTTTTTGATAAAACTGAATTTCTTTTTATAATTTATTGTTTGATGATTTACTTCTACTTAAAATCCTCCTTTCCATCAAACAAGTTTACAGATGATAGGAAAACTTCTAAAATAATGCATAGGAACACAGTTTTTCTCATAATATAGAAATTTAATAATCTCAATTTTTCTGCAGTCCTAAATTTTACACACATATTTGCTTAAATGGAAATGTGAAAGTAAACACTTACTTATAATTGGCTAACTGCACTTATTTTGTAAGGAACATTAAGGAAATATATTTGTGTTATTTTCAGCTGTTTAGTAGCAGCATGAGGTCAGTGTGCTTATAGTTGGTAATTAGATAGAAAGCTCAAAAATATATTACCCAAATATCGTGCTTTCCATTTTTAATTAAATTATACTTGCAGACGCGGCAGGTATAGCTGCCCAAATTAAGTTAAATTGTTCTCTGTGTACAATTTTGTTATTATCTTGGCTTTAATCATTCATGGTATATGTGTGTGTGTGTGTGCGTGTGTGTGTGTGTGTGTGTGTGTGCGTGTGTGTGCGTGTGTGTGTGTGTGTGTGTGTGTGTGTGTGAATATATTTTCTTTCCTCTTTCCACGTTCTCTAAGAAAAAAGGCCTGAATAGGAGCATTCTTGAAGCTCCTAAAATGAATGGTACAACTTAATCTAAAAATCTAAAATCTCTCCCGCAGGTGTTGCTTCTAACAGAAAAGCACTGTGGAATATTAACCCATGTAACTTGAATGCAATCTATTTTACTAAAAGTATATTAACCATACACATTATTAGAGATGTAGAGAAATAATATTAACTGATATGCTTTATATTAGAAGATAAAGCCTAGAGATCTCTGTATGTGTGCATGTTTGTTCATACAACACTGTGCTGAAATTGCATAAAACACATAGAGCTTATGTGACAAGACAGTTAGAAAAACTCAAGCAGCTAGAAAATCTGTGCTTAGTACAATAGTTTAATGAATGTAGAATTTTAATGAAGTGTTTTACTTAACTGATTCAAAGCTGTTCTCTTATATTAAACTAAGAGCACCTACCTCATAGAATTGTTAAAAAGTGGCAACATGTTACAGCAAATGCCTCATACATAATTTGTGTTTTCTCTTCTTTTGGTGTTCTCTCTCTCTTGCTCTCTCTCTCTTTCTCTCTTTCTCTATCTTAGCAATTTTAATTTGGTTTCTATAGGGGTAAAACAATATTAACAAAAATTTTCACTTTTTTGGAATAAATTATAAAATATTAATAAATCAGTCCATTATAGAAAATGATGCTTCTTTAACAAAATATGAAACACCATTATTTAATTCTTCCACTTTTTAATTTACATTTATTTTTATTACATTTCAGATAGATTATTGGCATTCTCAGTAATTTTTACTAATGGGCCTTTGATATTATTGGCATTCTCAGTGATTTTTACTAATGGGCCTTTGATATATCAAAAAAAGTTGATAAAACTTTAGTTAGCTTTATTTCATTGTCATGTAAGACTATTAATATTGACATTTGTTTCTACATGTTGTGTTACTTAATATGGTCTTCAAATAAATTGCAGAATTCAAACAAGTGATAAATATCTTTATGTAGAAAAATACTTCACATTAAAGTTAAATTTGCAAACAATATTTTTGTCTTTCCTTTTAAGTGGGACTGATACAGGAAATTATATTTAAAGAAGGGTCTAATCTCATCTCTGCACTAATTTTTTCTCTTCTGGACTGAGAAAATTGACATATGAAATTACCATACAAAACAAAAAACAGTAACCTACAGATTCTTCACATTTGTGAAAAGTCCTGCCGAATACTGAATTACAAAGCTAATATCAAGTGGTGGAAATAGCGGAATTTATTGACTGAATAAACCTATGAAAGGAATAATGTTACAGACCTAAAGTGTAAACTAAACAAGAAAGCTATATGCCAAAATTTGGCCTTTAAATATTAAAGTTTCACTCAGTTTTCAGCCTGAACACTTTCTCTCCTCCGGTCTTTATTGTTTTTATGTAATCTTCATGACTTGCAGATGTATATGGTCCCTTACATATATGTAGTAGAAATCAAAGAAGTTGAGTGGAAATATTCTAACTGGTTTTTATTGTACGCTTTATTAAAAGGCCAGAATCGATGGGAAAGAGGAGGGAAAAATTTGCTTTCATTAAATAAACCTTTCAGAAATCCTCATCCACTGCTTCCTTTTCTCAAAGTCATGTCATCTTCATGAGTTCAAAAGTAATGAGTATTCTTCCACCTCTATCTCATGCTGAGACAAAAATAAATGAATGAGTGAATAAGTAAATAAATAAATAAATAAACTATAGAGAAAAGGCCACTTCAAAGCCATCTTCTTAAAGACCAAAATGATATCCACCTTTGGGAGGAAAAAAAGCTGCTCTTAGTCTCAGAAGAGAGAAAACAGGAAAAAACTTCCAAAGATCTTTCCCCCATTTGTTTTAACTTTGCTCTTATAAACCAATAGCATGATTTTATTTGTATTTCACTTGTTTTTATTCATTTGAATCTACAGTTACATTTATTTCAATGTAGTCTGTTTTTCTGTCTGTCTTACTTATTTGTTGCTGGGACCAAATATCCTACTTACACATCACGTTTCCCCATTTTATTAATATGTATACATGTGTTACATAATATTTACATTGAACTTTACACATATATATCACTTCAAAATTACAAACCTGACATTCACATCTTAAGTGAGGGAAGATTTATTTTAGTTCATGGTTTCAGAAGGTTTCACATCATACATCTGGGGCCAGTCAACAATGAAAGACTCCATGCCGAGTTTGGAAAGCATCTCATGGGCATGCAGACAGAAAGTTAAGTGAAGCAGGAAACAAGTGAATTGAGCAGATGATGTCTGGCAAGTCACGCAAAGGCCAGAACTTTCCCAGGAAGAGGCTGTAACATAGTTCTTCTTCCTTCCTTAACCGGTCTAAGCTCCCAGTTGGACCCACCACATTCAAAGTGCACGCCCTTCCTCACTTCCTGGCCCACAAGTCAACAACACTCACCTGAAATCTCTGTCCTGGGCATATCCCCCCAATCTCAACAAGATGGCACAATCCCTCCAGGTCAAACCCCAAGCATCTGACCCTTCCAGCCATGTCTTAATTCCCAACTACATATGCTTCCACAATGCATGAGGGTTTGGGGGGGGGGGGGGCACTCCAGATTCAAACCATAGCATAATTTATCCTCTATATCATTAAATATCTACCATCTACTATTTTATCAAAGGTTTTTTAAGCAAGTTTAAGTGAAGGTTTTCTTCACTGACATAAATACTCATTAAAATAGTTGAACAAGCATTTGAAATTCATTTTTTAAGGGTTAAAGAAAGTTACCAAAACAGCAAGAATGTGCTGGGCCAATATCAGTAGAAAAGTCAACCATCCAAAAGTCACCATTATACCAAACTACCCTGCCTTTCTCACTAAAGGAAGTAAATCTTTTTTATTGAAATCCAGAAAATAAAGGAAATTAATCAAAACCAAAATATGGCATATATCTAGATATTCTGCTTGCTTCAGACTGTAGGTAGGCCTACATGATATAGTTCATAATTTCCTGATAACAGAAGTTTCAGTAGTCATCTCTTTCTTCTCTGAAGAAGTAATTTTATAGCACCCATGCTTTCTGCTTATTCACTCTAATCATAAGACCCACTAAATGCATCGAGTTTACAAACTTTATCAGATGAATTGTCCTTCACTCCTTTTAGTTCAAAAACAAAAATAGATTATATGTTCAAGTTTCCGGACTAGAGATATTATCTTTAGAAAAAGAAAATGAATCTATCTTCAAATTCGTGCTTTCAATCTTTGCATTTACACAATTATCAAACAGAAACGACTAATGACTAACTCATAGTTCCTTACAAATGGAATAATTTAACAGAAAACTTGCAAAACATTATCTTGGAGTGTGAGATAAATGCCTTAGTTAAAAACGTGTTTTTTTATTTAAAAGCATACAAAACCTGCTTGAAAACAGATGTAGTTCTGGTGTTGAACTGAACCATGAATGAAATTTGGATGATGCCATTTCTTATGTTGAAACTGAGATATTTCCTTTTAAGCTATAGAACACTATTTTTGTATATTATTACTTACCCATGGACAGATAAATACTGATTCCAGAAGAGAGGTTTAGACCAGAAGAAATTTTCTGTTACAAATGGTACATAACAGATTTGTTAGTAAAAAGGCATGTATATTGCTATTTCATGCTATTATATAACATGACGGATTCAACTTGGCACTTCTATTTAAGTGTGGTTAAATCACAAACACTGGGGCATGGAGGCAGTACTGCCACAGTTTCTCTCATTAATAAGTTACAAGCCCATTGGCATTGTGCTTGAGTTAATTATTTGTGCTCCTGTCCTTGTCAGTGGTGCAGATCAATAGTCAAGCAAATGTAGATTAATATCTATTTAATTGATGGCTGGAATCCTTGACTTGCTCAGTTACTTTTTTTTTTTTTTTTTGCTGATTTTTAACTTGTAAATCCTGAGTGGTAACAAGCAGGAAAAGAGAAAGTAAACAACTGTATCTCCACTCCCCGTGAGTTTGCTCCATGTGCTTAAGCAAAGCAAAGCACGTGGTCTTCATCAAGGCAGACAATGGGGCTTAATCATTGTGGTCCAGTACTTTGGTAAAAATCTTCTCTCTTGTATATTCCTAACCCTACTATAAGGGCTGATTAAAAGAAATCAAGATCATTGCCTCAGAAGAGTTCTCTATATTATTATAATGTTACTAGAACCTGTGTTTAAGCAATCCTTCCACTTCCTGTGATAATGTATCTACTTTTGTGTTCTTATTGAAACAAGTCAACTCATACGAGAAACGATCATCTCAATCAAAAATATTCACTGTCTTTCTAGTCCTGTAACACTTAAGCCAATATTCAATAGCATTTACATAGAAAACCCAACTTATGATTTCTGTTTCTATGCATATAAATCAACATCTTTTCCAAGCACTTTTGATTAAGCCAAATTTGTCATAATTCAGTCACAACTACAATGTGCTCCTTAATTCTTTTTTTTACCTTTTCTCTTTTACTTGTCCATACTTTTTCTCTTACTGTTTTTTTTTCTTTTATAGATTTTATTAACCAATACTCCCCAAGGAAAAGACTGAATCTTCTCTGCTTTCTATTCCTTCTAATTGCACTGAGTATGTGAGTAAATATTCAATATTTTGAAAGTTAACGTTGAATGAAAAAGTGCCTCCTGGTTGATTTTTGGGGACACAAAAGTAATTTTAAGAAAATAGAGGCCTATCTTTTCACTGTTATTCCTCAGAGATTATGTAATTGTTGTCTTGTAAGAATAACCATGTAATACCTTTTTTTATTATTAGTGGTGAGGCACCTGGTCTCTGCAAAGTGGTGCAGATTGATTTTCGGCTTAGTCATTTTAATCAATACCACGAACCTTATGAAGAGGGCTGCTCACTGCTACCAAGAGTAAAAAAATCTGAAGGTGTTCCACAGTTTGTCAGAGACAAACAAAACCAAGGCAAAGTCACAAATCACACAGAAACTTGTTCTGTGTAAAGTTTGATAAGCTTTGGATTGTGTATTGAATTATTATTAAGTTCTAACATGATTCAGCAAAATTAGTTATTGAAATTTTAGAAAAATACATTTAAAATATGTGGTAAAGAAGTTATCCTAGGGAAAATTATAAGCAAATTACACCATAATAATTTAATATTTTGAGCTTTGAAAGAAAAGGGTAGTATTTGTTAGATGTGAATAGAGAATTTATTATTTTTCCACAGGTGAGCTATGTTTTTATAAAATGTAATTACTCCATACAGAAGAATTCTGAATCCGACAAAAGAGAAAAGGGAAAAAAAGAAGAGAAATGAACTTATCTTACAGTATAACAAGCTGACTGACGCTTTAAATGAATATATATATTTATAAAATTGCCTTTGACAATTCACACGATCTGATTATGTGGCAGGATGCTGTGACAAAGGATTTGATTACATGGTGCATTGAGTTGCGGCTGGTAAATAATATCCTTCCCTTTTCATGCTTCTACTTGTTGTTGTTGGTAAACAGAATGTTGAGAATTAGCTTGTATCATAAACAAATCAATTACTAAGGCAAGACCTGAGATGCATGACATTTATATTATGCCACAAAATTTTATGAATGGATAATAAAATTTCCTAATGTAGATGTTAATTTAGGTTAGGTCAACTGTGTTCATGGTAACTGGCCCATGTCACAAATTTGCGCCATCTGTGCTAACTGATTATGTCTGCTGTAAAGATGCTTCTTTGAGAAGGCACAAGCATCTTAGTCAGGCTTTTGAATGGGGAGGTTTGGCTTAAAACTGTAGTCAAGTCCTGCACAAGAGTTAAAATAAGTAAACATTTAAATATGAGGTAAAAGATTTTAAAATGAAAATTTGAAGAAGGGATCTAATATTAATATAGAAACTTATGATTACATTTAACATGCTTAAAAAACAATCTAATTTCCTTTAACATTTCAATTCTTGTTAGGTAAGTATATGTTTGATAAGCACAAAAAATGGACATAGTAGTAATTTCTACTGACTACAAATATGTTTAAATGATAAAAAGATGTATGTATATGTGTGTGCGTGTGTTTGTACTGTATGTATTTTCAAAAGACCTAGAGAAAAAATATCTAGTATCTGTGACATAAATATTTCTGAATTTATGTTAGAAATATTTATGATGGAGAAGAGAGTATCAGTAAATGTAAATTAAATTTGAATTATGCATGAAAAATCTTAACATTGCATACATTATTGGACAAATGGAGGGTTAATTATTTGATTTTATGACCTTTATACTTTTTACTAGAAGTACTGGAAGCATATTTTATTTACTTTTGACATATCATCTTCTATGAAAATTATTTAGCATGCCTTTGATTCTGCATATGAAATATATGAACTAGTTTACAACATGATGTAAAATTAATACTCCTGTAACTTTTAATAATAACATTTAAATTATCCCTTGCCCCCTTATTTGAGACAAGGCCTTGTAAGTTGACCAAGGCTGGTCACCTGTTTGTTACCTTTCTGCCTCAGGTGTACAAGTAGTGATGTTGCAAGCATAAGTGAACCACCACTTCCACATTTAATGCAAACACTGTAGTGTTGTTGTTTCTATATTTTTTGCAAAGCCACATTATGGCATTGTGGATACTGTTTTGCGTAATTTTATGTATGAACTGGGCCAAGAGGTCCCTGTATTAAATGTTATTTCTGAGAATGTTTGGGAAGCTTTTTTCAAGTGAGATTAGTCTTTGAATCAGTAGGCAACTTGAACCAAATCACCCTCCCAATGGGAATGAGGCAGGGCTACCACCTGAGGCTGATGAGGACCAGAAGCGCCTTTGCGGTGTTGGTGATAGTGGTTTACTGATTGTTTGTTTGTTTGGTTGTTTTCTTCAAATTTGAACTGGGAATTGACTTTCTTCTGTTCCTGACTAGGATTTTACACCATCAATTCCTCAAGTCTTCACACTTTACATTTACTCATACTCTGGAATCTCTTCTTTGGTGAAGACAGATCACAGGACTTCTCTGCCTCTGTAATTAGAGGAATAGTTTCCTTAAAATCAATTTCTTAATATACACCTACACTTAGCCTATGATCACTTTCTCTGGAGAGCTGTTGTATAGGAACCAAGAAAAATTTAAATTATTAAGCATTAATATTGAAGAAAATCTTTCAATAAGTTCAAGGAATATTAGCATATGCAAATTGGATGAATTGTTTGAATTGTATCATACATTTCATAATTTATCTGTTTCATATTTACATAGGAACAAGCCTACATGTTACTTCAATCTTCAATATACATCATCTCTTAAGTGTCCATCCAATAATTATTTAAGAATATAGACATTGTTTTTTCATTATTTTGTTGATTAACAATTTCAATTCAGTGAAGTCACAGAATAATTCCCAATAGGAAATGACAGCTCTGAATTTGTGCGTCTTGAACCTACAGAACATTCACTGTGTTATATCAAACAAAGCAAACTTACTCTAATATTTTTTATTAAAGATACCTAACTGCTTTTTAAAGTGTCACTAAAACTTCATCAATTAGGAGATCAAATAAAATTACTGCTACACATTCACACTTACAAAATAGTCTGTTTCAACTTTTTAATAATTATATTATGACTGACATAAAAATGTTTCCTATTCCTGTCTGTCCATCTGTCTAGCCACAGCCCATCTATGCAGTAATAGATGAGGCGTAAGAAGCAACTATTCTAAGGATATGTTACTACTCACAGCGTTCCCATCCTGTCAAGAGCTGCTGCATAACTTTATGATACAGGCTGCTTATGCAAAACTTTAATATATTACTTTCAATAATGTAAACTGTCTTGTAAATCTAAGATTATGTTTGTGACATGTTTGTGTAGGAATGCAAGTTTTGAAAGGGAAAGAAAAGTGGCTTCAGTTTTTTAAAAATTCAAGTTCTATTTTATCTGTTGTGGTAGTGACACCTTACTCATGTATCTTGTCTTATTAATATTTCTGTTCAAATGCAAACATCCCTTCCCTAGTGAAAGAGTATCAAAGCATAGCACTGTCTCAAAAATGTAGTTCTTTCTATAAAATTATAATATATACACACTTATGTCTAATTTGTAAGAAACTTAGGATATGAGATATGTAAAGTATGAGATAACCCAGTAGGCTTATTTTTTAAGTATGAATTTTGTATCTTCCTCAAGATCAACATGTAGAAAGAAAAATGGTTATCACCCATCAGCCCACTAGTCAATTCATATTAATTTTATAGACTTTTTCTAAATGCATGAGTTTAGTCTAAGTCTCTCCCAGCACACCCCCAAGTACATTTTTTGAATTTATTTTGATGTATGCATGAAGATGAATTGCTTGGCGGAAGAAAATACGATTACATTGGTAATACTCTTGAAGGCCAGGAACAGGACATAGTTGAAATAATAGACATTTGAAAGAGATTTAAATGCAAATTCTGAAAACAGTTAAGATAATCAAAATGAAATATATAATATATTTGAAAGACAACTTCCATGAATTTGGAAAGTCAAGGTATTTGTCAGGAGAGATAAAGGTAAAAATGGAACAAAGCGCAGTTATAGTTTTTAAGCTTCAAAATTTGAAATATAAACTGGAGTTAATTTCAAAGGCTAATTTTTCTCACCGGGAGATAATTAAAAAATAAATCAACCCATAATTATAGAAAGAGAGGATTCCTCTTCACAGGATGGTTGCTGAGTAGAATCCCGGTGTGGTGGCTCCTCATAGCCCATCTAAAAAAATTGAGAAATAGAAAAAGAAACAAATAGAACAACAAAAATTACCCCAATCCTCTTAACATAGCTTTGAGAAAGAGAAGAGCTCCAGGAATTAAAAGGAACCGAGAGGAAAGTTAGACATTTTGAGTACTTGGTAGAAGCTGAAGAACCCAACAGCCTGGAAAGTCCCCAAGGCCACCTCGGAAGCCCTCAGAGGCCGTGACCAGGGACAGTCACAGATGCAGGGAACACCCAGAGAGCCAGGTGTCCTGGAAATAAACAGCTTCTGCCTGTAGCTTCAGTCTGCGGCTGCCAGAGGGTGACTTCTGGAATAGCATAGCCACATGAGTAGAGAGAACAGTAAACACCCTGTGATATTTCACCTTGAAACGTTTCCCTTCAGCCCAACAGACCCACTCAGGAGAAGCAGGTTTCAGCAACACCATACTCACATTTTACAAATTCAGGAGCGACTTTAGAATTCTGAACAGCTTCAGACAAAGAAATCGTACAAGAGTCACACACCAGGCACTTCGGTGACATGCCTAACTGGGTTTCTGACACAGAGCAACAGGAACAGTCATGGAGAAGGAAGAACAGGACGCCAGCCTCCTTATTATTTTATTTTACATTATTTTGTTTCATTTTATTATTTATTTTGAGATAGAGTCTCCCTCTGTATTTCAGGTTGGTCCTAAACTCACTATGGATCTCAGGATAACCTTGAAATCACAGCAAGTCTCCTGCCTCAGCAACTCCCTGCTGAAAATAAAGGCATGTCACCACGCCAGGTTTTTGTGGTGCTAGGGAATTGAACTCTGGGCCTCAAGCTTCCTCGGAAAGAGCTCAACTGTTGCGCCATTCCTCCATCTTCACGATCTCCTTTTAAATGGTCTAGGCCATAGAGAGAACAGCCTGTGGATATGAAGAGCCCGTTCATGGACCAATCAAGCCGGAACTGATGGGAATAACTTGCCAAGGCTGCTAGGTGTGAACGAGGTTGGTGGAAACAGAAGCCTGCTCCCAGCACAAACCCCTGTGGGTTTTCAACACCCTCTCCTTGCTCCTCATCCACCCACATTCAGTTTCAGAGAAATGTTTTTGCTTGGGCAGGGGAGTGAGTGTCTCAGGTAAGATTTTTCTGCAGATTTGGACACAAGAAGGGCGAGGGAAGGCCTCATCACAAGACACACAGAAGAACCTGCACTGACCAATCATTTTCTACCCCGCCTCCTCCGTATGCGGTCCTCTCAGAGTGTCAACACCACAAAACAAAGAAAGAGAGCGCTTACCTACAGAGCTCGACCCTGGGAGAGTTTCAGACTCCTCTCAGTTCTCTCGGTTTATTTTTGGTGTTGTGGGTTCCTGCCTTTTTGTTGTTACCGTTGTTTTGGTGCTTTTGCTCTTGATTGGTTTCTATTTTAGATCCTAGCTTTTCTTTCTGCCTTTTAAGTTAGTCTCTTTGTTACGGTATGTCAATAATTGGCTTGCCTGAGCTGTCTTGGTCACTGCACATCTGGTTCCTGCCGTGAGTGGTGACAGGGTGGTTGCTTTGCATGTCGTTGTATGCTCTTCACTGTATGTCGCTAGCTGGCTTGTCTCTGGGTCGCTGACATTACTGTGACTCGATTTTGCCCCAGGGAACAGTATATGGAATCAGGAAAGTTGTAGAAGGTTAATCTCTAAAAGACTCCTAAGCTTAAAGCTGAATAGGCTGAAAACAGGCATAATTGTTTCTTTCCTAAAAAATATAATTCTATAACACACTAGAGTCATGGGAATTGGAGAAAAAAATGAGCATCTATGCCTGCCTTCACCCATTACCTAGCCGATCATTGCCCCTCTTTTTATCCTGTCACTCACGTCGGAGCCTTGTATACTATTATTTTGTGGACTTCATAAGGAAGACACCTGTCTATAGTCAGACTTTTGTGTTTGGTCCATTTCGTTGAGCATTTTTGAATCAAGATGGCCCCATTTTCATTCAAAAGCTTCATATCTGTCTTTCTTTATGGTTGCATTGTATTCCGTTGTGTATAGGTACCACATCATTGGATGGGCAAGTAGGTTATTTCCAGGATTTGATTATTATGATTTATGCTGATATAAACACAGAAATGCATGCATCTTTTTGTTATGTTGACTTTATTTCATTTGGGAATATACCCAGCAGAGCATGAACAACAATTATACATCTATATTTACCTAAATCTATATTTATATTTATCTATCTATAGAAAAGAAGATGGCTAAACTTGCATTCATAAGAGAATTTATAAATTTCTGAGTCACGTACACATCATTGTATTGAAGTCTCAGATTCATTTGAATTTTTTATTATTGTATACTTTTTGACTTACATGTTTTTGTCATTACTGCCCTCTTCACGTTCAACATTATTCAAATTATGACTTTTCTAATAATAAAGCAGAATTTCAATAAAAATAAAATCTTAAGCAATGAAGTTGTGAAAAATGGCAATAAGCCAACTGCAAAAATTCTCGACTCTCCATAAACTGATATCATGGGCATAGAACAGTCAAGTTATAGGAAAGGATTTTTTTTTAAAAAAAAAGAAGTGGTCCAAGGCATCAGTTAGTTCAAAAAAGACATACTTAAACAAATGCAAGGGATGTGTTACAAACTTAGAATTCACTAGACAAGTGCTCACTCCAACTCATAAAAAAGTGACTTTAGGAAAGACGCATATAGTCAACTGAAGTGAACAAGACAATGCAAGATGTGAAAGAATGAAAACGAAGTCTGCAAAGAAATCAAACTATATTTCAGGCCACGAAAATTTGAATTCAAAACATTATCCACTTCTAGAATTGTGAGAACAGAGAATAAGACCCTAAATACAGGATTGAAAATAAAGTGAAGTACGCCAATGTACTCTTAAAACTGTAAAACAAGCCAAGTAGGTGGATACAACAGCTGTTGCATGACTCAGAAAGACCCCATCAGAATTACCGGCACAATCGCTGGTGAAAGATCAGAGGAGAACACCAAAGATATGAAGAAATTTTTCACTGAAATCACGGCAGAATATTTTCCAAATCTAAGAAAATAAATTAATATTAAAACATGAAACAATCTCATCAAGAAATAGAATCTCACCATATTACATCAAAATCAAAATCTCATAAATTCAACACAAAAAAGAGTATTAAAAGCTGTAAAAGACAATGAGACATAATTTTTCCAAGACAAGCCTACTAGAACAATTGTGGATGTCTAAATACAAACCTTAAATGCCAGGAATGCCTGGAATGAAATTTCCCAAGCACTTGAGGAAAATAAGTGTCAGTCCAGACTATAGTTTCTGGCAAAATTAGCCCTCAAAACAGAAGGAAAAAAATAATTGATGACAAAGAAACTCTAAATAAATTTATAATTCCTAGACCAAAATTACAAAAAAACACTTGGAATAACCTTAGAAAGAGACAAGAAGAAAATCAACAATGAACTCACAGGAAAGGAAACACTAAAAAAAAATGTGAAAAAAGGAACAGTGAAAAAACAAAACAGGATCGAGTAATACCTTGTAAAAGTTACTCTCAATGCTAATGGCTCTAACTCACCAACCAAATGACATAGACTGAAATATTGGATCAAACAAGAAAACCTAAATATTTGTTGACTTCAAGACACAACCACAAAGAAACAGAGACTGAATGCAAAAGGATAGGATTAATATTCTATGCAACTGGAGCCTGAAAGCTTTGTCAATAGCTCACACCTTTAGCCATTAGAGAAACGCAAATCAACTCAACAATGAAGTGTAATCTTAACCAAGTAAGGATAGCTTTTACCTAGAACTCAGGAAACAATAAATGCTAGTAAGGTTGCAGAGAAAAGGAAACTTTTTTACACTGTAGGAATAACTTTAAACTGGTGCAACGACTAGGGGAAGAAGCAGAGATACCTCAAAAAACTGAAAACAGATATCCTATTTGACCCGGGGACACATCTTCAGGGTATCTTCCCAAATGATACAACATTACTGTATCCATAGCCTTGTTTATAGCAACACAACTGATAAGAGCAAAATCTATTAAGTTTGATGATGTACATCAATAGATGAATGGATAAAGAACATATGGTATACGTACAAAATCAAGTATTTCTATGGGATAAGGAGAAGCGAATTTGAGTTACTTGTAGAAAATGAGATGCAGCTGAGACCCTCATGATTAGCAAAATGAATCAGATACAAAAGGTTAAATATTCTTTATTTTCTCCAATAAGAAAAAAATCAAACCACAAAAAATTAAGAGAAAAGTAAAAGATCATGAAAGAAAATACGAAGGTTTTGTGCCGAGGGAAAGGGGATATATATTGAGGATGAATGTTTTTAGAATATTCAAGGTACAATATGTACACACAACTAGTTACTCATTGAATGTAATTATTATTTATACAAACATATCCTAAAATGAAAATAATTTTGGGTAAAAAGAATATAAACACATGCTATTAATTTTTGCATCAAATTCATAGAAAGCAAAAGTTGAAAACTACCTACAACAATGCCCAACACTTATATCTCACCTTAATCAAATGACATACCTGATAAGGAGGTAAGGTAAATTGCATATAAAAAGAAAAGCTGTGGCCATGTGTTCTTATGGGGAGATCAATACCGGAATTTTGAGCATTTGGCCAGGTTAAGATTTATATGTTCTTGTTTTTTTTTTTTTTCATTTTTTGTCACCTCATTATTACTCAGCATCCTTGAAATGATAGAAATGATAGAAAGCAAAATTGATCAATAGCTTCCTGCCTGGTAGCTTTTGAAAAGCATTTATGAAAAATTCAAGGGAAACTTGATACTAAAAAAGGAGATAAGAATGCTTTAGGTCTGGAGTTGTAGCTTAAACATAGAGCATTCAATTCACCTACCATGTGTGAGGCCCTAGGTATACTCTCTAAATCCAAAAAATAAAATAAAATGAGATACTTTTGTATTATTATATGAAAAAATCTGTATCACTTGCTATAGGACTATAACGTCTCTGAGCTGTTCAACAATTTCCTTTCTAATTCATCTTCATAATTCATATAAAATTTAAACTTTTTGCACAACACAGGAAGAATAAGAATTATGCAATATATGAATATACTTGGAGACAAACATAAAAACAAGGCTCTTTCTCTAATGTGTTTGTTGGTCTTTTGGACAGAATATTCCCTATCTCTCCACACATTCCACAATGAGAGAAATCAATTGGGCAAGTAAAATATTAGCAGTTTTACTAAATTTTGTTTAGATGTATGAGTCACTCCCTGATTTGCCGATGCTAGAGAGAGATATCAAATTGGATCCTATAGCACTATATCAATTAAGCACTCTCATTCTGTGACTAAAAGTCATATATTTATGGTATTGGTTTGTTTTGCAATATATGTGTACACATAAGCCTACTCCTGCAACTTGGAGTAAATTCAGATCTAATTTGTTTTTCCAGGATCAAGATGGGTTTTGAGAATGACAGTTTGAGCAGAAGAGCATATTACTTACAGTTTTCCTCTAAACTACCAAAAATAGTGGAGAATTACATGGAGTATTAGATTAATAATTTATTTAGTGAAAAATTTTAATAGAGCACACTGCACCATTTGGTCATGTTGTACAACTAAATTTTATATTAAATACAGAAGAGAACTTATGTTAAAATTGTTCATATTTGAATTCTAAATATTGCTTTGGGCATAGATTGTTTTATTTCTAAAAGGAAAGACAGTTGCTAGAAAAATCTCTAATAAAGGGTTGAAACACATTTACACTATTACCTCAAAAGTCCAGGATTTCTAACCATGAAAACAAATTTAAGATTTTTCTTTACAAAAATATTTTATTTATAAAAATATTTCTATTTTTATCTATTTATTTCAGCTTGATCAAAAATAACTATAAATGTTTTCTAGTATCTTTATCAAATCTAATATTTTCTTTTCCCAATCAAATTCTAAGTGCCAGCTTATATATACATAGTAACATAAAGGTTTTATTATATAATAGATTATAAGAAAGCTTTGTTGTTCAAAAATTTTATGACATATAATACTAAAAAACGTTTCCAAGAAATTTAGAATATACTTTTATGTGACAATAGTACCTATATAATTCTGAAGGGAAAAAAACAATTTCTAAAATATTACATCTAAAGTAGCGAACAAGATCTCTCTCCACAACTAATTTTCTCTGGGATGTTATTGCAACATGTGACTAGCATTTGACATTAGCAATTAAGAAAAATTGGATCCTCCTGTTTCCAAAGATTTTACTCCTTTATTCTGATAGAGAACTAGTGCTTGATTGTCTTACACAAAATGATCTCTTTAATTGCATTGAATGATCCAGCTGGAAGAAAGTCGCCTGTTGCTGTCACTTAGTAAGATCACTGATCAACAAATAATACCAATTATGTTTCTATATTTCATATTAAAAACAAACCTTGAATAATATGTTAGATTTGTTTTATTTTCAGGAATGTTCTTTTTAATTAGAATCTTCCTTCCTATTACATTTGTTCCTTCCCAGTGAATGGGTCCTTCCTCCTTCCTTTCTGAAACACACACACACACACACACACACACACACACACACACACACACACACACACACAGAACACAAGGTTCAATATACTAGCTGGCCACCTTTCTCTCTATCCCAAAATTATTCCACATCTACTAACATTTCCAGTACCTCTAGTTCATTGAGCCATTTGATTTATCCTTGTATCTGATGGAATACCTACCACTTAGAAACTGCACAACTTTGGAATTGACAGAACTCAATCCTCAGGGCTATCTCTTCATAAATGAATTAAGCATTTCTCTCACTGTGTTTTACTAGCCTCAGGGGCATATTAATCTCACAGATTTGATTGATTTAAAAAGGGATGAATGAAAGATATGTTGACAATTTAAACTTGTTTTAGTCTATAACATCACATAGTATTCACACAGAATCCACAGAATCCACAGAATAGAATCAATGTTAGCTACTATATCACAACTGATTTTTAACTTTATGTATTTCTGATGTTGGTTGGGTTATATAGTTTTAATTGTATCATTTTTGAGTTAAAAGCTCACAAAAGTAACACACAGTATTTCAAAATTTTACCTAAAAATGTTATTGTACTATTTTTTTAGTTGTGAGCCTACATGCAAAGCATAATGTATCTTCAAGAAACTTGTTCTATGCATGCCTCACAAGGTAAAGACTTTCATACTGAATTTTCCAGAATTGCTTACAGGAACACTCTCAGAAGAGTGATCTCACATCTGTTGTTTATAATCATTACTGTAACATAGAAATTTAGCCTAAGAAACACAGGTATTTTAATAGGCTCTTTTTCATTTATTTTTATCTTAGTGTGTAGTATCACAGTTACAAAGATGTCACAATGATAACGATGACTACATACTTATCTTTATAAGCGCAAGTCTAATGTTCGGTGATTGGCTGTGATATTTTTCCCCTCACTTCACCTTGTCCCATTTTAAATGCGACATTTAAACCCAGTGGCTCTTCTGCACTGTTCTACTGACAGCATTCCTATAGGTCATTGTCTGTTGGTTCTTATTTTGTTTCCTGGTCTTGAAATTGGTTATAACAAAGATAATTTTAATAAGAAGCTTCAATTGTGATATTATGAATTTTATATATCAATATATCAACAATTTAAACTTGATTTACTTTGGAAACCCTTCCATGACTTCACATAGCATCTGTACAGTTTGGAATTTTCAGCCTCAGAAATAAAAGATTGTTTTCATCATCAAATTTCAAAACAAATAAATGTAATCCTATTTCATCCTTAAGTGAATACAGAACATATGAAAGCAGTATATACATATATGTTATATATATATATATATATATATATATATATATATATATATATCAGTTTTCTTGGTATATATTTGTTTACAAATTGATTAATTACCTAAGTGTGTGAATCAATGTCTCTTTATCTTGCTTTATTTAAAATAATATGTATTGAGGTGAAACAGCTAATGTAAATATATACTAATAGGACCTAGCATTTAAAATCTGCTAATTTTGAAACTATAGTAGCTAATAAATAAGATACACATCTAGATACATTTTTATATAAAATATCAAAACATAAATAAGAAAAAATTGAAAGAAATTTTAAAATATTTTTGTAGAGACCAATAAATTGAAATAACATAAAGAATAAAATCTTTGAGTAACTATGTTATTTGTACAAACTATGTTCATTTTTTAAATATTGTGACCTATATTTTTATAATTCAGCAATTTTAATCAGCATATTTATAATTTTGCAATTTTAGTAAGCATAATTTCACAATTCAGACTGTGCTTTCAGTTTATTTTTCTCGACTTTTTCCTTCTGAGCCACATAATATATATATATGCAAAAGCAATTCAAGCCTAACGTGACAACAAGGTAACAAATCCAAACATGGATGTCAAAACAAAAAAGTTACAGTTCTCATGGTAACCTTATATCAGCAGCATTACACAGCTTGCGCTATAAAATATGTATTTAGAAACCCAACTAGTAATTTAAAATACCGCTTGTTATATATATATTAAATGAGGATAAGTTAACATTCCTAGGAGGACCTTAACTTATCTGGACTGGCTTCAGTATATTTTAAATTAATAACATTTTACTATTAGAATGTTCTAATCTGCAGCTGTAGTCATTTTATGCATCCATTCAGTTTTTGCATTTCCTCTCTCATGGATTTGCTACTGTGTACAATGCATTAGAAATTTAGAAACATGTTGACATGATAGGTTTCAAATATTGTTAGCCTCAGCTTTTTTTCTCTTATTCCACTATTACTATATTTTAGGATAATAGGACAACTCTACCTCTGATAGGAAAATAAACTACATGGAAGTCATACTATTACAATGTCCAGATGCAAAGCTTCTATTCCTGTATTTTAATAAAATATTTATGAACTTATTGAAATAATAATGAGACGGCATACACATAGCGCCATCGTTTAAGAATTATATCACCCATGTAGTACTCCAGGGGATCCTCATTACAGGAGTTCCAGGTTTCCAGCTGAGAACCAGATTTTATGTCACGCAGTTCCAACCAAGTTATTCAACTACAGGGACACATTGAAATAAACACGTTTAAATTCTGATTTATAAAAGTGTTCATTAGACAAAATCTTGTGCTGCTACATTATACAAACATATATATATATATATATATATATATATATATATATATATATATATGCATCATAATTGTAATGCTTCAATATTTTGATGATTTTTACAAATCTTAATATATTAGAATTATTTTTTGTTATCATTTCACATGTACATGCAACTTACTTTTTAGCTATTTCATATAAATCTGCACAAAATTAAATTTATAGAGAAACATTCATCTTTGGACACCTTTTAATTAGAAATGTTTTAAGTTCTATACATAGTTTCAGTACTCAATAAGTGTTTGAATATGAAGACAATAAAATCCAGATTTCTATTTTTCAATGGAATTGAGACTGAAACTCACCTATTTTATTTTTGGTTGGATAGAAATATTCCTATTTTTGTGTGCATTTTCTCCTCCTTATGCACTCATTAGGTAATAATTATTTTAAATATAGTTGTCACGTGATTGAAGAAAATCTAAAACTTATCTTTTTGTTGTATTTCTCTGACTTAGTTATTATAAATTCTCAATGAGGCCAAAACATTTATGAAATCTTTCTTGCTACTTTGCACATAATGTATGATACTGAAAAAGGCAGAAATAACAAAAGAATTAATCCAATCTTTAACATAAATGGTATTTGGAAATCCAACTGTTATCTACTGACAGAAAAAAAAAAATAGCACTAAAAGGGAATCCTTCTAATTAACTAATTCAAACATTCAGAAAAGCTTCTCAGTGTCTGTCAGATGTTAGTACGTGTCAGTTGCTTACAAATTACCAAAACCTAATTATTGTCTACTTTTTAAAAGTACCTATTACGTGTAAAGAATCCTATATGTATTCCATAAAAACTACTGTGTGAAAATATTTACTACAGAGGTAATCATATTTTTGTAATATGCAAAATACTGCTATATAAATGGATAAATACATTACATTAAAAGCAGCCCTCATAAATGCTTTAAAATAAGTAGCTGTAATTTTCATATGTCACCAAAACCTCTATCACAAATATAATATGAAAAAGATTTCTATGATCCTCAAATTTTTTTGTAATTTTATTATGGTAAAAAAAATCACATGACATAAAGTTTAACTCTTTTTTGTAAATACGCAAATTCCAAATTCTGTAACACATTAGATTCATCTCATTTGGGGAATCAGTGGACATCTGTGTCCACACCTTTTCCAGAAGTCCCCCCCTTTACTATATGACCATTCCCTCTCTTTCTATCCTGCCATTCATGTCGGGGCCTTTCTATGTTATTATTTTTGTGCATTCCATAAGAGGGACACCAGTCTATAATCAATCTTTTGTGCTTGGTCCATTTCACTGAACATTATTGAATCTAAATGGCCCCATTTTTTTCCAAACTTTTCATATCTGTCTTTCTTTATGGCTGCATAGTATTTCTTTATGTACAGGTACCACATCTTCAAACATTCCTCTAGGAATGGGCACGTAGGTTGTTTCAGGATTTGACTATTGTCAACCATGCTCCTATAAACATGGATATGCATGTGTCTTTTTGGTATGTTGACTTTCTTTCTTTTGGAAACAGTATTAAAGTAGCTGGACCAGATAGAATTCTCAGCTTTCTAAGGAACCTCCCAGGCTGCTTTCCATAATGATTGTATCACATTTCATTCCCACCAGCAGTGAAGTAAGTAGAGTTCCTTTTTTTTTTCCACTCTCACCAACAACATGCTTTTTTTTTTTTTTTTTTTTTTTTTTTTTTTTCTCACTGGAGTGAGATGAAACCTCAACGTTGTTTTTATTTGCACTTCTCTGATGGTACAGGAGTCTCAGTTCACAGTTACTAAATTTTAAGTTTTGAGAACTTCACTCCAGGCTTTTCTGGCTTTTAGGATTTGTTTTGGGAAGTCTGCTCTTAAACTGACAGATTTGCCTTGATATGTCACTTGCTTCTTTTCTCTTACAGCTTCTAGAATTCTCTCTTTACTCTGTATTTTAGTGAGTCTTATTATAATATGTCTAGGGGGAGCTTCTGTTCTGGTCATATATAGTAGGTGTATGATATGCCTCCTTCACTTACATGTTTATTTCATTTTCTATGTATGGGGAGTTTTCTGTTATAACTTCAGTGAATAGATTTCGTCATCCCTTCATATGGATTTCCATTTTTAAAATTTTATTCCTGTGATTCTGAGATTAAGTTTCTTTGAGTCTTCTATAATCTGTATTGTTCCATTTTCTTGTTGGTTGAAATATTTGCTTGTGATGCTGATACAAGAAATTGCAACAAATACAGTGGTTAAAAACATTGCAATTTTGTTATGCTGTAATCTACATGTTAGAAATCTAGGATGGCTTGAAAGGCTGAGTCTGTTTTCAAAGTTGCTTGGCCATATGTTCCTTCTTCCAGATTCTGGAGTTTTTCTGTAGTAAGCAACACTTGGATTCTTCTGTCCTCAAAGCCACAATGCAAGATTTTCAGTTATTACTCTTCCTCAAGGACTTATTTCTGTCTTCAAATCTTCTGCTCCTCACCTGTCTTTCTCCTCATATTGCATTTCCATACTATCCTGATTCTGTTTTACAAGAACCTTGGTGAAAACACTGGACTCACTTTAAATTTTGAGGAAGTTTTTTTCACATCTCAATATTCTTAACCTCAGTATACAATAGGAAGTCCACAATTTCCGGAAGTATTCAGAGTAACACAATCAGATATTTTGGGGATTAAGACCTGGCATTTAGCCATTATTCACTACTTGGGTAGTAAGTAGTGTTTAAAAAATTTGAAATAAAGTTGAGTGTTTGTTTAGAGGGTCTCTTTATTGTGCTTAAAAAATTCTTACTTCAAACTGTAAATTAGAGAATCAGGAATTAGATTTATTGACAGAGTCCATCTATTTAGGAAAATTCAGAAAATTAAATAAATCTATGAATATTAATTGACAGAGACCTTACGACTTTGTGTACATAACATACTTAAAATATAATTAACATTTCTTTGCAATGTAACAATTTGCATATTTGCTATTATGAAATGATAATTGTTTTTAATTCCAAAAGATAAAATAATAACTCATAGATATGAATAAAACATTCTCAAGATTTTAATTAACTCAGTATTGTTAAGAAAACACACAATTGTTAGGTCCAACTCAAAAAATGAAAGAATCATAGATATATATGGAATAAAGGACCACTGAAATGAATAACCATGGAAATAAGTTTGTAAACAGATTGAAGAAATTTAGTTAAACTCCCTTTGGAGAAAGCGCATTTGCATGTCTATAAACAAAATTATTTTGCATAGCTATCAGTTATCTACAATTTTCAGAGCTCTGAAGCAGCTGAAAGTCACTTAATTATGTTGTGATAGTCTATCTCGTCATATTTAAAGTGTCTACAGTTGGAGAAAAATATTAAACAGAGTGCATATACTTAAGGGACTTTGTAGATATTTTTAAATATGCCTATTACTGATAATTTAATCAATTTCATATACCATCAATACTTTTTAAAAATATTTGGATAATGATTAGCACATATTTCTGCTAAAATAACTTTACATAATGAATTTTTTCCAAATAGAATAGAAAAATCTAACATAAACTTCAAAGATACATTGTTTTGAAAATAGTGATCAGAAAATAAATCAATTTGGTGTCAATCTGAAGTTTTACAGTTTAACTTGAGTATATTAAAATATTACTTGTTTTTTCTTCATTATTCCTAATTATCACTTCATTATTTTAATAATATTTGTTATCAGTGTGTCTGGTCCAAGCTTATTACCTTAACAGTTTTTCTTCTGGTTTTATTATGTGTCAATGAGAACTTTGAACTATAATCCAAAATTTGTATAGATATGCACTTTAATAAAACATAATATTTAAATTAAAATCTTACAGTAAAAAATCTGTTGTTATTACGAGCATTTCAAAGTTGTTGCCCTCACATCAAATATGTTTCTTCCATTGTTCTTCCTACTTTCAGAAGCAGTCTTAAGGTCCTGTCTCGTGTCTTATTTGTGCCATTGTTGCTGCCTTGATGTTCTGGGTCAACTGAACAATTTTACCTTTGCTCTGCTTTGGATCTGGAATGTGTCTGAAAAGATCATTATTTGTGTGTCATGGATTAGCTAAGGAATCTGTATACTGTTAAAATGTAATCCTGGTCTGAAGGGATGGATTGTAGGTATGTGGTAGAACATAGAAACATGGAATGGTAGATTATAGTAGATTATAGACTACAGGGGTGTGGTGGGCTAGTGGTGTGCTGTAGATTACAGTTATAGGGCACACTACTGGGCATGACCTGGAAGGGGATGATCACTGGGTCTTAACCTGGAGGGCATGGAGCACTCGGGCTGCATGCGGAAGGACTGTGGCTCACTGGGCCATGACCAGGAAGATGATATCCTAGTTCTGCCCTTCCTTCCTCACTGGTCTTCACATCGAACATGGGATGAGCTGCCCCTTTCCAGCTCTGCAGGTGCTCTGCTTCCACAGGGAGGGGAGGGAGGGACAGGTGGGTAGGGAGAGGGACAAAAGGAGAGTGTGAAAGTCCTTGTCACCTTGACAAGATAGGTATGTGCACAAAATGCTAAACTTCATTGTAAACCTTAAATTTTGCACTTACACATATCAATAAAATGGGGAAAAAGAAAAAAAGAAAGAAAATACAGCTGCCAGCTGCCTATGAATAAACTATGTGAGATATTCTGGGACTGGGAGCTAAAATAAACTGTCTTTTAAACTGTGGATTTGGTGTATTCTGTATCAGCAATGAATAAGTGATGATGACATCTTCCACGGTCATCTTGGCTTTGGAAAGAAGGCAGAAGTCATACAGTGCCAGACTTAGTGATAAGGTGGATGAGGACACATCGTAATATTTTTGCCATTGTAAAGCATCCAGTAGCAGCATTCCTTTGTTACAGTTTGCACACAAACAATATCTTATATTTTATTTTAGTAGGATCAAAATACATGAATTGTTAAAATTTAAAAATTATATTAAAATCACATTATTATTAATCCTCCTTCCTGTACTTCTCCCACCTTTAAACACAATTGTCCCGATTTTCTGAAACATTTCCCGGGGACTTTTATAATTGCTTCAGAAAGTAGCAACATCGAGATAATTGTTTTGAAGCTAAGGGGAACACATGAAGGAGGATTAATTGCAGCATGGTTTTATTTGTTGTATTTTTAAAAAATTAAACATTTACCATGTATTTTGTTCATATCAAAACAAAAATCAGGCAAAATCACATTCATATACAGCGAAGAGAATCTCCCATGGCTCTTCAAGCCCTTGTGACCATCCTGTGTAAAAGCACTTTGCATATATTCTTAAATATTCAAGCTAAAACACTTATTCATGCCACATCCACTTATCATCAAGGGCATATCGTTGGATCCAGTTGAAATGAAAACGTCACTGGTGACAAAAAGAAGAGACCCAGACTAAAACAACAACTAACAAAATAGGTCGAGCAGTGTTACTTTGAATTTATGGTTGCAAAATTACATTATGAAAGTCTAGTGACAAGTAGAATTTGGTTTCGAAAGGCATTTGAGAACTGTAATCATAAATATGAATTCATCCCCAGCTGATTTGAGAAATTGTAAAAGAAATACGAGAGTGTTTAGGGTACTCAACAGAAAAATATCATCACGTACATACGTTATTCTAAATGAGTAATGGAGAGATCTTGACAGTTAGGAAATGGCACACTGTGAGATAAGGACGGTCGTGGGGAAAGGAGGGAGATGTTTGTCGTCTGTACTCTCCTTTGAAACTCTGTAAAATCATATCTCTTTTTGCCAACCGCCAATCCTGTGTCTCAGATGCTTAGAAAAAGTCACTGTATATTATTTTAAATATCACCTATCTTGTGTGATCATAGTCTTTAAATACTTCCTTTTCTTGGGTCACGTAGGTATTTTTGGCTAACATTTTATGTTTTGATACACTTCTCTTTTGGCATTTAGCATAGTTCAAAAATTTTGCAGGTGTCAAAACAATGAATTTCCGTAGGGCATTTTTCCCCTTCTCTTTGTAAAATCCTAGGTATTGTTAACATCAACAAGAAAAAGAATTGTCGTGGAACAGAAAGTGGAAGTGTGGTTATTGTTCTTTATAGGTAGCTGGCAGTGGTTCTCTTAATTTACTACCGTAATAAAACAGAAATGACAATGCTTTTCCTAAAAGGGAAAAACATATTTTCTAATGGTGGATAAGCCAAAGTGGTAATATTTTTAATCACAAATCCCCCTTAAACAGCAGGATTCCAGATAAATGTATCAGAGTGTTTTACTATGTGAGTTATTGTCTAAACGCTCAGCAGTGCACTGGCGAGAGAGCAGATGGTTTGAGTTTATATCTTTTGTGCCTCTCAGTTATTGATGTCGATTATATGAAAAAATAATTGGCAGGGCTTCGCTTGTAATTGATATAAAAAGCTGTTTAGGCTCTTCTCCTATTGGTCAAGTTACTGGGACATCTGGGAGAACAATCACCTGGATTTTAGTCAGAAAAGATTTTCAATTGTGTATTCCAGCGACACAATGCTGTAATGCTTTCTATTTTTTCCATGACTTTTAAAAAATAAAATAAACCTGTGATAATTAACTTAAAACTGGGAAATCACTAAGAAACAAACTTGTCATTTTCTTCATTTTTCTCTCAAATAAGAAGAATTAGGAAATAGATAAAAGTATAAATCCAATATAAGGAAAGGACAGAACAGCAAAGAATCTTCAAGCTGCTTGATCAGCACATGGTATTGCTCCATAATTGCTTTTCTTTAATACACGGCATTATAGTGATTTCAGCTCTGTCTACATGTTTGTTGACATTTGAAAAGTATAGGCGAAATTTGAATAATGATAACCTTTAGAACAGTCACCAGATAGTGACTGCTCTGTTTGTACAGGTGACGCAGAGCACACAGTCATCTGTTCTTTGCTGAGAAGGTGTCCACTACATTTCACCCCAGTTGTTTTCCAGAGGGAGTACACTGCTATCATTCTATTTTGACAAATCTAAATATTCTCTTGATTAGACTTTTTATTAGATATTCTGCCTCCCTAGTTTTTTCTGGTTATTTTCAAATAAATGTTATATTTATATATATTGATTAAAAGGGATAGAACAATAGGTAAATAGTGAACGGGTTTTAATGTACAGATTCAAGGAAATTCAAATCTCATGTACACATACAAACGCAGATATACAGACAATGGATGGATATCCTGACCATGGGAGCAAAGAATGGGAAAGAAAATATATTTGAATAATCTGGACAAGACAGATATTTAAATTTCAAATATTGAAAAAAGTACATACACATTTACTAAACAAGTTTTACCAGATGGACTTAACTTTCATTTTCAATGTTTACTGTGATGGAATAGTAACTTATAACCAAATATTTTTTCTAGTATCATTAGAATGTTGGAAAAATACAACATGCTTATTCTTTGTCTATGTATATTTAATTAAATGTGAATGTTAGGGGAAAAAACAAAAAGTCCTGCTTTTAAAACTCTGTGTGTGTGTGTGTGTGTGTGTGTGTGTGTGTGTGTGTGTGTACATAGTGTACATACACTTATTTATTTTACTTTCAGTATTTACTTTTCCCAGATTCTTTTGTATTAAATGGTAACTTCTATATTATTCTTTAGGTTCCAAAGGTCTTTTAGAATATTTTGTATTTTTCTGTCTACTTCTATTGTTTTTTATTCTTCAATATTTTGTAATCTTCCTCATGCCAGAATCTCTATAACATAATATTTTAATATCTAATATTTATCAAAAATCATTAAACATAGAAAGAAATGAAAAAATGTGATCAAAACTATAGAAAAATGTTTATAGAATTAAAACCAAACAACTCAGATGGTAGTATACAAGAAAGAACATACATTGACCTCCATAAAATAATTAGATAATTTAAAATTATTTATTTTTTATTTTCCTATTGCTTCTGTTGAGGAAGCTATATTGAACAATGTGCATTCATATGTGTTTGGAAAATCACTTATGTACATAACTGGAAAATAAAATTCTGTGTGATGTATGTAACTTTTTGCTAACGAATTTTAATTAAATATCAATTAATTATAATCAAATGATAGAGTATAATTCCCAATCAAGATATGGTACTCTTTCAAAAAATAGTTACATTGAGCATGGTACTGTTTACATGCTACGGTACTCAAGTAGGTCTGCACAGGGGTTATCAGAAGTCTGATGAGATAGAAACTAATATATCATTAGAAATCTCAGAATTAAACCACATTTGATTTGGCAAGCAGAAGACCGGGGGATGTGTGATCATTCTCTGATGTGTAGTAATTAAGCTTTGCCAAAGAGAATGTTTTTATTCTTTGCTCCAAACGCAAAACTAGGAAACATAGATAGGAAATACCAGGCAGTCATATTTCAGTCTGCTCTGAGACTTTCAGAAATGGAACGGATTTGTATACTGAATGTTTCTGTCTCAGACATTCCTCATTCACAAATAAAATATTTCCATTCATAGCAAATGATGAATGATATTTTATCTTCTGACATTTTCTTTTAAATTTAAGTACATGCATCCATCCCGATTTGTTAATGAATAATGTATGTTAAAATTTTGAACACAAAGTTACTCTGCTACCCTATTGTGTTGAAGAGGAAGAAGGAATAGAACAATGAGTGTATATCACAGTTCAAGGTCATTGTTTTGTTTTCTAGTTCTTATTAGAGTAGTAGACTAGTAGTGAGAAGTGAATTTATAATCTCTTCAGACAAGAATTCAACTACAGTGCAATTCTAGTGCTGATTAGAGAAAATCAGATTTTCAAAAGGGTGTAATTTACATGACTTAAAGATAGAGTTGAGTAATAGATATTTGTGAAAGATAATATTTAATAAAGTGGTTCTTACTGTGGAAAATATTTGCTACTTTCTATACATTCTATTGATGAGGCTTTTAAATTTGGAGCCTTAGTAACTCTCAGTTTATGCTTGTGTAAAGGTACAACTCTGCATGTTTCCAGCTAGTCTTCAGAAGATAACTGTAATGAGAAGCTCCTGAGGAAATTTCAGTTGGTATTACTGAGTCATTTTTAGTTACTTTCTATAAATTAAAAATAAATTAGATTTATTTTGTTAAATTATCCTAGGAAGTAGTCTATACTGCTCACTTTGCTAAATTAATTTTTGGAAATTTTAAAATTAATACTCTATTGATTTATATAGTATAATAAATTTATTATTAAACTTATAATTAGATATAAAGTGTAACATGATGTTTGAGTATGTATCTATTCCCATTTTTATGGTAATTAATCATTTATATGGAAATTCACAACTAAATGTAACAATTTTTTTATTCGGATATATACTACCTTATGCATAAAGTAACCATAAAATATGTTAGAATCATCAGTGTTTTGCTTATATAATATTTTTAAAGAATTTGCATATCGTCTTCATTATTTTGTTGTATTCCAGAGGTGGAATGAGTGGTGTAATTTATATTCCTAAAGGAGAATTCAATTTGTCTTCAAAAAAAGGAATCATATTAATCAGATGACTTTTGTTTTAAGAACACTTTGATTCCAGAATGTCATGTGGAAATTAGTGTCCCATAATTGCAATTGTACACTCATAAATTTTCTATTATTCTAAGTACTTATGCATATGTAACCATGTATATACATGAACGTACGGTATTTGATATCATTTAAAGTTAATTATTAACACAGGCAAAACAAAAACAAAACCACTGAACTTTGGTTTTAGTACTAGAAATTCCATGCAGAATATTCTCTTCTTCTTGGCAATCCAAAATAATTTAGAGGCTAGGAAATATCAAAAAGTATGAGTTCACTGAATTTAATAATTAGACATTGTATACGTAAGACAGTATTTAATGTGCACAGTGCATTGATTTCATTATCGTCAAACTTTCAATTTCCATTTTCATAACATATGAAACCTTTAAGATTTTTTTAATATCATGATAAATATTTTTCAACATGGCTATTTCTTCCTATTTAGCTAATTCACATTATTAGATACCTTGGACAATTGAATGCTTATATTTTCATGCCAACACAAGGATCATACTCAAATTTATCATTTATGTCCCTTTATTTTCTGAATTCTATTGTAAATTCGCCAAAATACGATGTCACCGCCTCTGGATGCTTCCTGAGCTTCTACATCCATGCCGACTCTTCTGTTCCACAAAGTCCTAAATTTCTAAAATTCATCTTTCCAGGGTTATTTTTTTCTGAAATGTACTGTTGTTATAAACAGAGGATATTATTGGCTGGGTTTTAGAGGAAGAATTGGGGGGTCTCAGAGTGATAAAGCTGAAAGTGTCCTTCAAAATGGTAGATTGCATGGAGTCAGGAGTTCTGGAAAGTGACTAAGTTTACAAGGTAAAGAATGAGATACAACCTGGCTTCTCCCTGGAGCCACTTTGAGAAAATCAATACCTTTTATTAAGTTTCAACTTTAATGTGTATCTCTCTTCCAACAGAGGTGCTTGACTGCCTTCTGTGCACCATAATTAAAAAAAGAAATGATCTTGCCTTCCGTAAACTATAATAAAATATTGATTTTCTCATATCAACATTTTCTTTATGTAATTTATTAAAATTCTTTGCATGCAAAAATTATAAACTTAATTTCAATAAGAGCTATATATCTCTTATGTACAGCTAATTCTCTGGTACATAACATAATAACTACCAAATAGCATGAATTTAGTGTATAATTGTTAAGCAAATAAACAACGGACATAGAGGAGAACTTTTTAGTAATTAATAAGAGTTAAAGTACCATACAAGAACCAAAAGCCTAGAGAAGCAAAATTATGCAGCATTAAGTAGAATTTATGTATTGTGTAGGTTTTGAATGGATAGCTCCCACTGATACTGTTGTTTCAGATTGGCCTTTTACATAGCTTATAACTGGGCTTGTCGAAAAGCTATATTTAAGGCCAGAACATGGTAGTTTGATTAAAAGAATGATCACTAAGTATCTATTATGTGGTTTGGCATTGTACTATATGCAAGGAATGAATGAAACAATCAACTAAAGTCTTGGCAAGGAGACTCCATAGTCAAGACAAGAAATAAACACCGTAATTAGAAATTGTAATAGAATCAAATAAAATTATAGTGTGCATAAATCTAAAATGATTAAAATAGTGCTGGCACAGGATAGAACCTCAATGATTATGTTTTCAATGACAAGAGAATAATAGGGAAAGAGGGACAATGAACAGAGTGTCCGAAGAAGTAGCATTGGAGCTTAGATTTCAATGGAAGGAAAAACAAATAGGAGAATCTTTTAAAAGAAACACCAAGTTAAATAAAAGCAATAGTATAAGAAACAACTTACTAAGATTAGAGCCGAGGATGAAGGCATGGTTATACTGGGCTAGCAGAGAATGAGGATTAACATGCCCACACAGCCGTATCATGACTATGTTCCAAACCTGTGAAACACTGGTTTATATTAAGCAGAAGGAAAAAATAATTTGCATTTTTGAAAATCATATCTGTGCTTGCTCCTAACAATGTATAGTAGAGAAGAATTAAAAGTCAAAAACACAGATGAAAACTACAAGAATTTTCTATATAAAAATGACAATCATTTAAATTTTTCTTAGACAGCAGAAGTGAAAGTGAGAAAAAAGGACATGAATTAATGACTCCTGAATTATTTGTTGATCAATTGTGAACCTTAGGTAAGTGGAGTAATATTCTTCATTGCGTAGTGTGTGGTATGTGCTACGTGTACATTTCCAATAACATGAAGCTGTTTGAATAACTGTGGCACTTATGAAATATCCAAGTAGAATAGGTTCATAGGAACTCTTTCAATTAATATTTCACAGTTCTCTAGTATCATCACTGTCGTCTCAAAAAACATTTCATTTATTCTAAAACTATTAAATTTCTAAACTTTTATCCCCAATTGCCTGAATTATACTTTTTAACAATATTTTTCAAGATTGACATACATATATGTATTTTGCAGATGTGACATATATGTATGTATCTCAAAGGTGACATACACTTAATTCTAGAAGCCTGGGATTTTAATTTTCTTTTGTTTCCTTCATTTGTGGAAAAAGTGTTACATGGAAATAACATTATTTAGCGTTACCATTATCTCTCCTAACCTTAGCTTTCTTGTTCTTAATTTTTAAAAATGCATGTAAGAATATCTAATACTCAGGAGGCTGAGGAGTAAGATTGCTGTGAGTTGGAGGGGAGCCTGAACTAGAGAAGGAGAATCTGCCTAAAAAAAATGTTTAAATAATAAAAGTAACATGCACCTTTTTTTTTTACGAAATTAAAATTTACCAGAAAAAAAGTGGAAAGAAAAGGGTCTGCAATCCTCTCGTACTTCCCTTCCCTTAGGTCCTTGTCTTATTAATGTAGTATATATTCTTTTCTTTTTCTTATGTCATGGTGTGTAGACCTTAGTTAACCTTCTCAATTGTTCATAGATGATAGTTAAATAGATAGATAGATAGATAGATAGATAGATAGATAGATAGATATGTATACTTTTTCACAACAGAAGTGGACTTTTTGTGAAAGACTTTTCTTTATGAGTAGGACAGAAAGATAACAAACTCATGGAATCAGACCCTGGTACCTATGTGCTCTATCCCAGACTTACGTTACCTGAGATCTAGCTCTTGCTACATCATTAAGTGGATGAGTCACCCATCTATCTGTTTGTAATGAAAGTTAATGATAGCTAGATCACAAGCTATAAGCCTGCACCTAAGACAGGAGTTTGGGCTCTTGGATGTTGAGACCTATCTCTTAAGAAATATACTGAGAACTCTATGCTTCCTACTCTGTCAGAATTGTTGTGCCCGACTTATTAATTCTTTGAAGTTTTTTTTTGAAATTTAATCTGCATATCATGCAGTTCACACATTTAAAAAAATTACCGACATACATATGTCAACTCTAACCAGAGTTAGTTTTAGAACATGTTGATCACCTGAAGAAGCTGTATGTATTTTAGGTACCACCTCCTTAATTCTCCATCCCAGGAGTCCCGAAGAAACCACTAATCTACTGAATGCCTCTAAAATTTTACCAGTCTTAGTATTATAAATTGAATAACGTGATCTCTGTGGCTGTTTTATTATTTTTTGCACTACACATAATGTGTCTGATTGTTCTGTGTATGTCATTCTTTTTATGAGGCTGAATAATATTCTCATGACCACCTGTTGTAGAGATGGAACCCACTGTGTTATATATTAATTAATTTATAGAGATTTGACTTGTTTATAGATTTTGGCAATTATTTATTCTACTATTAAAATTTGTGAGCACCTTTCTTACATTGGCATGTTTTCCCTTCACTTCTCTTAGACACAGAACAAGGATCGAGCTGACCAAGGTGTCAGCGCCAATTTTCCGGCCACTCTGGGAATCTAAGACAGAAGAATCACAAGGTCAAGGCCTGACTAGGAAACTTAGCAGCCTATTAAGATCTTGTCATTTAAAAAAAAATGCTTCTAAAGGCCTGAGCATATAACTATTTGTTATGGCCTTGAGATCAATTCCCAGTAGGAAAAGAAGCAAATAAAAATTAAATTGCTGAATTATTTGATAACCATGCTGAAC
Organism: Ctenodactylus gundi; assembly: GCA_004027205.1. NCBI lineage: Eukaryota > Metazoa > Chordata > Mammalia > Rodentia > Ctenodactylidae > Ctenodactylus > Ctenodactylus gundi. The sequence goes on from PVKB01002142.1 coordinate 304,816, forward strand.
TATTTGAGGAACTGAGGAACTGCCAGATTCTTATCCAAAGTGCTACGATTATAAGGTGACCACCGATCAGGACACTTGAAAGCTGAAAGGAAGTCTTTCTGAGCTGCCAATGCCTGCACACAGAAAACAAGCCCAAAGCCTCAGCAACAGATTTCAGAGTCTTTTAAGCCCGAAAATATATCCTACTAGACATAGTTGAGTGGGTTTTTGGCAGCAGTAACCTAGTTACAGTAGCAAAGAACAAAAACAAGTTAAAACATGTCGCTAGTTCTCATTAGCAACTGGGGTCTGGCCCAAGACTTCTGATCTTGGCAGGTGTATAAGCTACATGCAGTTCTATGGGGATGGGAATGGTCCACAGTAGAGCATTGATGAGGTCAAGCTGCATGCCATTCTACACAGTCCTGCAAGCTTAATGTCACCCGTGTGCCTTCTTTGGAGAATTATCTAGTCAGATACTCTGCCCGATTTTCATTGCACTTTTTAATTTTTAATAGTAGCTATTACATATATTCTTGAAATAATCTTTTATGATATTCAAATGTTTTGTTACAGCTTGTTTTATAGTTTTATTTACTGATATGTTACTTTAGAACTCAACCCTCATAGCTATCTCTTCAAAAATCTATTGAGCGGTTTCCCTCATCATGTTATATTTTTTCAGAGTCAAATGATAATATAAAAGACAACAGAATGCACAAATTTTAGAAAGTACAATTGCTGTAATTGATGGAAATATATATATATATAGAAACTTGATGATGTATTAATCTCATAAATGTTTTATTTTAAGAAGAAGGAAAAAATAAATTCACAAATGGTCAAATCCATATTATCTATGAAATTGCAACCAAATGTACCTCTTACTTTCCTCTGAATTTTATATATAACTTTGTATAATTTTAACTTTGTGTAGTTCTTGAATTAAAAAACTGCAATCCTAGTTGTATCCAGCACACAGTTTTTCAAAATTCTACCTAAAAAATGTAATTCTGGGCTCATTTGTACAATCTTTCCTCAAGAAGCTTACTCTATGAATGCCTAATAAGATAAAGACTTCCATACCAAACTTTCCAGAATCATTCATAGAAATATTCTCAGAAGAGTGAAAATTTATTATTTACGATCATTACTGTCCCACAGCAACTTAGCCTAACAGACACATATTCCCCCAAGCTTTTTTCATTTGACTGGGTATATACTATTGCAGTTACAAAGACATCCTAATAATGACAATGATGAATTTGGCACAAGCTTTGTTTGTGATGATTCCTCCCCCTCTTTGCCCACTTCCAGCAGGTGTCCTTTCTGTCATACGTATATTGCTCATGCTTCTGGTGTCATTTCTAAGACTCTACAACCAAATCTAAATTTATGAAGAATTGCACCAATGTTTACTTCGAAAAATTTTAGATCTATAAAATTTGGCTATCTGAGAAGTTACAAAAGAGTGTACAGACTGCCCTTATTTTCAACGCCAGCTGCAAATTGGACGGATTCTAAAAATTCCTTTTAAGTTTTATAATTTGCTAGAAGCTATGATAGAACTCAGCGAAAACCACGGCAACCATAACTAGGGCCCTTATGACTAAAGGCTACATATTACATTAACCAAGGCAAAAGAATTTAAGGCCCTGTCTTGGAGGTCTCCTGAGGCAAGAGCTTCAGATTTTTTTAGCCCTGGGGTTCCAGGAGAGGATTACTCAGCTGGCCTCCGTGGCTGACCATATATAGAATATTGCCAACAAAGGAAATCCACCCCAAAGATCTTAAGGTTAATATCACTTAGCCATAGTTGGGTACCTCTATGACTGATCTCAATTTCCACTTTATAAGAATTTCAGCTAATAATCGTATGAGCCACCTAAGTCCCCACCCTAAATTTCATTGTTACTGCATGGCTAACCCATGGACAGACCTCTGACAAAGTAAGTCCTAATTCTTGGAATTCCTAGATTATACAAATCATTTCCTCATAGGGAAAAGGCCATGGCTGTATGGACCAGGCTGAATTCTTTAATGTATAGTATTTTTGCCTCCTACGTTAGGGTTTTTGTTCCTTTCTCTCGCTTATCTGCCCTTGCCAAAACCCTAGCACAATGTTAAATAGATATGGGAGGATTGGGCATCTTAACTTGTTCCTAGTTTTGAGGTTGAAGGCATTCATATATCATTATTAAATATGATGGTAGCTACAGGTGTTTTATAAATACCACTTACTAGAATGGGAAAATCCCTTTAATGTTATTTTTAATGTTTTTTTCCTGAAAGCATATTAAATTTTTGATATTTTACACATACTGAGATCACGCTGTTTTGTGGTATTGGTGAACTGTTTTATACTACTCTATTTTCTAATGTATGTCAATATTTTTTTTTTTATCCCTAGAGTAAATCTTGGTAGCTCATGGTATCTAGTCATTGTATATGTTGCTCAATTCATATTGTTAGTATTTATTTAGAATTTCTTTACACTAATATTAAAGTCATTAAAGTAATTTTAGGTAACATTTTTTTTAGCTTCACTTACATTCATTTTATAATCAATACTTTTGGAAATCGGAAGAAGTTCTATCAGGTATTATCAGGCCCATGTCAGAAAAGATCTAAACATTCATTTTTAGGTAACTGAATCAATGCACATTCTTTTATCGTCTACATTTATACATTTGCAGAAAAAGTTAAAACCTGGTGAGCCAAAAGTGGATGGTTTCAACCAGGCCTACTGCTATTAGGAGACATTTGAAAGAATCACAAAGAAGTAATTGTAGTCTAAAGGGCATTGGGGAATTTGAAAACATGCTGTGCATAGAACTCTGATCAGGAGTTTTTATTTCCTCTAAATGTTGGAAAAATTGATGGAACTCCTCCCAGTGCAGCAATTCCGAGGGAGAGAAGAGACCTTGAAAGCAGTCCTTTCACCTATCAGAAAAGAACTTCGTGTCTTTGCGATCCCACGTACACCAGGATCATGCATCAGTAATTAAAATTAAAAAAAAAATGAAAACAGAAGCAATTTAACTGATGTACTCATTTCTTTAAAGTACTGACTTTAAAAAAAAGAGCAGAGAGAGATAGATGCTTCTCTGCAATTAGTATCAATCAGTCCTGACACAGAAAGTGACCCATCCAATGTCAAAGTGGTTTGGATCGATCAGCCGGGTCTTTTACTGAGGTGGGACACAGAAAAGGGACCAGGGAACTGTGCAGAAAAGCAAAACACACAAGAAGAGGAGCTGGAAAAGGCCATGACATGGGGTTTTTTTAAGGCAGCACTTAGATTATTTTATGGAAAGAAAATTTGATAAGTGAGACACAAAATACACTATCTTTTAAATTTGATTGCAAAACACTGCAATCTAAATATGTTTTATCTGTATATTCTTGCTTCCACAGTGTGAGTCCAATATTTGTTAAACAATGAGTGTATTTGTTGCTATTGCTGTTGCTGTAAATATTAAAAGAATATTTTCTAATACTAACAGGAGAAAATTGAACAAAATAATCTTAAATGTTAGCTATCTAGAAAATTTAATATGTATGTATAAAAGAAATAGTTATGTGTGGAATTTTCATTGGCTAATTTCTATCTTTAATGTATGACATTCTAAATTTTCATATTAATTTTAATGTGTTGTCCTGTTTATTCACCTAAGAATAACACAAATTTATTTCACTGATTTGGCCATGGAATATACGGCAACTTCTGGCTTAGTTGTGTTCAAAACCTTGTGCTTAAGGATAATATGCAAATTTATGCAATCAATTTTTATAATTAAGGCAAAAAGTACAGGTTCTGTACTTTCAAGCTATAAGTGAAATGTTTGATTAGTGACATATACTTATTTCTTTCAAAGATTTTAGAGCTTAAATAGATGACAAATATATAAATAGCTCTTTTGCTGTATTCCTGGTAACCAGAAAATGATGCATAAGTTTCATACTTAATTTATTAAATTTTCTCACTGCACTTTGAACAATATTTACTGTAAGAATAACATATTATTTTTTACTTTAATAGGTGTACAGATTTAATTTTTCCTTTAATTTGAATATCATTTAAATCTAAGATAAATATAAACAATATAAAGTTTTTTGTTATTTGAAAAATAATCTGAAATGTCTCTTCATTGTTCTCTAATAATTTTATTCATTATAGATCTATTACATCAATTGTTTTGAATTACAACTATTGAATTTTAGTTTATTATTTTTCTGGGTAGGTTATTATCCTTTGTTTCTGTCAGCCAGCATCTTACAAGTGTCTATTTGTCTTTTCTTTTTCTCTATCTTTGAGGTCTTCTGCTCAAAATTTCTCTCTCAAGTCACTATTAACCTACAATTTTTAAATCGTTGTTTTGTGATTATAATGCTATTCATTTTTTATAATTCCTAATAATTACTTTAGCTATATTTGAGGTAACATGCTCATTTTAGGGGTTCCCTTTACCTTCTCAGGATGACTTACCTGCTCTAGAAGGCATTAGGTTTACTTTCTGACATTTATTCTTTATTCCTTCAATACGTATGTGCTTGAAATCCCATTTATTCCATAATTACATATACTCATTATGGTGTTATGTGCCTATAACTTACAATTTTTATTATGGAAAATTTTAGACACATATACGTCATAGAAGGAGAAAGAGTAATGTCTAACCAGGCTCTTCTGACAATTATCAGAGTTCTACTCTTTGTTTCAGCTCTGTTCTCCCAACTTTAGTTTTCTTGCTGATAGATGAAGTATTCCTTAACTAACAATAACAAATAGGATTAATTATGCAAAACAACAAAGAGAACATGTAGCAACCCCAAACACATTTAGCATTTTCAAATGTTATGTTGAGACTTAATTTCTTAAAATGAGGTTTTGAGATGCAGAGCCTATTGGATGGTGGGCCTCAGGGATGAAGCTTCCATACACAGATAAGTGTTTTTCCTGTGGACTTAGGTATGTTAATAAAAGTGTAGGTGGTGGGAAAACAGACCACTTCTTGAGTCTCTTTTTCTTGCCCCCATTTTCAACTCCATTTATTCATGATCCTGAGAACACTAGATCTGACGATCCTTGCTGGAAACTAAAGAAATGGAGCTACTCAATCATACACTCATTCTCAAGAAATGTGAACTAAATGAATCATTTTTTTATAAGAAGGTATTCTCTGTCAGGTGTTCTGTACAGCAATAGGAAATGGTTTAAGACGTCATAATGTTTTTTGCTTAGATTATGTCATGTTTAGCTTGTAAAAATGAAAACTTTCATGCAAAGGAAAAACACAATAGCATTATCCCTTTCAAGAATGTAAACATTTATTCAATTATTATATTTTTATTAAAATCATTATGACATATTATATAACTTAGAACCTACAAATACATATCACAGCTATAACCATCATTTTCTTTGAAAACTTTATAATTTTGTAACTTTTAATTTTTTTACAAATATTTTATTTATCTGATCATTTTTATATAACTGGATTCAGTGAGAAATATTTTTCAAGATAATCACAGATGTGTTGTTTCCTGCTTTTCATTGAATCATATTGCAAGACTATGTGAGAGTAATTCTTCATAAAATTGCGGATGTTCGTTTTCGCTAAGCTATAATTCATTAGGGCCTTTAAGAACTGTATCATTTTGTATTTTCCTGTTCAGAATTTATTCTTAGTCTTTTTGAGGCTTTCACATAGTTACTAATTGGCCAAATTAGTATATTCTGCACCAACTCTAGTGTCCATTATCTGGGTCAATGAATATATTTTTGCCTTAAAAATGATTTTTGTCTCATCCTTCAATGTTCATTAATTGACTGATTTTTTTCTGTAGTAATGCCTGTGTGTGTGTGTGTGTGTGTGTGTGTGTCTGTGTGTGTGTGTCTGTGTCTGTGTCTCTGTCCATGGGGATTGAACATAGGGTCTTTACATTGTGATATAGTCCCAGGGAAATTTTATTTTGAGACAGGTATTAGCAATTCATTGTTCTTCCTTATCTTATGCTTCCCACCTGTTTGCTTTCCTACTGACAGACTGAAAATATTTTTGTCGACAGTGTCATCTTTGAATTAATTTTTTTCTATTTCACAACACATATAAAGAAGTTCTAGAAACATTTTACTGATAAAATCAAATATTAACATACATAAAAATCATAATTATCATTATTTATCCTACCAAGAGAATACATCTGGACACCATGCTAAAAACTTAATTTTTATATGCTGCCCTTTCTGTGACTTTTAGAAGGTTATATATGTGAATATATATTTATACACACACACACATATAGTTAAGCTTGTATTGTATGTTACCTATTTTTTTTCTGTTTACTCCTGTCCCCTAGGCTTAGAGCAGTGGCCAGCACTAGTGTGTAAAGTACATGAATGCATATCTTGATTTTGCTTTATATCTCAGATACTGCCTTACATACACAGAGTCATGTGTCTTTCATCCACGAGCTACCAAGAATGAACTTTGCTGTACACATTAAGAAAAAATAGGTTAGAGGGATTCCAGGATAGAATGTAGACTGTGATGAACAAATCTAACTGTATTACATGTGTCATAGAGTCCACACAAAGGGAGGAAACACAGGAAATGACTTAAGTGACTGGTAATTCTGAACTGACGTCACGTATATATTAGAATTTTACAGATAAGTAAATATATTATTTTAATGGAAGCCAATTTCATCACTGTCAGATAAAGTAACTACAGCTAAGCAATAGGAGAATACTAGGTTGAACAACATATTGCTGGATTAGAGCCAAAGAATTCTGTAGGAACTCATGTTTAACAGAAGCAACTATACAGACGTATGTATACGGGTTAGTGTACTTAAAATGTTTCTTCATTCTGTCAGATAGGAGGCTGGAAAAATACTGGCCCTCCGGCAGAAGAAACATATCCAGTGCCCAGATCTTGAGTTCTAGATGTCATTATCCCATGGGGGTGGGGGTGGGGGGTGGGGACTAGAATATTTTGTTATTTTTGTTATTGTTGTTTATGGAAATGGAGTCTAGAGTTTTCAAACTATGCAATAACTCATTGTATTTATTTATGTGTTTACTTAATTTTTCTACAGGGTCTCCCAAAGTTGCCAAGTTACACTGGCTTACCTTCAGTTTATGATCCCCCTGCCTCAAACTCCCAGAGTTCTGGAATTACAGACTTACATCACCATCCTGTTTAAGACTAATTGAAAACAATGACTAAGAGACCTAGGCTAGATTATATGCACTGCCGAAGCCAGCACAAGAAACATGGACTATGTTGTATGATCTTGAAACACACACTTAATATAATATGCATTTACCACCATTCCCTTGAGGCTGTAGTATCTGGGAATATCCACATAATCAGAATAACGCTAGAGAAGAAAAAAAATACCTCCCCCCAAATTTTGACTCAAATCAATTCTAGCTATATTTCTGTAACTGGGTAAAAATTAGGACAAATATATTGAACATTTTCTCTCTAGCGTTTGTTTTAGGTTTATTGAAGAAAAACACACAAATAAAGTCTGTCCATAATGGAATCTTACCAGGATGAAAACAATGAACATCTGCTCTGATATGAAAAACTTATATTCTAATCAAAATAATTTTACTTCTTAAATAATTCATGAGAAAATATAAGATTAAAATAGAAAACCATTGGCAAACCTCCGAATTTCATAAAAGGCAGTTTATTTCATTTTAAAGGAAATGGATTGGAAGTCTCAAATATAACACTGCCTGAAAAAAAATGCTGCGGTATGATCTTACATACATCCATGAAACAAAAACGAAGAAGAGGAAGGATTAAGCTCTGTGTTATTAGATTTTCTCAGGAATAATTCATACTAATCACAATTCATGGTAATTTGACTCAATGTTGTAACTTAACAAAAATACTCAATTGTAAAATATCGTTTTAAGTTCTATCCAAAAACAAACTATTAAACATTTTTTACATATGATTACAATGATTTGACTTTTAGTTGTTTTTAAGTTGGGAAATGCAAGTGCTATATCACAGTTCTTGTTCATGAACAGTGAAGTTAAATATTAAATAAATGAATAGATATGAAACTATTTTTCTAGTTATAAAAAAGAGAAAGCATATGAATAACCCGGAAGGCTTCGAACAACTCCCGATTACATACACTCTTGTTTCCCTTAGGCGGTGACTTTCATGGTAAATATAGTGTGATCATGATACTTTACCTTTTAAGGTTTACCCCCCCCAACATATATACATACAGACATATATCATATATATATATATATATATATATATATATATATATATATATATAAAACATTATAGATTAGATCTTTGCTGTTATATATATATATCTTATATATACATATACATGTATGCATGTATATATGTATATATGTATATATGTATATATGTATATATAATAAAATAATTGAATCAAATGTTTTTTGCAATTTTTCCTCAGCATCGGGCCATGACATGTTTTACTCCTGTGAAAAACACTAGAATTTTCTCCTTGCTGTAAATATGAATTTTACAGAAATTAAAAATAGAAAGAACAGATAGTGAGTTATCCAGGCTTTTATATTTACAACCAGTATGAATGAATAGTTAGACTTTTTGGGGACAGGGTATTGTTTTATAGTCCAGGCTGGTCCTGTACTCGCTGTCTATCCCACACTGGTCTTTTTCTCTGGGCAGATCTCCTGCCTCAGCCTCCCGAGCGCTGAAATTACAAGTATGTGCGACTGTATTCAGCTCACGTGGTGCTGGCGCCCCCGAGGGCCGATCCTTTCACTTGATAGGCAAATGGTTTGATTGCTGCGCTATTCCTCCAGTCCTGATTATAACTTTTTGTAGAATATTATCTAGTCTGGTGCCCATTATCAGTAATTACAGAAATTTCACAAGTGGAATTATCAGGTCATAAAGAATCTTATAATTCACTGAAATGTCATACAGTTTTCTCATATTAATATATGTTTCTTTGTGTGTGTGCGTGTGTGTGTGTGCATGTGATACACAACAGGTACATTAAGCTTGATTATTTTGTGCACACACATACTGTGTCAAGGTCACAATCCCTTAGACTCACCCTCTTCTCTCTCCTACGCCCTCCCGATCCCCCCAGCTCCCGCTATCATACCCATTGGGTTCTGTAGGATATCTGCATTCTGGGCTTCCTGTATGAGAAGATCGTACAATATTTAACCATCTGTGACACAAACATCCAGTTTTCTAATATTTTCTCAAAAGTATTTTATATCTAATGGAAAGTCTCCACTAATCTATCTTTCTGTCTATAGTTAATTTTGTGATATTTAGTTTAGTTTTTTTTGTCTATCTTTTAAAATAAGCCCTTGGTTCTGTCAATAACAGAATTATAAATCTAAAAGGGTTGTGGGAACCCTTCACCTATTGTCAGAAATGTGTCTGGCTTGGGCACTCATTCCTGTGGGTATCTGAGGTGAGGGCAGTATTGTGGGAGACTTCATTATTTAACTTATGGGTTCTACACTAACAACAGGTGGCTATCTCCACATTGTCTTACACTATACCTAAAGATAAATTTTAATAAAATAGATAATTAATTGGATAATTAATAATTATCGAATTGACTCAATATCTAATCATCAGCTTTATATCAACGGTCACAACTTATGGTTGCTAGGAGCAACCAGCAGTGGATAGGACTCTAATGAGGAATATAATTATAGTTTTAAAAACCAGTTGCACATGTTCAGGACAAGTATATGATTTTAATTCTTTATTCCGAAGAGCCCTTTTCCTCTTTATATGGTTTCTCTCACAAAGTTTTTGCTCAACGTTACCTAGTTCCACTCCACCATACTTATCCTCCCAAGACTCTTCAGGGAGGCTCCTGACTCCAGTCCAAGTTCGCTATGCACCAGCATCTGATTCTCCCAGCCATACTTGCTTAAACGCAATCAGATCGATGAAAACGTGTTCATAGTTCCCAAAGAAGTTTAGAGATATTCAAAACCTATCATAAGAATTCAAAGTACCTCATAGTTTGAATACTTTTTTTTTCCTGTTCTAATTTTTCTGGACTCCTTCAAATGACCCATTGTCATGTTTGTTGAGATAAGCATATAGAGCTGCTCAAAATGCTTTCACTTCCCTATATTTCTAGATAGAAATGCACAAAGTATCTAATGAATAATCCAATGTTGTTTTCTATATAAAGATGTAACTTAAATGGGTTGATAATCTGAATTATATAAGGGTTTTGAGGTTTGAATGACCTACACAGTTAGGGAATTGACTTAAGTCATTTAAGTTTTGTTTTTCCATGACCTATTTTTTAATTCACTTAGTAAATAAGTATCTAAAATATGAGAAAAAATATTACACAAATGTTAATAATTTTTAGAAACATTAGAATTTGAATTTTAATATTAAAAACTCCAATTTGTTTGTCAGCACTCTTCGTGGGCCATTGGGCCATTATAGCATATTTGCTTCTGTGTGTGTGTGTGTGTGTGTGTGTGTGTGCGTGTGTATGTGTGTATGTTTGTGTGTGTGTGTGTGTGCATGAGAGAGAGAGAGAAAGAGAGAGAGAGAGGAAAGATTTTAATAAATGTCCTCCACATGGTATGATGGGTAGAGGGATTTGCTGTTTATTTTTTCCTTCTTCTTCTTCTTCTTCTTAGCATTAAAGGTCCAGATACCCCCGTGGCTGTGCATGAGGAAGGTATCCCTGTGGCTATGTGTGAAGTTTAAAAGCTTTATTCTTGTTTTGTAAAAGTTTCTTTTAGCATAGCAACATTCAGAGATAAATCTAAAAGCAAAATAACTTTTTAAGCTTGGAGTTTTGCTATGAAGATTACTTTCTTTGGTAAAAAAGAATCCCAAATAGTGTCTGAAAACTGGTCTCCATAGGCACATTTTATGATGTGAAAGTCTTTTTTTT